>JBAMBP010003321.1:600000-991787 GCA_037044515.1 Phortica magna | reverse complement strand
GTTATGTAGTCTACTTGGTTCAGTTACGTATTGCTCTGTTAAAGGTAAGAGTATGCAACACATTTTTTAGTCTAGCACTGTCTGTTCAAGAAGACAGTCGTGTGTGCGGATTTCAATATTATTCTTTTTTGTAATTGCGCTTTTTTTTTTATTTCTCTTTTACTATAATATATGTACATATATATATATATATATTTAATATTATATATATGTATATTAAATAATAATTTATATACTTTTTTTAATATTTTTTTTTTATAATTTATTCCTTTTTTAACAACCAACTCAAATAAAAATTTATACAAATAAATAACAAAACAACTTATATTAATTTAAATGTGAGTGAAAAACTAAATAAAACAACTTCGTAAACAAAAATACTATTTTTCAACTTTTGATTTTACAATGCTGTATTGTTTATATCGCTTCAGCGAGTTTTGGTCTTTTGTTAATTTTCATACTCTCTGGTCCGCTGGGAGTGCACTGTGACATACGCTAAGTCAATAGCAATGGCTGTGTCATAAAGAGTAAAATCTGGAGATGGTAGTTGTCTAGCACTCTGTAACTGAATTGTGGCTTGTGTCTGGGCTATGTTGGTTTGGGTATAAAAAGCTATTTTTAATTAGTTTTCAAGAGTTTCACAAGAGTGGCGTTCAAAGGAATATGAGTGCTGCCCCTATTCTTATTATCCGGAACCATGAAAAAAGATTGTTGCATCCAATAATATTTTTAAAAATTAAATTCAATAACAATTTAATAGTTTCAAACATTCCTTTATTTTAACTTATATAAATTGTTTTGCTTTTCGCTTTTTTGTATTTATTTATTTAACTAGAGATGTTCATTTTGTTGTTGTCGTTTGTGTTGTTGCTGTTGTATTGATTTATATTTATAATATACTTAAATTCATTTCTTCATTCTGGCTCGTCGCACTTCTGTTTGGTAAGTCAAAATTATTACAGTTTCATAAATATGATAATAATAAATAAATTTCCTTTGTTTTTGCATTTCATTTATTTGGAATCATGTTTTGCAAAATCGTTTTTTCCGTTTTATTTTTGCATTATTGGAATAGTTTCTAAAATATATATAAAGTTTTGCAATTTAAATACTTTTTATTGGTTTTTTTTTCTTTTGTTTCTAATAAATATTAAATCTTTATATTCAAAATTCAAAAACATTTATAAACAGTTTCTCAATAATAAACAACAAAACTCTTCTCGGAAAAGAGACACAAAGGGCGACTGAGAGAGAGAGTGTGTAACATTATTTTTACTATATAGTTTTTATTTTTCTGTTTTATTATTTGTTGGTATATTTGTTCACGAAAAAGTGAATGCGTTTCTCTTGGATGTCGTTGATCTGAGCTCATTACATTTTTTTATTATCGTTGAGATTATTTATTTTTTTAAACAATAATTAAAAAACAACAAATTTTCTTAAATTCAGCTATAGTTCTAAATGAGAATGCTGCACGAAGTGTTCTTTGCTACTTTGCTCATGTTTACTTTTTTGTTATCTTTAAGAGTTTTTTTTTTATAGTATATTATCGCATATCTTGTTTTTGGTAACATCATTTTTGAAACACAGACCTTTTACATGTATTTTTACTTGCGTATATGCATATGTATGTATGTATATGTATATGATATAATTTCATTTATAGCCACTTGGCAACTTATTACCCCTGCTTTTGAGGGAAATGTGGGGGTGTTTTCGAAACATGGTGCAGACACGATCTTTTCTTTTCTTGCTACATGTGTGTGTGTATCTTTTATGTTTACTTTTCATACTATGCGGTGCTGATGATTATGTATAAATGATTATTTTATGTTTTCGTTTTGTTAGTTTTGGTTTTTGCTTTTGCTTTGCTTCGTATATAAAATGATTTTTGCTTAAAAAACATCAACTTCTTTTCTTATCGTCTCTTTTTTGCAAACGGCTTTCATTTTATAGGCAATCATGGGTTATTTATTCATTATATGTATATGTATGTATATTTGTATATAGTTTTGTATGCTTTAATTTTTTCTATATTTAATTATTATTTTTTTTTTTGTTTTTTGATTACCCAAATTTGTTGTAAACTTTCCCCTATACTTTGCTTTTTTATTGATTTTTTTCTTCTACATAAATGATGTCATATTAATTCTATTACCTTTATTCTAAACGCTTGAAAACGGTGTGAACGGGCCTGCCAACTGTTTCAAAATGTTGGCTAAAGCATATTGAAATAATAAAAAAATCGAATTGTTTAAGGATTAGGTTATATCCTTTGAATTCATATGTTAGCGTATGAAGCGAAATATATGTTTTTTCTAATTAACGATTGTCAATCTTGAAGATAATTTACAAGCCAATAAAATCAATTTTACTCAACACTTATTGTGGGTTTATTTAAAAGAGCTGTCGAGCAATCGAAATTGGTAAGAACTTTTTGAACTACACCGTTTCCGTTTTGCGTTCTACATCGCCAAAATCGTGCTGTTTAAACAACGGTTGATAGGCTCATCACTCAGCTGCTCATATAGATCATATAGAAGTACAAAAGATGGTCTATTCTTCTTTGTTCTAGTAATATTTCGATGCTTTTTTCTAGTTGCAAAAACAACACACTAAGAAGTTATCTAACTTTGCGACTAGAATGTTGTCAATGTTGGTCAGTTCGTTTTTGTATTTGTTAAAAGTTGTGTAAAGAAAACCATTTCAGCGATTAAAGTTTTTAGTTTTTGTATTTTGAAGTGTTTTTTTGTTTCTATTTACCTTAATATATATGAAAAAGAGGTACTCAAGTTTGTCTTAAAATAAAAAATAGTTACAACAAAAAAAAAAAAGGAATAAAGCAGAAAAGACTTTTGTGAAATAAAACCAAATTAAAATTGCATTTTTTCTCTCATAATATTTATTTTTATATATATAAGTTTTTTGTTCAATTCAAATTAATAATCAATCAACATTGTTTTTTGTTATATATATTTTTTTTTGTTTTTGTTTTTGCTTAATATGCAAGTATATATAAGGTATTTGTTAGTTTGTTAAATATGCGTTTTATGTACTGATTTTTGTATTTGTATTAATTTTTCACTGAAATAATTTCTTGATCTTTTTTTTTTGTTATTCAATAATTTAAACATATTTTACATTTATGCATCAGTTTTGTTTTTTGTTTCATTTCGACTTTGTGTTTTTCCACACTTTTTTCATTTGGGATTAAGATCTTTTAGGCGTCTAAAATTGCACAATTTGCATGTGCATTGCCTGAAGATTAGTTTTTTTGTTTAAATGTAAATAAAATATTTTACATAAATTTAATATTTAATTAGTTGCATTTGTGTGTTTATAACTATTTACGTGTCACGTATTGAAATATTTATACAGGACAAAAAACATTTAATTCTCTTTCTTCTTGTTTATTTATTCATTTCATCTTTTTTATTTATTTTTTAATAAGATATTTGGAAAAAATTAAATATTATTGTTGTCTCATTTTTTGCTTGAAGTTGTTTTTTTTTATTTTTAAAAGTTCTTTAAAAGCTAAAGAAATAAGAGTTACGCTTCATTTTTGCAAAGTTAAATTTTTTGTTATTAAAAATTAAATATTATATATTTTTTTTTTTTGCTTGTTTACGCATATATATACTTTTTTTTTTGTTTAATATATCTGTAAGTACATATATGTATGCATATATTCGAATATATAATATAAGTAGTAATAACTATTATTGTTCTTTATACTTCCTTTTTTAAACATTTGCCATAGTACAGTGTTCAATAAAAGTATATTTTCAAGTCTAAGATTTATAATATTTTTTTTATTTATTTAAAAAAAAAACATATGATATTAACTAAAATTACTATGCTCAAATTGAAAATATAAAATGAAAAAAATAAAACAAAAAATAACTAGTTTACTTCATAGCAATTAAATTTGAGTTCAAATAGAAACCGTTTTGGAAATAATGCATAAATGTTTTTTTATTCACGGAGATTTCTTTAAAATAAAAAAATTAAATTACCATTTAGCTAATAATATTATTTGCATTATTTTTTTTTTATTTAATGTCTTTCAAGTTTAAACTGATGATATTTCATTGAAATCACGTGTTTAAAGTTTTACTTTCTTTATTTGCTTTTCTTGCTGAGTTTTTTGTTTTTATTATTTATTTTATATTTATTATTTTCTTGTGTATACTGTTAGTCTATGCTGTAGTTATTTTTTCATATATATATAATAAATATGTTTGCAATAATGCAGATTTTATTTATATATATATATTTTTTTTTTATAAATTTATTTATATACTTACACAGTTACAATAATTTAATAAGTTTGCATAATAAATAATTTACATAACAGTTTGCATTTCATTAAATAATCTCAATTTATTTATTTTGTTTTGTTTTATTTTTTTTTCAATTTTTAGTTAAATTTTCTTGTATTATTTTCAATCGAAATATTTACTAAGTATAACATATTTTATTTTGCAAAGTTTACTACTTTTATATTTTGTGACTTTTTAAAAATGAATTGAAACATAACGTTAACAAAAAAATTAATTTTGTTTTTTTATTAGTTCTAATTAATCTTAGTTTTTTTTATTAGTCAACAACTCTAACGAAGTGCCAAATCGAAAAAAAATCGATTTAAATATTTTTCCATTTAACGAGAAAAATTAAAAGCAAATACTTTAAGCTAACATATAAACTTAGAGTTGCCAGCTCAACGTTAAAAAATACAACAAAATTAATTATTTAATTTCCCAATAATATTTTATACGAAAGTTTTAAATTAGCGTTGGAAAATGTATGTGTTTTTTTTATGACAAAGTTTCCAACTCATTGCTTTGATATCAAAGTTGAGTAATTTGAAGTCGTTAAATTTCAATGCTTAAAAAAAAAACAGAAATCTTCTAAATTAAAGTTGTTTTCAGCTTAGAATATTTTTGTTCTCAATAAGTTCTTTGTTACTTATTTGAAAATTTCAATACGTTTTATAGAACTTAAATAACTAATTTTATTTTTCTTCAGGAAATTATCATCGTTTGATGGTTTTTTTCTTGTTGTTCGCTAAGCTTCCAGTGTAGGAAAATTCGTTTGCCACGCGCAGAACATCAAGAATTGATAGTTTTCCTTTGTGTTTTGTTTTTCCTCTTGGTTTGTCGTATTGTATAATATACTAGTTGACACACAATGTACATATTGCAGCTAAAGAAGTTTTTCACTAAATGTTTTTATTTTGTTTTTTTGTTACTATGCATGATGTAATGACGGCTTCTGCTTGCGAAGATCTTTGGTTGATATATTACTATATATTTAATATATATGTTTTTTTTTTTGTTTATGGTTTATTTATTTATTTGCTTTGTTGTTTGTTTATATACTGCGCACGTTCAATTGATCAATAAGTTGATGACAACATTTGCTGTGCATGAAATGTAAAAAGAGTTGTTTTTTAAATTAAAATTTGAACCACGATAAAAATATAGATGTTTCTTACACTGCTGCAACACTCCATCACTGCAAGCCGAATTGAGAACCGAACTGTCACGGACACCGACACCGATACCGACACCGATACTTTCCTCAACAGATCAATCAATCAAGCGACGTTTCTTTTTTTATAATTTTTTATTATATTTTTTTTTTTGAATGTTGTTTTTGTTTGTTGTTCACTGTATTGCCACAGCGCTTTACTTCATATTTTTCAGTATTTCGTCAGTTTCTTCGGGATCCTTGAGTGTATGCCATTGTGCAATGGGTCGACGCGGCGAAGCCAACATATCCGACCAATGGCGGAGCTCAGTGCCGGTGCCCATGCAGCCCAGTATGCAACGTCCAATCGGCTCAGAAGTACCAATACGATCGTAATCCACGACGGTAACAACAAGACAGATTTTCTATGTGGCGATGGCGGCGATGAAGTATTTCAAGAGTTGCAATGAAAAGAATGCTCATTAGTAGAGAATTTCAAGAATAAACAAAATTTTCAACAGTCGTTTTTTTAAGCCTGTTTAGGAACTTATTTTTTTCATTAACATTTTTTTGTTTCTTGCTGCTCTCTGAGCAGTAGAACTTTTGTCCTTTTTTGATTGTTGTTGTGTGTTTTGCTGCGGAAGGTACTTAGTACAAAGATTGTTGTTCTACAAAATGTATCTAGACGCTACGCGCATACAAATGCACAATTTCAAACTATTATTTAGGTAAGGGGAGTACAACACAGTGGTACAGTGGTAGGGGTACGCAGGTAAAGTGCAGAGTTGGAAGTGTTAACCAAGCAATTTACAGTTATCGTGCTGCTATGTGAAGATTTGTTTATTTTTTTTTGGGGATATCAGTTTATTTTTAGTGACAGTAAACTAAAATGAGATTTGAAGTATGAAAAATCTGTCGTTAATGAGACTCTTCTTGAAATCAAAGTTGACTGCTCATGAAAAGCTTTGGAAAGTTAGCATTCGAAACATAATATTTGTGTAAAATATCTGCGACAAATGTCTGGATATATGTATGTACATATGTATGTACGTATATGTAGATACAACAAAATGAAGCTTGGGAAATGTCAATCTTTATGATTATAGCATATTAGCTAAAATTTGGGTTTGGCAAGGAGCCAAAGAGTTAGAATTTTATCTTAAAAAAGTTTTTGAACTATTTTAGTCTTGAATTGTATTGAGAATTGATTGAAGGCTTTCCTCTGCCACTTGGTTTACTTGACTTATTTATATTACGGGACATTCATTTACAGTTAAGCTACAAGTAATTTTACAATTTCTAAGCCATTTGTATTTGTTTATTAAGCGTCTTTAGAAAGCTTTGTAAAGCGAAAAAAGAAACCATAAATTAAAAAAAAAAATTTAAAAAAACGCAAAGCTGTTCAGCAGTTTTTATATTGAAGTGAAATTAAGCGGGAATGAAGAGTGTTGTTGTTGCTGTTGTTTTTGCAGGATGAAAATATTGCTAAATGTGCTTTAATCAAATGCTGAATGCTAAACTAGAGTAAGCAAATTGCCATCAAATTATAAATTATATAACAAACAAAAATTAAAACATAAATAGAAATAATAAAAAAAAAGAGTATTTTTGTGTTAAAAGAATTTTGTTTGCAAGTCTTGTAAAAATGCTAAGCAAATAAAGCTATTGAGCATGATTGATTGATTGTCATGTTGTATGTTTTGATGAGCAGTTTTTGAACATAATTTTTTTTTTCATTTATAATTATAAGAAAACCTTAGCGAATGAACAGATTACTTTACGCATTACGAAAGAAAAATGTTCATTAAATACGTGTAAACGAAAATGTATAATATTCAATCCCATTTGGAGTTGTTTGTTGATTCTGTATTTTTTTTTTTTTTTTGGTTATTTTCAAATAAACAAATTGGATTTGGTCTGTTTTGCGCTGCAACAAAACTGGCGCCCTAAAATACAAGTGTGAACCCAAACGGTTATGCGACGTTAAAGGATCTTTTGTCTAGCAGTTTGGCTTTTGTTTTGTATTGATTGTTGAATATTATTTTAAATATTCTTTTCTTTTGTTTGATTTAGTTTGGCTTGGTTTGGTTAGGTTTGGTTTTGCGATACTTAGTCCTTGTGAGTTACAGCATACTTCTCTCGTTTTTGCATTTGCTTTTTGAGTGAGACTTATTTTTTTGTTGGTGATATGTGTTTTTGTTGTAGTTGTAGTTGAGTTGAGTTGTATCAAAGTATCAAATCAGAAGACAGTGTCAAAATAATGTACCCAATTTGGTGCATTATTGACGCCGTTAAACAAAAGTATAATATAACTTTTGTTGTTTCTTTTTTTTTTCTTTACAATTTGCTTGTTTTTGAGTTTGCGAAGTTTTGTATTATTTATGAAAGAGTTAAGATTTTGGAGTGAGAAAGATCCTTTGGTTTTTGTTGTTTGTTTGTTTGTTGGGCGCGATTTGTTCAGGGCAACTCGTCAGTGCATTTTTGAGTCTTTGCTCAAAATTGTAAGAACGAGCTTAGAATGTCAAAAAATTTTTTGCAGCGTGTTTTAATAATTTGTTTTTTGTTGCTCATGTTGTTCTTATTATAAATGCCAAATTATTAGCATTGTAATTGTTTTGTTTTTGTTGAAGGTGTTGTTCAATTGAGTTGAGTTTTGCGTGCTGCTCAGGCGCAGAGTTGCAATTTGTCTGCTTTTAACTGCTTTAAGTACTTGAATATATACTTTATACTTGTGTAGTGTTGTCAACTACGAAAAAATTGTTATTTGCAAAGTACTTTGTTTTTGTTTGTTGTTGTATTTTTGTATTGTTTTTTTTTTGGCTAAAGTCTGCATGCCTAAGTTAGTGTTTGTACGCGAGAGTTGTAATACCCTACACTTAAAACAAGTACTGAAATTATATTGAATATAAACAAACTAATTTAGAAAGCACATCGAGGCAAACCAAATAAAAAGCATAAAACATTTAGTTTAAGTTTAGTTTAGTTAATTAACTACGAGTTTTACTCAAACAAAAAAATTAAACATTGAAAGGAATATCTTTTTTTTACAGTCGACACTTTTGTTTTTTTTTTTTTGTTTTGTTATTTACAATAAAATTTGGTATCAAAGCGTTTTTTTTTTTAGTTTTATTTTTTGTAGTGTACGACTTTTGAATGGAAACGAAAAGGAACGTAAAAATAACGTAAGCTCATTTTTAAAACACAACATCGAACATTGATTACTTGTAATAATTATAGTTTAATAGACTTTTTGGTGGTTTTTATTTTTGGATTAGTTTTAGAGGTTTTGTTTTTTGAAAAGTTTTACTAAACATTTGCAATAACAAATAGTTTTGGTTTATTTGTTTGGTTGGTTTTTGTTTTTTGTTTTTTAAAAAGGCAGTTTAGTAATTTGAAAGAAACAGACTGGTTTGGAACTTGTTTTATAATGAAAATAAAACAAACAAAAATAAGGGTTTCATTTGTGGTTTGTTGTCTTGGGCAGGACGGGTAACGAGTTGAGTAATTGTAGTTGTAGTTGTGATAGGCACAGTTTCGCTTTTTAGTAGTAGTTATTGTAGTAGAAGTAAAAGTATTTAAAGTAGTAGTAGTAGTGGTAGTAGTAGAGTAGTAGTAGAGTAGTAGTAGTTTTAGTTTTATAGGATAGTATAATACATTCTCGCATACTTGTATTTGTTCAAATGGTACTTCAAATGAGAACGACTCATTATAGTAAGGGTTGAGGGTGCATTTTTTGATACTTGTCTTCTTCTTTTTCAAACGTTTGCCATTTTGCATGATTGCAATTTTCACATATGGATCTATAAAATAGACAAAGAAAGAAATAACAGTAAAGATAAAAATAATTTGATCGATTTTGAACGTAAAGTTTTTTTTCTTGTTTTTAATAACAAATTTTTAAAATTCACTTTTCACTTATTTGAAAAATATTATTTTTTCTTATTTTTTCTTTGTCGCTGCTTTAAAAGCAAAATTAATAAATGTAAATCTTTTTTTTTGTTGTATTTAATTGAAGTTAAGAAAATTATTTAAACTATAAATAAATTGTTGAAATTTTTTATATATAAATATATAAATATATTTCATAAATATACTTTAAAATATTGTTTGTAAAAGCCTAGAAGATCTTTGGCTATTTTCAATGGCAACGTCGCATCAGTGTTGAATTGTATGAATTGTGTGAAAGAGACATCGAGAGTAAGAGTTGAAAGTAAAGAGTTTAAAAAAACCGTGCAAATTAGCTTAGTAAAATAAAAAATAATAATTTTTTGAACCATTAAAAAAACAAACATCAAATTAAATACAAAAAGGTATTTGCAGGCAGGCAGTTACATATACATATATATAAGAGAAATATTACGAAAAATGTTCAAATTGTGGCATGATTTAACACTTGTTTATACCGTTAGGCTTACATTGCCGACGTTGCCAGTTGAAAATAATACAGATTAATGAACATAGCGCGTTTTGATGTATTAAGTTGTTGTATTGGAAAAAAGTTATGCTTAATATCGTTAGCTTAGTTGTTGTTGTTATTTTTTAAAAATTATATTTGTTGTAAAATGCAAAATTTATTAGAAAAAAAAGTACTCTTACGAGTTGTTTTTGTTTAATGTTTGTATCGAGTTTTTGTTATTGTTTTTTTTTGTTTGCTTAGCACAAAATTATTTGCCAACTTTGCTCAAATAAGACAAGCAATATTTACGCCAAATGAAGCGCAATTATCACATAATAATTAATATTATTATTTTTTTTCAAGATAAAAGTGAAATATTTTAAAGTATGAAACAATAATTAATTAAAATAAAATATATAATATTTTTTTTTTTAATTTTTTAACAAATATTGACATCGACACAAACACAAAAACGATGCAAAAATCGACAACGACGGCGACGACGACAACTCTGGTCATAAGAATGATATTTTTGTTTTCTTTTTAATTTTGAAATAAAATACTTGAATTCTTTTAGTTAGTCTTATATTGTTCTTGTATATTGTTGTCAAGATTTTTGCATCGTATTGGCTACTAGATTTTTTACCAGACAATCCACCAACGTCCATTTTCTTCAGATTCTTAGCCTCGAGTATAACAACGGTCAATTTGCCAGCGGTCGGTACATAACGCAGTGAGAAACAAATGTCGCCGAGCTTTTCCTGTATTTTTTATTTTTTTATTTTATAAAAAATAAATAAAGCAGAGAAATCGAAAATAGAAGACAAATCATATTTGATTAGTATTGTTGTGTATAACTTTGCTTGCATATGCACAGTAATACAACATTGAACACTGCATTGAAGTACATTTGTATATTTACTAAGTAATTTTCGTATAATAATTAAATTCGTGTTTGTGTTATCAAATACAGCGTAAAACACTCAAAGGGACTAATGGACAATGTTAAGAGCATTGCGATTTTTCTTGCTTTCTTATTTTTTTATTTTTTTTTGTATTGTAGTCCATTACAAACATCTAAATTTGCCAACTTGTTGTTGTTATTGTTCTAGTTGGTTTTTTTTTTTTGGTTTCTTTGTATGTTACGTATGTATGTGTTTGTGTGTATTTATAATATTCAACAAATACAATTGAACAATTAAGGCGATTACACATTAAGTAATATAAAACATAAAACATGAGTACATTAAATGTTCACACAAAGAGTACAGACATACATACATACATATTATTTAGTTAGGTTAGTTTGTTAAGTAAATTATTAAGTGTATTAGTTAATTAGTCATGTACGCTCATGTATTACATACATAGAAAATACATTAAAGTAAACGCCACAAATACATTAAGAATTAACACATTTTTACTGCACGTCTTAGAGCTTCGATATTATTATTATTATTATTATTGTTGTAACGTAAAACGCATAAAAAAAACACAAATCACAAATCAACAAAACATATTGAAATAAGAAAGACAAAAAAAAGAAAGTAAGAAAGAAAAATTTGTTATTGTTGTTTACGTGTACTTTATAGTTGTTGTATTTGCTTTTCATGTTTGAGTTACAGCGGCACTTTGTTTGTTGGTTGCTCTTTCTGCTTTTTACAGTTTGCTTGAAGAAGTTTTCTTTTTTTTGGTTTTATATAATTAATTGAGATATTACACCCAGCTCAAAATCAACTGCACAAAATGCAAAATTTGCATGTTTTCATTTGTTTAATTTAAATAAATTTTGCATTATATATGAAAAACCAAAATGAAAAAAAAATACGAAATAAAAAGTTGCATAACGTATGGCTTACTGTACAAATTCAGTCTAATAGGTAATACAAAAAGTGCGTTAATTTGTGTTATCATTTAACGCGCTCAGTGTTAATTACCTTACTATATTTTCAGCTAAGATTTTGTGTGTTTATTTGTTGGTTTGTTAGTTGTTGTTGTTGTTTATTAAGCTTAGTTTAAATAATGCGTATTTAAAGAGAGTAATCGTATATCATTAATAAAAAAATTGTCAGCTATTATTAAAAGTACTTGAGATAGAGAGAGAGAGCAATGAAAACTAAGTATTTTTGTTTTTGAGTTAGAAAACAAGCGCTAATTTCGAGCATTCCAAAAGATTAGTTATAAAAAATTGTATCTAGTAAGGAAAGAAAGAAAAAAAAACTATATGTCATTTTGGCATAAAAAGAATTTGTATTCAATTAATTTACAATTCGTTTGACAAATGAGCTTAATTAAAACTTTGGCTGAGTTTTGGTAAGTTTTGAATTTTTCAATTGCCAATTAGCATTTTTTTTGGCCAATAACAATTTTCATACGCTTCATTTTTTTTATAAATTTAAGATTTTGTTAATTTAAGATTTTGTTCATCTTTATACAAAACTAAAACGATTCTTGCGTCAATTTTTCGCTTAGTGTTCTTTTTTTGTTAGCAAAATTATTACTAAATCTATTAAATGTATGCTTTAATTAATTAATAAAAGAAAAATAAAATAAAAAAATCAGAGCGAGACAGAGTTAGAGTTATAGAAAGAGATACGAGAGTCACTTACCGCAACGGTCTTTTACTTTATTTTGTCTTTATTTTATACTTTTGTTTTCTTCCCTTCATTTTTTTTTATTTATGTTAATGTTTTTTCTTGTGAATGTTTGAATAAATAATAAAAAAATTATTAAATAAAAAAATAAAATGATATATAGTTTTTTTTATAATAAAAAATAAAAATAAAAAGTTTTATTTGCTATAATTTTTTTTTTTAAATTTTTATTGAATCGAAGCTCTGCTTTAACATTACAGTAGAGAACAGATATTTATGCAAAATAAAGTTTGTAAATTGTTCGGAAAACACAAAAAAATATTTTGTTAGAAAAAAGCAATTACAATTAATTTATAACGAAAATTAAACGTTTTGGAGACATCGAACGCTATTTTATAGTCTCGAAACATAACCAATTTGCTTTGATAATCGCATAAATAATTGTTTATTTTTTAGCAAAAGTTTTTTTTTTATTTAATTTTGTTTTTTTTTGTTTTTCAAGTTAGCACAATTCATAGTTTAAACAACCAATTACAATAAAACACAAACGAAACATTTACATATGACAACAACAAAAACATAAATTTTATGAGTTTCTCTCTTTTGCAAGAATATTTCATTTTCGTACTTACGTGTTTCAAGTTCGTTATCGATTTTTGGTTTGACGTTGACAGTTTCGAAAATTGCATTTCAATGATTTATGAATTAAATTGTTTTTTTCATAATATTTTTTAGATTTTTTTTGGACGATTTTTGAGTTTAGCGATACATTAAAAAAAATAATTAGAGAGAAAAATGAAGAGATTATTAAAAAACATTGTTTCATTTAAAGAGTTTTTTTTTTCGTTACGAATTTTTAAATAAAATAATTTGTTTTGTTTTTCGCAGTTTTAGAATTATGAATTTATAATATATGTATTAAATAAGAGTGTATGTGAGTATTCGTAAGTGCCTGAGAAAATCAGTTAAAAGATTATTGATCCCCAAAACCGTCTGGACAATTTTTATTATTATAGCTGGTATGAAACTTCATCAAGTCGTTTTTACGTTGTGAGATTTAAAGTCGTATAAAAATTTTGATTTTTGCCAATGTTTTGATCATTTATGTCTTATATAGTAAGACTGCACATAAGTCGGTTTAGCTTTCGGACTATGATTTCTCCTTAGACGACAAAGACTCTTTTTTTTTTGAAAACTGTGGATATAATCAGCATTGAAACTTTTGGCCTGCGACATATGACATCTTAACTTTCGGACTTTTTTCTAATTGGGAAACTATGTTCTTGACTGCTTATACTGATTTTCTCATTTTATGCAAAAGTGTTTGAACGTATGTTGTTTATATGTTCAACTAAAATATGTTCTCTGTGTCAGTTAAATGCTGTTAATATTATTTGAATTTGTATAGGAAAAGTTTCAAAAGCAAAACATGCAAAATATTTGAAGTAAAAAAGTTCATTTTGGTTAAGTTCATTTGGTCATGTGTCTAACTAAATATTGTATTATAATAGTATAAATAGTAGTACAATAAAAAAAAGTGTGTTGCAAAAACTTTTATTTGTGTTTTTCTTTATTTTTTTTTTGTACAATATTTCAAATATTTAAAATGCAGATATGCGCTCATTTTGCAAATAACATTCCAAAGCTTATAATAATTGTTATTGTAGAAGAGAGTACAAGTCAAATAGAGTGAAATATTTGCGCGTTGTTCATGTACATGTGTGTGTTCATTGCTTGTGTGTTGTATGTATAAGTGTGTGTTTATTATTTAAAGTGTTTTTGTGTAAATATATTAGTTTATCACATAAGACATGTTAATGTTAAAAATGACCAATAATAGTTTTTTTTGTTTTACATAATTAATGATTTAAGTTAATTGATTCTTGATTATTAATTCGGTGCTTTATTTAAAATATTTTCAAATTATTTTACAAATGTCTTGATTAGTTTGGGAAAAGCTTTGTGTCTTGGCGGATGGGTAAAAGGTTAGTTCGATATTTAGAGAGAAATAGAGACAGAGACAGATAAAGTTCGATAAAGGAAGTCTTATGCAAGAAGGGTTGTGCAAATATTCTACGTTCGTTCATTTAGTTTCTTAGATTATTTCACAAAATTGTTTGATTTTTTTTTATTTATGTTTTTTTTTTTGTTTTTGTTAAAAGTGCAATTAAATAAATTAAAATATTTGAATAGATTAAGTTGCGTGTCATACTCAAGCACTGTTGTCAACTTAGGAGGTTTTTTCCCGTTATCGTTTGTTGCATAATATACAACTAAGTTACATCAGACAACTCAAAACATACGTCAATCTAACATACGCACTATATTTTTGCATATGCGTGCTAGACTACCGTATGATTAGTGTGGCTTTATGTAAAATTAGAGTACAAAAAAAATCTATTAAATTGACAATCGTGTTCTCAAGTGATGTGTTAGTATTGTTGTAATTTTAGTTAAAAAAACTAAAAGGGAAATTTTATTGTAAATTTTGCAGCTCAGCATGGTTACAGTTTAGCTTATACCAATACGATTAAACAATAAATTTAAGCATTTTTCAATTATTGTTAACAATTATTTCAAAATTGAATAAGAAATTTTTCAAAATGAACGCTTGAAAAATTTGTGAGTTTTCTGTAACCAAGCAGATTTGTTATTGCTACACATTTTCTCAACAGAATAATATTGTAGTGTGATTATTGCATTCTAGTCACTTCTCTAACTAAATTCAGGACAAAAGTGTATATAATTGAATACAAAGTTTAATTGAATTAAAAAAAGTTTTCGAACAAACGTTGCTCAAATACAAAAATTCAGCTACAATATTACAAATGCGAGAAAAATGCAGACAGATGTGTAACAACAAAAATCATTCAAAAGGGTTCAATAATGCAAATTCATGTGTCTATATATATATATATATATATATATATATGTGAGTGTTTGTGTGAGAATGTATTAAAAGTGAAATAATATATATTATGTAAGGAGTAGAGCGAGACAGAAAGAGAGTTGTTGTAAAGTTATAGAGGTTAAAGTATTAGATATGCAAAGTGTTTTAGTAATTTTTTTTTTTTATTTTGTTCATGGCTTTTAAAAGTTGTATTTACCTTCTACAAAAGTTCAAGAAATCAAGATTATATTCGAAACAATTTCGAAAGAAAGTTTTTGTGATACATATATATATTTTTTTTTGTTGGGAGGGAATTGGAAAAGAAAAATTTTACAGTTTAATTTTTGTTTGTAGTTTGTGTTATTTTCGTATTCATTTTCTTATTTAAAAGCGTTTTCTTTTCCGTTTTTTTTGTGAAAAATTGTCAAAGGAAAATGCTTTTAAATAATTAAGTTAGCAATAGAGCAAGAGAAAAAGAGTTAAGTAAGAAATAATTTACATAAGGAATGATTTTTTTTTGGTTTTGTTTTAATATGTTCAGTTTATGAAAACTGTTGTATTTTGTTTTATATAAATTTTTTTTGTTTAAGAATTGTTTTTTTTTTGGGGAACACATGAGAAATTTGATTTGCATTTTGAACTGGGTGTGTGATAAAATTGTATAAGAGTTTTGCACTTTTGGGAGAAAAATACGCTTGTTATTAAATTTTTTTATTAGTTAATTTTTTTTTTTTGGTTTTGTAAGTTTTGTAAATGTTTTTGTTGTTGGCTGTACTTGGATAGGTTACTGTTGGTTGTTTGGTTGGTTTAAGAACATTTTGAAGAGTTTATTGTTGTTGTTGTTTTTGTTGCTGTTGTTGTTGCATTACGAGTTGAGTCATACATTTAATATAAAATTCATATAATACGTTAAAAAAATTGCAGTTCTTTTATAATTTATTTTGTTTTAATTTTTTGATGTTTTTTTTTTGTTTGGTTTATGTTTTTTGTTTTTTTTTTGGTCATTATTATTTATAAATATAAAATACAAGTACACACAAAACACAATCTTATTACAGTGTAATAATATGAATTACGCAAGTAAACAAATTCACACTTCTTTTTTGGATTTTTTTTTTTGTAAAAGTTCTTGTAAAATTTCTTCGTATTTTATTGGTTAAAAGAAAATAATAAATTGAACGTATAATTGAAATAGTTGAAGACACTTAAAGGCACGTTTAGTTTATAATGTACGAGTAGATTTTTGAAGTATAATTTAAAAAAAGTAAGTATTTTTGTATAAAGTATAACATGAAGAAAAAAACGTAAATATATATATATTTTTTTTTTTTTTTTGGATAAGAGACCCTGTGTTCAAGTACGAGTGGTAATAATAATATTAGCTTAAGTCGGCGCACACATACCTGACCGCCTTCGCCCTCAACGCTGACCAAGTCACGCCATTCTTCGATTGTTTGCGCCAAGTCAATTGTACAGAGTGGAACCTTCACTTCGCCAATTTGATCGTGCTTCGAGAAACGATCAAAGTCAAAGATGGCAAATACAAGCGTCTTGTTCATAGCATCGGCATAGGGTAAACTCTGTTGATAGTAAATTTATTTTATTGAGTTATAGTTTTCTACTTAATGCAACTATATACTCACTTTGAATGTAAAGGTCTCATTGAAGACAGGACTCAAGGTCTTGCGATGCACTTTCGTTTCGAATTTCTTTTTCTTGTCGGGCAATAGATATACCTTGACGTATGGATCCGAAGTACCGCCCATGTCAAGCGCCGGTAATTCTTCAGCTTGTATAACGGTCACAGCAAGACTGTTTGAGTTGAAATCATATTCGAGCTGTTTTTTGTGTAAAATAGTTATACGAAATGGAAATCAAAGAGAACAACAAAACGAAATAAAAAAGAACATATCCACGAAAGGAAATTGTATCCGTTTAGGAGTAAGCAAGAAAAATCGGAAGAAATCAAGAATTAGTAAAGAAGAAATAATTGATTAAGTTACAAATGATGTGACATGTGGTCAACTAAGGAGTGATAATTAACTTTGTGTTGTTCAATTGGAGTTTTGATAAATTGTTTCTTGACAGTGTTGGAAAATGTTTGATAATAGACTTTTTTTATATGTTTTTAACATGATTAAAAATAGTTTGGCGCATTTTGTATGAATTACCATATGTCAATTCTAAATTAAACAATTGCTAATGATTTGTGCGAAAAATAGTGTTTTTGAAAATTCAAAATATGGTATACAAGTATGTATGTAAATGTTGTAGAGTGTTGAGTAATTGTTAAAGTAAAGTATATTTTGGCGTATTAAAAAACACCAGCAACTTATGTACTCTTGACTGTTTTGCAAAAGTGTCCTTTTGTAGCTTGTTGCATGTGTAAACACTGTTGTTGTTTAGGATAACAGTACGCATATATATTTAGAGAGTTACATAGATAGAGAGAGATAGTGAGTCTTTTGGGGGAGATACATATTTGGTAGGCACATTGTTTATAACAGTTTTGAAACGACCACATTTTCTTTTTTTTATATTATTTTAGTTTTTGTTGCCACACACACACATTTACACACTCACCTTAAAGTTGAGTCTGCCTAATTTTTGTTCGCTTTGTTTGTCCTCTTCGTCGCCCTCTTCGGCATTTTCAGTGAGTTCCTCCATATCAGGCTGAACCTATGACATACCAGAACCCAATAACTACTAAGATTTGATAGCGTTCTTGATACTTACTTTTTCTTTATATGCAGATCCTAATAATTGTACCGATTTCATATCGACACCCTTCTTACCCTTACCATCTTTGGTTCTTCGCTTCTTTAAGAATCGTCGTACGCAGAAGAATATTATACCAAAGACGACGAGGAATACAAGTATGATAATCGCGACAACGCCCCATACCGGCATGCCAGTCCGATCAGCAATCGCTTCGGTTATCTTTTCGCCAGTGTATTCGATCTTTTTGATGATGGGCGTAGCGGTTGTGCCGGCTTCTGATCAGTTGATGGTTAAATAAGGTTATAGTACAACAATCATATCGACATTTATTTTTTTTTGGCATGTAACTCACCCTCTGCCTCTGTTGTTGTCTTTGGCGCTAGCGTTGTTGTTTCTGCTGCAATTCGCTGACTTTCGGCCAAATTTTGTTGTTGTTCGTTTTCGCGAAATATTGAATGATGTGTCGTTTCCTCAGCTTCGGGCATTTTCTGATCGGCCGTCTCCAGCTCGTTTGCCGATTCGGCGCCACTGACTGGCTGTGGCTCCTCCGGTACTGTTTTTGGAGCCATTTTGTGTTACTGTGCATAGAAAGAAAGCGTAAAGGAGACAAATGTGTTTCGATTAAAGTAAAGTATTGCATTGACTTGTCTATGTCATTGAAACTAAAAGACAAAACCAACGAACATTTTATGCAAATTAATTTGAACTTTGTTTGCTCTTATTTTTTATGTTATGTATCGTTTTTATTCCAACTGTCGCCATTTTTGATGGTGACCTAGTCACAGCATCGTTTATTATACGCACATGCTTCAGGGCAGATTTTCATAAGTTAAAAATAACAGTTAAAGAAATCGTACAAAAACCGTTAGTTTGCATACTTTTGCATCCTTGTTAGAATTGTATCCTTGAAACACTAGAAATGCGCAACAACAATGACAGTGAGCGTCATACACACATACCCACACACATGTACACTCAGGCAAAGACGAACATTTCTCTACACCGTCTATTAGCAGCTACAAGCCGCTGCCCTCAGCCACAATCTGCCCAAAATGATTTGGTCGTCTTTTATAGCGCAACCAAATGACGCAAAGTTCAAATAAGCCGTGCATGTGTGCCTGTGTAAGGGTATATGTGTGAGTGTACGTGTGTTTGCTTGACGTTTTTACAATCTTTGCTTTTGCGGTTTACCATATTCCTTTATTTATGCAAAAAGTTTTACATACTTTTTGGCGCTGCGGTTCTTTTTGTATTCCCTTACAATTTCCCTTACAAATTCAACTGCTCTGTGGTGTAACTTAAAATAGGTTTTTATAATTTTTTTAAATTGTGTGGTTTTCTTTATTATTTCTTGTTTGTTTGCTTTTTCCATGGCTTCATGTATCTGATTCTGTGTCAACATTAATGAAACTGTTGCCATTTTAATTGACATGTTGTTACATTTTTATTTTCTATTCAAAGAACATTTTCTGTTTGTTATTTTGTTTGTAAACATGCGCATAAATTAGTAAATGTATTCTGCATTGAATTGCTCATTTGTAATGCATTGTCATATGAATTGTTATTCTTGTCTGTCAATCAACAAAATGCAACTGAAGCGCTCACAAACAGACAATTACTGTCCGTTTCGTAATTGAAAAAAGAAACCTGAAGTAAATATGCCACAATGTGGGCGTACAAAACAGTATGTTTACTCAAAGTGATTTGAATTGTCGATAAATCAATGACAATTTCAATTGTGCTTTGTTGTTCTAGAAGACAAATTCATGTGCAATTTGTTTATGATATGTCACATAACTAAATATTTATCTATTTGCTGATTGATGGGGAGAACGTTACATTTTAAATGAATTGTCAAAATCATTACTTAGTTGAGCTTTGTCATAAATTTCAAAAGTTTTCCTCATATAGAGAAAAATTATTGTTATAATTTGCTTATTCAACAATCGTTACTTTAAAATCTCTAGAGTAGACAATATTCTCTTCTACATATTGCTCGTAGAATTTTCAACAAGTGAAAACTAATTTAAAACTACAAAGAATTTGTTTTGTAAAACTTAGCAAAGTAAATAGCATACTTTTTTCCATTGAATGTGTACCGCCCTTGGGTAAAATGAAGGATAAAGTTGTGTGAGTCAGAAAGGAAACCGCGAGAAGATTAAAAATACTAAGCATTTGCATATACACACGTATACACACCCACAGATACAATTGAACTGTGTAGAATATATATATATTAACCTAAGCAAATACTCACACACACAGAGTGCGCTTGTGATTGTTTCTGTGCTTCGCTTCCGTTCAATGTGTGCGTGTCAAAGTCAGCATTGTTATTTGCGTTTGTATTAAGTGAACAGGAATATTGAAAACAAACGCTGCAAGTCATTGCATAAAATATGCAAGAGAGGAGTTCAGTAAATCGAGTAAGCAGAGACCTTAAACCAGAATAGAATGAATTATAATGAAATAAATAAGCGAAAAGCAACGCAATTAGAAGAAAAACAACGCGCGGGCTCAACATGGCGTATAAGCAATGGCATTATGAATGAAAAAGAAAAGAAAGAGAAATAATAAGTAAAGCGGTATTGCGTTGGTGGGCGTTTAAAGTGATTTCAACTTGCTTGCTTTGGCTTGTTCTTGTTTTTGTTTTTGTAGTTGTTGTTTTTTATATTTCCATTTCCTGTAAGTGTCAAATGACGTCAAACATCGAAGCCGTACTGATAGTCTCTTACTCTTTCACTCGCATACAAATACAAACAATCAACGAGCAAGCGAGTGAAAGTGGCGGTGAAAGTGATGAAACAAAAAAAATATGTATAAGGAGTCGAAGAAGCCAAAGTAGACTTGAGTCAGAATAACTGGAAAATATGCGAGTAATTTAAATACGCGCCTGACAGACTCGCACGCATTTGAATATAAATGTGCATGAATAAATGCTTATTTTCTGTTATTTCCAGCATGCTTTCAGGCGTTGCTTATTTTGTTCAACTTAAATTTTGTTGGCATTTTCATTTCATACAATATTTTCGTGTGTCGCATTTAAAATGTTGTCTTTGTTTTTGTCTTTTTTTTTTTACATATTTTCGCTTTTTACAAAATTTCTATTTTAATGAAATAATACCATTCAGTGACAGTCTAAAACATGAACGCTTAAAAGTATGCTTGGCCTATTTAACATGTCAGACGTGTAGTACGCATGGCGCTTTGCAAGTGGTTTTTTTTATGATGTGTGCCATTTTCGTTGTTGTACTTTTTATATGTGTGTGTTTTTTTTTGTGGCTTACGAGGTGTAAAACATTGTGCGAAAGACTGCACTGAACACTTGAGGCTTTTGGCATACTTTTAGGCTTGCACGTTTACATAACATGGCTTTAAGGCGTAGTGTACGCCTAAAAAAATCATTAAATGGAATATGTGTCGCCTTTAACTTATGCAAGCAACTAAATGGCTTTTGCACACTCAGGACAAAAAAAAAAGGATATATACATGAATAGAGAAACTTAGAGAAAAACATGCAATAAACTGAAATTCATCGTAAAATCTACGACGCAATAATATAAACTTTTCATGATGGGATACAATATGATGTGAACGCGACCCGCATCTAGGTCAGCTGGCATCCAGGAGGCTGGGCAGGGCATGTTGATTGAGCTCAGCAGACGCAAATGTGTATTTTCGCTTTTGCAACATTCGAGAAACAAATTGAAGCAGCCCGAAGTGTGTGGCACACAATCGATATTGTAAATGCAGTCAACTTCAGATTGAGTGGAATACACAAAAACAAACACACCAAAACCGCAACCACAAATGAGCTACACAAGCAACGATGGCAACAGCAAAGGATGATGATGCTTCATCAATATATATAAGAGAAAAAAAAACTTTCCATGACTTGGTAAACGCAAATGAACGAAAGAGAGTTGCATGCGCTTCCGCTGACTGCCGTCGCCATTTGAACAAGTCTCGCATAAAATTAGAAAACAAATTGACTCACCAAACTCTTGTTGGCCTGTTGGTAGACAAAGTGTGTAACACTCCTACGCGATCTCAACGCAATTTACGGCCAACAACAACGACAAGGACATGACAAGGACTGCTGTTGAGTTAAGTGTCATATTTAAGCGAGTTCGCAGCACTCGTAACAGTTATTTAAGCTTGTTTGCGTTGCAGCCTTCATCACTTTTAATGGCAACACGGCTCTGTGGCGCTGCACTGTGCAACGTTGCGCCAGTAGTCATACGTTTGCAGTCTCTTGTTTCATTTTCTTGGAAAACCTCATTAAGGATGCAATAGAATATTTTTTTTTTGTTAACAAAAGGTGGTTTGTAACTAATAAAACTAAAATAGACTATTATTATGAGGAATTGCATAATAAAGGCAACGTTAAGAGACATCGTTCGAATTTATATTGTTTTCTTAAGATAAACATAATTCTAACCCTTGACATAAGAAGCAGGATCTGTCAGAGGGCATCATAGATACCAAACGGAACATCGATCTTTGATTTTTGTTATAGACAATAATGAATTAGCACAAGTATCATACGGCATACACACACATGCGTTTAAATATTTGCTAGAAAAGTTTTGTACGTTTAAATCAGCACTTTGTTCCTAACTCAACTTAACAAAAGTTGAATATAAACAAAAAGTTAAATATTCATTAAACACTTCATTCGGACACCTTTAATACGTGCAAAAAAAAGAAAAAACAAAGTAGGTAGTAAAAAGTTTAAGGAAATTGCACAAAACAAATTACTTTCGTTGTTCTTAAGGCAGCATGCAAAACTCACGCTTGAGTAAGAAAAAGGAAAAAAAAAGAAACTGAAAGCACTTTTGTACGTGATATTTTATTAATGGAAAATCACGAGCAAAATAATGATTGCCATAGAGAAGGAGCAACGCCGCAAAACGAAGGACGAAAGGACATAAGCAGCAAGGAAGCGTATACGCAAAGGAACGCTGGTAGGAAGTGTATAAGTTTTGATACACTTGGCGGTGGCAAAACGCCAAAAGCGGAAAATTTACGCAAAGTTGCAGAAAAACATGTACGCAAAAGAAGGAAAAGCAATGAAGAATAAAGCTGAAAACGAAAACGGCTGACTTGGTCTCTAAGCACTGAACAAAATGTTGCTAAAGCTAACGTCAAAAACACACACACACACGCACACACAAACATACACGAGCAAATAAATACACACATACCAATAAGTTAGCTGAAAAGAGCATAAAGTAATTGTTGTTTGGTGATTTTCAGCTGCCGCAGGTTTCAAATATACACGCTTGGTGTGCGTGCCCGCGCGCGTGTGTGTTTGTGTGTGTGTAAGTGCGAGTCTGTGGCAACACATGAATTTTTTCGGAGACCACTTGTCTACGCCGAAAATTCAGTATGCGAATTGAATTACGACATGAAACTGGGCGTCGATACTTTTGCCTGACAGCACAAAAGCCAAAAAAACAAAAAGAAAGCACATCGAAAAAGCAGAGCAAGAGAGGCGGGCGGGGCGTGTCATGGCAAAATGAACTCCAACGTAACGTGCAAAGCACAAACGAGGCGTATGTAATAGAGAATATATATATTTTCGAGCATTTGCACTATGCGAGCATTTGATTTTGGTTTTGAGCATTCGACTGAACAGAAAGTTCGCCGAAGCGTTTGTTGGCACGTTGCACGAGCAGTGCGGCGTGTTTGTGTAATTCTATAAAAGTGTTATTTCTGCAGCATACCAATGAGTAGAAACGCTTGAGTATCAGTTTCACAGTCCAGTTGATATTTAAGCACTGCCAACTGCCAACTGACACAGATTTCGTGACTTTGTCGGCGACAAAAATTGCGCAGCTGATGCTGATTTTGTTGCTCTGATAATTTTTTGGTGCAAAAGTTTTGTTGTTGTTGCTGTTGTTTGGCGAAATAGTTTTGTGTCTGTTGATGGTAAGTTGGCTAATTACCATGGAAATTAATTGGCACAAGGCAGCATGTACAAATATTGTGTATACGCACTGTCAGCTAATGAGCAACAAACCTAAACGACGTTCGCTGCTCATATCATTGTTAGATAACATGATTTGCCATAACAAGTCACTTGTAAGTTGTTTGGCAGCGGAAAGTCTCTTGGGAGCGCATTCATTAAATGACGGTAGAAAATTATGCGCAAAGCAAAAGAAACAAAGGTGCTGTCAAACCTTTTTGTATCAGAAATTCATTAATGTTAAATTAAGTGCTAATTGGCTTGTCTGAGTGTTCAATGTAATTAATCGCTTTGACCTTTTTAAGCATACTTATTAAAGTGCTTCCAAGGGTGTTTTACACAACTTTTAAGTTTTTCCCTTTAAGCTTTTCATAATTTGTTGGAAGTAACGTTGCTCTTTCTTTTATTATTGCCAAATATGTCAGCCAAAAAAAAAAATGTACCAAAAGCAACTACAAATTTAAACAAAGCAAGACATTCTTGCAAGTCATGCCAAGAATTTTTACATTATAGGACATTACAGAGGTAAGACAACAAAAAAAAAGGGCACATAAAATGTCCATTTTGAAATGAAAAGCAATTTCAGAAAAATACTTTTCATTTAAATATTTTATTTACTTTTCTTTTATACTTGACTTAACAAAAATGTCTTTTTTTTTACAGATACATATTTTTTTGTAGACTCCTTGAAGTATGTAGCATTTTTTAATAAATCTACGGTACCATTAATGCTTGTGTGTGTAAGTGAAAAATATTATTTGCTGTGTTGTCAAAATAATCACGTTTTATATTTGATATAGGAAAAGCGTGCCTTTTGAAATCATTGTGAGATTTTTCTCACTTATTTTTCGAATTACCTAATGAAAATCAAACAAAATGTCAGGTGTAAGTTTCTAACACTTGCAGCGATACTCAATCATCAACTTCTATTAGTAATGTTTGATATGCAAACAATGCTTGCGAGCGCATGTACACAAAATTAAATATGTTTACTTCATTCATAAAACAATAACGTTACTAAGCTGACATTGACACTGACGCACTTGCTTGCGCACAAAACTCAACGCAAAAAATAATAAAAACATAAAACGCACGACATTTTGTGTAATTTAGATTAGAACAATTCGATTAAACCAAAGCAACGATAAGATAACCTATTGTAACACACAGACACAAACACACAGACACAGGCACAGGCAAGCCAACGAACCAAGTGTCAACTGGTTTAATGAAAATGTTCTGAGATAAGAGCACCAAAAAGTTAAGTTATTTTCCCACAAAGCACTCAAGGCGGGTAACCATCAATTAAATGTTGCAAACGCCTGCGGGCAACGAACGGATGTCAAAAATGAAAAACTGACAGCAAACAATTTACTTGCCAGAATATCAAAATGTGTATGTCAAAATGCATGCACGACAATCAAAATGTCAAAATAAATTAGTAAAATTAACGTATAAGCGACATTTTGTGCGTGTGTGTGTGTGTGTCAAATACATGTGCATACATGAAGTTAGAGTGGCAAATAACAATTTCGCAGTTACTTTGCTGTTGCCTACTTTTGTGCGCATTCCGTTTGATAGACATTCACTTGACTTTTGTGAATGTTTCTTATAAATAAAATAATAAATTAATGAACCTTTTTCATAATTGATTTTCTTTATGAAAAATTAAAAACAAAAACAACATTAAGGGCAATAAAATCAAGCTTAGCTGTTTTTTATGAATGCCAAACAAACACACACACATAAACACATACAAATGCATTTATAAATTTCATGGCTTAGTGTGTGAGCTAATCTTCTTTTAGATTATCATCCTTTGCTATCCTTTCGTGCCATTCGATTGTCTACAGTTATCTTGGCTTTCCATTCAATTCATTTTGAAATCAGCCAGAGAACATGAACATGAATGACGAAACGGTTAAACTTTTAAGCGGTTTTCTTTCCGTTTCCGTTGCTCAGCGTATTTGGACTTCTGCGCGTACTCTCGCTTGAGTTTACGTTCACTCTCTGACGCTACGGCGCTCTCACACCCACATGCGCTTTTCACACGCATGCCTCTCTCTCCCCATAGGAACGTTTCGTTTTGCGCACATAACCTAGAGAAAGTCGAATAAGGATGAAAATTTACGACCGAAAATGAAAACCAAAATGAAAATAGTAAGAAAAATGTTTAAGAAATTGTGCAATGCGGGACGGCACAGCTTAAAAATTGTTCAAATGAAGTGCCATAGTGCCAAACTAAATAACAAAAAATCAGAAAAAAAAAGAAATTCAAAGAAAAATGATTACAAAGAAAAACTAATTTTCCACATCATTATGCTTTTGCTGCTCATGTATCGTTTTGCGAATGAAATTCTTAGCCGTCGACAATGCCATTGTTTCGAAAGCTTCTTGCAAACGTTTTAGCACAGGAATGCATATTCGCATGTGTGTGTGTATGTGTGTGAGGTGCCGAAATTTTATACACGAGCACAATCAATGAAAGAAGGCAGGCATTCATTCAGTGTGTCAAATTTCGCTTTTATTTGTCATTCCGATATTCGTAGGCATGCTTGAAGCACTGAAGACGTTAGGAGGTCGCAAAATTGTATTACAGGTCAGAAAAGGGCGTTTTGTGGGGCGTTATGCGCTCGATTAAGCGCTATTACAGCATATCTCTATGTATCGTTCGGTCATACTCGGTCTGTCTATATGTCTGTCTGCGTGCTTTGTTTGATTAGCCACAAATATTTGTTGTACATTATTTGTGCCAATAAAAGTGATGAACTTGTGTAAAAGTACACTTGCGTGTGTTTTCTTGGAGTGCTTTTGCCGACGGAGCTCTTTTTTCGAAGCTCATGTGTGTGTACACAAAGTAAAATTGGAGTATATTGAAACAAAGGATTTTGTGCGTAATCACATTAAGGTGAATAAGTAGGCCAGTTGAGTCCTGCAATTACTCAGGTTGGTTGCGTTTTAAGTGGCTTACATTTAATTGTTGGGCTCGACTTAATTTCAGTAGCGCTTTTATTGGAAATTTTATGAGTTGATTTCGAACTCAAAGCAATCAAGTGGCAAACTTATTTTTATCCTTTTGTGTCACTTCTCAATATTAAGCAAAGTAGCAATCCAAAATTTTTGTTATATTACATTTTCTATAAGCATGTGAAATGTACAGACACAAAGAAAAAAACCCTACCTAAAAAAGTCTAATGTGCGCATTTGTATGCCATCGTCAGGCCGGGCCTATCATATTTCACTTTCAGTTATCCTTTGTGCGGCAAATGTTTTCAATGTTGGTTTGTCAGCGAAATGAGGCTCGTTGACAAACAAATCGTGACTAAAATTGAAACAAAATTAAGCGTTACGAAAACTACGCAACGCAAAAAATTGTTTCTTGCGTGTGTAAATGATATAATTTTAATATTGAAAAATTGACATAATGATTAATGACGCCGTCAGCTTGTTGGTCGTTGATTCAGTGTTGTAAAGTGGTTGTCATATGATATAATTTACGATAAAAAATATTTTATCCTTATCTTTATTTTTATATTTTCTTTTTGTGTTTATTTCGGCTGAAAAGTTGTTTATTTAAAACTTCGAAGACGACTTCATCAAGATTTCATTGCATAAGCCCAGGGGCATACTTAAAGAAAAGACATTTTATGCGTTCTACGGCACTCACCTTTGGTTAAAACAATATTTAACGGCAATAAAGAATCAGCTGCAGCCAAAGACACATAAAATAATGTATTCTTCTTTTGCGTTGTCAATTCTCAGTGGTGTTGTTGTTGGCGGTGTTTTTATTGCGTTCGTTCGTTCGTTCGGTCTTTCGTTCGCTCGCCTTCCACCGTTGAGTTAATTTCGGTGCGATTAATCTTTGAATAAAGAATGTTGCAAATACGTTTATGTTGTAAACGACGGCAAAGGCATTTTGTAGTTATGTGAAAAACAGCAAAGAGACAAACAAACAAATGCACACTCAAATACACTAACAAGTAACAAGAAGTGACACGCGCGCGTTACCAAAAGTGTTCAGTTGCGTGTGTGGTTGTGTGGTTGTGTGGGCGCGTGTGTGTGTGTGTTAGTGTGTGGGTGACTATTTGATCCTTTTTGTCTTTTTCTCGTTCTCCTTTGTTTTCTGCTGCTGTGACCGCTGCTTTGGTTGCTATTGTTGTTGCTATTGTTGTTTTTAGTGCCTTTTGAAGCTTACAAATATTTCAACACTTTTGTGGCACACAACAAACGCACACAAACGCAAATCAATACAATTCGTGTCGTTGTTGTTGTTATTGTTGTTTTATTTTCGTATATAATTTTGTGTATATTTGAGCATGGCAGCAAAGCAAAAGAGCGTGCGTACGTTGTGCTTATTATTGTTGTTGTTGGCTGAGTGATTGAGTGAGTGAGCAAGACAGAGAGAGAGAGTGAGTGGATGGTACACAGTTAGAGAGAGATACAGAAGATTGGAAGAGAGCGCAACATAGCGTATACGTAATATGAGTACAAGTGGCAGCAATGACAGAGCGAAAGTTTCTTTGGTCACTTGAATAAGGGACTCTTTGTATGCCTATGTGTGTGTTACTAGTGTTTCTGTGTGTGTGTATGTGTTTGTGTGATTTGCTGTTTTTCGGTTGCTTGAAAGGCTACGAGTAGCAAGAGAAATAATTGTGTTCTTCTTCTTCGCTTTGAATTTTTCTTTTTTTCCTTATTTTATTTATTTCATTTTTATTTATTTTTTATTTTTTTTTTTGTGGTTTCTTGTTTGGCGAAGACATTTTCGTAACGTATTTCAGGATAGAGATTTTCTTAGCACGTTTCGACTTTCTTAGCTTTCTCTTTTACGTTTCTGCGTTGCCTTCGTTGCGCCGTTTCGTTCGCTTACAGTCTTTTGTGTGTGTCTTATTTGGGGGGTTATTTTTTCATACTTTTGCTTTGCTACTGGGCCGAATTTTCTTTTGCACTTTTCTGGCGTGTGTTTCTGCTTATCGTTGATTGTTTTCTTTTTTTTCCCCCGATTTTGTGTTGTGTTACGACATGTTTTTTATAGTCATTTTTTTATTTCTTGTATTTTCTATAATTACATTTTTGTTCTTCAAGATTTATTGTATTGAATTACTTTTCTTTTATTTAAATTTGCAGTTATGTGTTTTATAATTCGCAGTTAGAAAATATTAATTGGAAAAATCAATAAAATTGCTTTTGCAAGTTTTCACTTTCAATAATGCCCGTTTTGATTTCGCAAACGTTTTAATTGGCCAAGTCAAAAAATTGTTGCTAGACGGGATTTTGCTTGCGCGCTGATTAGGTTTGAGTTGCTTGTCCTTTCTTTTTTTTTTTGCTTCTTTTTTGTCCATCAAGTTGTAAGCGTAAAAATTCTGATACATAAAAAATTTTTCGTTGCCGTTTCGACTTGTCTGCTTACTCCGCGTGTACACTTCAGATACACTCACTCACACACATACACACACACACACACATACGCAGAAACAAACACACAGACACGCACATTCAATTCAATTGAAATGCTTGTTATTTTAGAGCTAATTTAATTTTTGCACAGAACACTTTTCAATGGTATTCAATTTCATAAAAATTAGTTGATTGAATAATGACATAAATTTTGCTTGTTGTTGGTTTTTTGTGTCACAGACAATGATTTTTTTTCTTTTTCATTTGCCTTTTGTTTCAGCTTAATTGAGATTTTTATTCACCTTCAGCGCAGCGAAAATTCTTTTAGTCAACTGCCACGGTCGATGTTCATTCGCGTTTTAACTAATACAGCACAGCGAGTCCTATGGAAAAGTAACACTTTTGATTTACAAGAGCGAATCGGGCAAGAAAAATCGATTTTTTTCGTGTGCTTTTTTGCGGCGAAGCTTTCCGAACGCGTTTTACATGTGTAACGCACGATTGCTATAGATTAGTTGTGTTTGATTTGTTTTTGCTTTTGGAGATATTCAACGTAACGGTCGCGTCTGTTTCCGGAGAGCTTTGACTTTTGTGTAGGCTTGAGATACATTGATGCTAAAGATCGCAAGCTGACAAGTTCGATTAGTTTAAATTTTACTGATTTATGAGACACGACTTTAAATTACATTAATTTTTATTAAGTGCTTAAAATAAAAATGAATGAATTAATCTTTGAGTAAAAATTTTGCCAGAAATCAAGAGATTCAATGTTGATCAAACTTCAGCACATTTTATTCAAATGAAGTCTACAATTAAATAGGGAAAATGCTGGTCGGCGTTGAAAGCTTTTCATGGAAACCGTCACGCAGACGTCATAAAAAAGGCATTAGAAGCGCGGCGACAACTTCTCCGCTTAATCATATGACTGCGACACATGTTTGGAAGCTCAAGCAATTCGCTCTCTTTCTGTCGTACTCTTTATACTCGTACGTCATAAATCAGGATTAAGGGTGGTTCTTGACACGCACACACATACACAGACAGCTACACTCACGCATATTTACCTACACGTAATAAACATATACAATGATACTCAGCTGAGTGCATGCGTACCAATGGCGCGACGTGCACTGCGATAAAGTGCTTCGATGACTCCCATCGCAGTTTGATAAGTATATGAGAGAGAAGGTCCTGGTGTGAGTGAGCAGCAATCCTAGAAAGTTATGTGCGTAGGTGTGTAACTGAACGTTGGCGAAAGCACGTCGAAAGCTCGAAGCATGCTTAGGAAGCTCGAAAATGTACAAACAATAAAACAGACAAAGCTCAATGCATGTTGGTTTTTGTATTAGTTAAATTCTATGCAAGCTAACATCTTCTTTACGACATTGCTTAAAATTGTTTCATGCTAAAAATAGTTTATACTTTTTTATCATTATTGTATTTCCATATTTATAGCAAGGACATGTTTCAACTCTTTTAAGAATTTCAGTTGCAATTCAAGTCGCGCCCTCTATATGTCACTTTGCTTACGATACAACGATTATCAAATGGTTGCTCACATGAATAACAAATTTTCCTTGTTTTAACCTCAACAAAAGATTGTCTTATTGGCTTATTGTTAATGTTCGCTTATATGCTTATAGCATCAGTGTTCTCTCTAATAGTTCAGTTAATACATGCCTGCTCAAATAAATTTTAATCACAAAGCCTTTTTCAGCTGTGTTACAACATGTTATTCGAGACTGGCGCGCTGCTCCACTCGCCTTAATATACCATATGCATGTAAGCGAGTATGTAATGCGAGACAAACGAATCAACAAATTTAAATAAAGCATTAAAATCATTTCGAATATTCTAATCTAAATGAGCGAACATGAACGTGCTGATCCCAGAAGACTGCTAACAACAACAATAAATATTATAATCAAATAAATATTCAAATAATTTTAGTTATTTACAAAATAGAGCGGTTGCTTTTGGGCAAACATTAACGCACGCACATCGACACACAACAAAGGGACATCGAGCGCACTGCAAGGATTGCCTGCCAATGGCAAGCGAAAGGCTGCGCTTAAACGGAAGCTTTCTGTTGTTACTTCTTCCTGTGTGAGTGAGCACAATTATGCTTTCTTACTCTTTCTCACACTTTCACACATTTCGCATTACTTTGTCTAACTACAGCCCACCGCATTCGGTTGGTCGGTCGGTCGGTCGTTCCGTCATTCGTTTGTAAGTTTGCTTGTCGCATTGTTCATTGTCATGGTGCGTGCCGAAATCATTATCCTGTCACTGGCCATTAATTCGACAATTTGGGCATTGACGTTGCTCAAGCAGTCTTGTCCGATTTGAAGTTTGTCAATTTGCTGCTTGTCAATTATGGATTTGTATTTAATTGTTAACGCATTTGAATTTGTATCTTGACGCTGAGCTATTTGGTCAATTCATATGCACATCGCTTTCGCTTTAAAAGATATCTTAATTTATTGCGTCTGCTTGAATGTTCATCTTTCATAAATGCAATATCATTTTAAATTTGACTTTTTGGCCATATTATGATTGGATTGACTTTCATTTGCTTGTGCGTTGGTTGGTTCGTCACTTATGCGTTGAATGAATGCCAGTCGCGTGATTTATTCATTAAATAATGCACACATTAACATTTATAGCATGCTTGCAGGCGCATTACACACAGACACAGACACACACACGCACACGCACAGTGGTCATTGTTGTGTGTGTGTGTGGCTGCTCGTAAATGTTCGCATTGCAATTTTATGCATTAAAATTGATTTTTCGCCTCAAACATTAATTTAATTGTTGTTTTTGTTTATGTGATTGCTGTTGTTGTTTTTGACATTGTCGTCACTGTTGTTGCTGTTGTTGTTGTTTTTGCTACTGATGTTGGTGTTGGTAGTATTACAATTATTATTATGGTCGTTGTTTCAGATTGTTACATTTGTAATTTCATTTGTAAAACTTTGCTTTCGTACAATCAATGAATTCAGTACATTCTCTTGTTTAATTACATTGATGTGTGGTTTTAATGAAAAAAAAAAAAACAAAAAATTTATTGTTTGTAAGTTTCATATCAATTATAATGTCACTTTAAAAAGATCAAACACATAAAATATTTATACATATATACAATTTTTTTTTATTATTATGCATTGAACTTCGTCTTGATATAAAATTTATCAATAAAGAATATCCCTTTCAGCAATGCCAGCAAAATGGCTGATATAAAAACGAAAATCGACGTCAAGTTATCAAACAATAAAAATATATTTCAGTGCATAAAAATCTGCTGCACTTTCGAAAGTAAAAGTGCAATAAAAAGCATTAATATTTATATTTTTATGTACATATATTTTATACTTAAACACACATGCTCTATCACAATTTGCAATTACATCTTTAACACAGCGAAGAATTTTGTTTTGTTGCCTAAAAGTATGCTATGTTTAAATTCTCAATACAATATTTATGACTGTTGTTTAGTTGCTTTGTTAGTTACAGTGCACCTGATGCAATCTGATGCGACTGCATGCACAAAATTCGTCAATTCATTTTACCTGAGGGAGAAGTCAATTTACAAAAAAAGTGCCATAAGAAATGCTTAAAACAATAAAGGCGGAAAAAAGTCAAACAAACTCGCAAATTTTGCGAAAAATTCGCATAAATTGTGTTCAGTGTCGACTAACAACTTCAATCACCCAACCAACGAAACATTGCCAGCACGCAAGTCGAGTGAGTCCATTCGTTCATTCAACACACTCAACGCAGTCATCGCATGAGCAAATGTGCCATTTTACCAGTGATTTGCTTGCTCTGGTGGCGATCAAATCAACAGCAATGGCAGCAGCAGCGGTGGCAACGGCGGGCATCATCATGAGGACGAATGAGACGACAATCAAATCATGCGCAACGCTGGGCAAACTTCAATTCGAAACGTTGCTGCAAATGGCAATAAATAAAAAAAAAAAAAGCAGAAACAAAAGCAACAACTTTATTTGCTCTTGCGATATTTCACAGAAGCAAGGCAAGCGGCTTTGGTAGCGGCGAAGGCACAAGAGCAACTCATAAATCTTCTTGAGCGCAAACGTAATCGGCAATGTTTGACTACCTGGTCAGACAGATACTCAGGTCAGACGATGGAACGGACAGGCAGACAGACGGACATACAATAAGCACTGCCATTGGCGTTGGCAGCCGATTGAGCAATCGTCGAGAATGTCAGGCCACGTCGACCGCAAACGCAAATCGCAAACAGCAAAAGCATCGACGATGGCGATGGCGAAGGCGAAAGCGAAGGCGAAACAAATGCAAACGCAAAAGTAAACCGCGTTTGAATGAGCGAACGACTGTGTGACCAAGCGTACATGGCTGAAAATCAATAATTTCATCAGAATGAAAAATGACTTTTAGCTGAGACGAAACACGCACAAATTTAACCCCGAGCATGGCATCCTTTTGCTGACCTTTTGCGCTCATGCCCGCACATCTTCAACGTCATCATCGTTGTCGTTGTCGTCATACAACTATACTCACTCGCATGTTTATATGTATGTGTGTTTGAGGTGTAGCTAACGGTGAGTTAGAGATTTTGCTCACTTTGTGTGCAAGCGTTAAATCGTGCCTAATCCTGCTTGAAATGCAGCTTAGCACAAAGTTGCAAGACATACCAAACGCTTTTGGCTTATCACTTCTGGCAATGCCTTGTTTGCATTCAATTGCGTGTGTATGTTTGTACATGATTAGTGTGTTATAACAACAAGCCACTGATTGGCACAAGTCATTGAGTTGTTACATGTTACTTGACAGTTTCGTACTTTGAGGCAAAAGTAACTTGCGTAATTGATTAAGCAATGCGTAGAATGGCCTTAATCAAAAGTACATATATGTGTGACGTTTTTGTTGCTGTTGTTTTTGGCCACAATGCCGCACGTCCTGTATTTGAAAGTAAAATGAAACCACTTCAAAACAAAATTGAAACAACGGCTGAAGTGTGCTTGAAAACAAGAGCAAAGTATGAGACGGCACAGAAATAACCAAAAAACAAACACACAAAAACAAAAAGGACGACAAGTTCAAGCGAAACAAAAGCAATCAAAAAAGCAGGCAAACTGAAAGGCAACCAAGTTGACTCGCAAAAGGATAAGACAAAGGCGGCATGAGCACAGTAGGAACATTTTGGCGATGTACTTCTCGCGTACGTGACACTGACATGGATTTTCAAGTTGTTTGTTGTGTTTGTACATACACACATACATGCATACATACACATGGTACATGTGTGTGCCAGTCATCGACTGCCGCTGTGATGTCGTACACTCACTGCCTGCAGCCAGTGAATGTCCTTAGAGGCACTCTTATGCGCTACAGCCGACATTCGCGCGCCCAATTGGCACACACACACACACGCACGCAAACGCACAGACACATATACAAATGCAGTTAGTCAATTCGTAAATCTTTTTATTCGAAGGCAAACTCATCATCAAAGGCTGTAACTTTCGCACAAACTAACTTGACAAAATGTGCGTGCGTGTGTGTTTATGTGTGTGTGTGTGTATGTGCGTTTTTCCTTGCAGCTTCGCGGCACGTTTCTGTTTTGCTCGTTCATTCAGTCGTACGTTCGTTCGTTCGTTCCTTCGATCTTCGCTTAACTCACATAAGTCATTTGACAATTGTGCGAGTTAACTTTGATGAATTCAATTATTCGAGCACGACATGTTTATTTCTTTAGATGTCTCTTTGTTTGTTTGTTTGTCTGTGCATTTGTCGGTTGGATGTGCAAGTGTTTGTTTGCCTTTCCTTTCGTTTTCTTTTTTGTGCGTTTATTGTCGTGCTTAGCTGGCATTGTATTACTAAATAAACAATAAAAAAAAAACGTGGATTTATTTCTGGGAAATTGTAAGTTCACTTGCAAGTATACAACACACAACGCACACTTACACATTTGGTATACACTCTACGGCCAACTACATATTGTTCTTACGGCAGAAAGACTTCTTTGGTTTAATTTTTTTTTGGTTTGTTTGTTGTATTTGTTATTTTAAACGTTAAATATTAAAGGATTTATAAATTTACGTTGTAAAATCAAAGCGAGAGTGAAATTGTTCGATGTTCGATTTTTTAAGTGATTGATTTGGGTTATGTAACAAAAGCGTAGTAGGAAGGATGTTGAACATTTAATACTACAAACTGTAATAAAATGTTTTAATCTGCTTGATTAGTTTGAGAAGATATGTCTTTTAGCGCTAACATTTATAATTTGTAGCATAGCTTTAGGGGCAGCAAATTAAACTGAATGATTAAAGCAACAAAGTGATGGCGCCACAAACGAGCGCAAATTTCGGCTCTAATAGCAGTGAAACGACATCAAATAGAATGAAAATGGCGCAGCAACAACAACAACAATAGGAACAACAACGATGTAGACAACAACAACAACAGCGGGAACAACTACAAAACCATTACCGCCAATCAACAGTTGCCCAGGCGCATTTGATTTATTAACCTACATCCTGCGGCTAACGGCACGCAATTGTCCGTCAGCCTGTCTGTCCGTCCGTCAGTCTTTCTACCTATCTGTCTAACTATCTTTGTTTCACTCTGTTTTGTCTCGCCCACTCCGGCGCTATTTTGTTGTCTTTTCAACTCAATCATGTGCTGTGTGCTTTGCTTGACCAAACGCCTTGCTCGCTCCATTTCCCTACACATGTGCGCTGTCACGTGCATTCTCCATGGCACGTTGGCGGCGTTGGTCATATTTTTTTCACTTTTGTTTTTTGTATTACGGTGCTTTGCTTGTTTTGTTTTTCATATTTTTGCAGCGATTTATTTGCACTATAAACGTAAAGAAGTAAGCAGAATGCAAGTGACGCTGCCAGACGAAACAAAAATTACAAAAAAAAAAGGATTACAAATACAAGAGAAGCACTTATGAAAACATGCGGCATATGGCATATCATATACGTATGTATTTCGTCGTTTTTCTTTACTTTCGTTCATGTGTATTATTTTGTGAAATATTTTTTTAATGCCGTCAGGCAGCGCACCAGCAGCGCCACCAGCAACGTACAACAGTGTTGCCAATTTGTGTGAATTTATGGCGCGAAAGAAAGCAAACGCGTAGACGAGAATATGTGGCAACAATGACATCGTCAACGGCAAGGACAAAATAGTTGGCACGAGCCTCAAAGGGTCATAACTGATTGCCGGCGTGCAGCGAAAATATCTCTGTGTGTGTGTGAGTGTGTATATGACTGCGGTGAGGCTGAAAAAATTGCCCTTTTTCTGTTTTTTTTTTATGATTTCGATTGTGGCAGCCGACAAGCACTGACACAGCACGTTCTACGCTGAGGGGCATACAAATTGGTTTTGTCAATTTGACAGGATAATAGATTTAGTATTGCTCATGTCGTTGCCGTTGCTTCCATTGTTGTTGCCGTTGTTGTTGCCGTTGTTGTTGTGCAATCATTGCTAAGGACATGCAATTGAATTGACGACACAAGGCACAGCTTGGCATGAATCTAAATGGCTCAGGTCAACAGTTATGCGCATGTTTGGCGCAAATACTCATTTGTACCGGAAATTAACACCGACAGATACACGCATTCAATTGCACACGGACACGAACACACTCACACACACAGATGCGCATGTGTGCGACATTCGTTTGCATGCGTGTAGTTGCACAGATCGTCGATTTGGCAACTAAACCGTGTAATTATAGTAACCTTTCAACAGCATAGCATCGAACCAGCTGTTCGTGTGCTGCGTACAATGCAAGTTAATTTGCAGCTAAATTAACAAAAGGCCAACAACAATTAATTGTTAATAAGCACTTGACCTGACCATAAATGTTACGTTACGATAATGCAAGACCTTAGGCGCGCTGACTATCTGTGTTTATATCAGTGAGTGTTATATGTGTGTGTGTGTGTGTGTGTGTGTGCTTATATGCCACTGCATATACACATGCATGCATATGTTTGTGGTGATGCAACTTGATTTAGCTTTTGTAGTTCAAATACAATTATGGCAATTTGCTCACTCACTTGCTCGCTTACTCACTCGTGCAGCACTCATATGCCTTCTTGTGAAATACACAAATCAAATTTGTATGCGTAATTTTTTATGCAAAGTAAAAGTTGCTAAAGTTTGTTGAACAACAAAGCAAAAGTAGTTTAAAATAAAAAAAAAAAAGCCACGCATTCGTTTGGTTTGATTTTTTCACATTGCAAAACGAAATCATGCAAGCAAACAGTCGGGCAGGCGGGCAGGCAGGCAATTCACTGTGCCTCACTCGTTCTAACCCGCTCGTTCTTACTACTTTCCCGACCGCTTAACGAACCAGTACAGCTATTCTAATTTTTTTTCATAGCATACTTTTCAGAGCGCTGCATTTGCATTACTTCGTTTTGCCGATTTAAAATTCATAAATGGTTGTATGTCATATTAGCACACTAACACTCTATCTCTTTCGCTCGCTTTTACCTTACCATTCCCTTTCCACTGGCATTGCTTCGTGCACTATACTCGCATTATTGCTAATGCACGCAGGCAAAAAAGAAAAAAAAAGTATTGCATACCGTTGTGTGCTTGCATTGAAGAAACCACAATTGCTGCTAAAATTAGAAAAAAAAAAAACAAATATGTTTCAACAACAACAGCAACGGTGCATAATGTTTGCACAATTTGTTTACAAAAGTGTTTATGGATTTGTTTTTGCCTTTCATGCTGGCATTTTTGTGCGCCGCTTTTTATTATTTCCACTGCGTGTGTTTACATTTCATATGCGCCTGATTAGCAGAGCTAATGAGCCAACAACATACGAAGCTCTTTGGCGAAAGTTATTTTCCGATTTGTTTGTTTCAAGTAAGTACGCTACGTCAAGTAAAGAACTGAACAATTTTCACTTTTACATGCGCAAATTAAACACACGAAAAAATCGCTTTGGGAAATAATTGTTCATTCAATTTACGTTTGCAAACAGTTTGAAATAATTTGTATCTCGCTATGCCACAAGGGATTCGCCTTGTTTGGCACGTACATATAGCAACAGCAACACATTATCTGCAACCAATTAGTGTCGAAGTTGCACACAAATAATCAAACGTTTGTTGTATTGAAGCTTATGCTTGGCTAAAAAGTCATTATTTTATGCTGCCTTGCATAAAATATACAAAACTTTTACATATTTAATGAAGTAAGTACATAATCGGATAAATAAATCCAAACTAATTGGTTTCTATGCCCCCAAAAATATGAAGATTAGCTTTAAGTTGTAATTTACAACTGTGGACTACACGTGCAACAATAATTTTAAGTAGTGTTAAAAAAGCAAAGCCAGTTTACAAGTATTTAGCGTCGCTCAATTGAATTTTTTTGCATTGCCTCCCCGGCGACATTTAATTTTTAATTTAACATAAATTCTCTTATTGCCACTTTTGCCTTTTTCAATTTAAAATGAAGCACAGACAGGCCAACGCACACACACACACACAGACGCAGACACACGCATTGGCATACACACAAAAAGGACATTACGAGCATGTCCAAACAGCACACCTGAGCGAACTGAAATGTGCTGTGCTGAGACTCAACTCGCATCAAAATGAACGCTCAACGAGGTGGTAGACAAATGCTCAAGTTTATCAGTAAGCATGAGAGTGTCAAATGTGCCCTGGGGACAATTTTGCGTTGCCAACTTGTAAAACATGCTATTTTTGTTGTTGTTGCTGTTGTGACTGTTGCCGTTGCCAATGCTTTAGGTTGATTCTGTACTTTTTTATTTGATGCTGATGTTACTGCTGTTGCTGCTTTGTATAGTCGACATTGATGCTTATCAGCGATAGCGGCATTTGTGGCCTCTGTTGTTTTTGCCGTCGTTGTCGTTGTTGGCCTGAAGTATTTGCACTGGACGTTGGCAACAGCTGCTGTCATCACCTCATCTGCTAACATGCGCCAACACAGTTCGTCCGTCCGCTTCAGAGCCCACCAAATTGCTTTGATGGCTCGTGTAAAAGCTTGTTTGTGGATTATGTTGTTGACTGACTGCCTAACTGACTGACTGAGTGTCGTTAGGTCGGTGAGTTTCTTTATTGGTCGGTCACAGTATTTGAAACGCTTGCCCTTTCCAACACTGTTTCACCGTTAGTTGACGTTGATGATGCTAATTTTTTTATGTTAAAGGACGACGTAAGCGATAAAGATCACACACACACAACTCACAATTCCATAACCGACAGCATTGATAATGAACGATCTTCATTAAGTGTCATACAAGTAGTTGTTGGAAATTTAAGTTTGCACAAGTTTTTATTACAAATCAAAATAATTACGAGCAAAAAGCTCATCAGCTCATAATTTGCAAAAGTAAGAAGTGCGAAAAAAATAAGAAAATACAAATAAAATAAAATAATAACAAAATTAAATTTGCTACAGTATGCAATGCTCTCTAAGGACGTAATTCTGTTCAGTTAGTTAGAGCGTCCGTCTGGCAAATAAATTAAAATCTTATTTTCATTCCACTCAGTTGCAGTCGTTGAAGCTTGCTTGGCGTGCAAAGGAGTCAAGCAAACAATTGCAAAAGGTGAACTTTCAGCAGAGTTGTTTTCATTGTCGGCAACAAATTCATGCTAATTGCTTAGCTAACAACAGCTTCAGCAACAGCAGCGACAATGGCACAAAACAACAACAAACTAATAGCTATAAATATAAAAGCAACAGTAGCAACTTGCAGGACAACACTGGCGGATACTTGTTACCCTTTAAATATGCCATGAAATTAAATGTAACCAACTCACGCACTCTGAGGACTACAAAATGTCGATCTTTGTCCCAAAATTAAAAAAAAATAAAGGTTAAGAAAAACTTAGGCGGTTTCTATCCCTGACCTCGTTATCATACTCAGGACCACTCAACCAAACAAGAAGTGTATAAATTGTACAGAAAAGGAAAGCGCAAAAAAAGGATATAATGAAGTATATAAATTTTCACACGAAAATTGCGATAATTGCATGGAAATGAAATAAAAATGCAATTAAAATCCCACAGTTTTGTTTGCGTTCGCTCATTGTTGCTATTGTTGTCGTTATCCTTGTCAACGCAATTGCTGTAGATATTTTTGTAGCCGTTGTTGTTGTTACTTGCTTTTCCGACTAGCATTTATAGAACAAACGTTGTCGACTGTCATCGTCTCTGTCACGATTAAGGCTTTGGTGTGCATTTGTATTGGGTGGGTGGGAGTGTGTCTGTGTCTGTACTGGCTTGCGTTGATCTGGAAGGACTGGCGAACAGGTAAGCAAACGGGTCCGGCGGCGACGTTGACTGCCGTCGAAATAAAAATTCAATTAAAACTGCAACGGAAATAGTTGAATAACGATTCCCAAGCGTAATTTCAAGCCTTGGTGACAGTTATTTTACCACGTTGATACTCAAACATATCCTCTTAACGCGCATTCGTGTAAACGTTGGAAGACACATCACGGTAGACTCGACATTGCTCGCGTTTATAAACTGATTTTTAGCTTTATTAAATTAAAGAAACTGTAACAAGATTCGTTTTAGAAGTTGTCACAGCAATTAAAAGTGCACAGTGAAATGGTGAGATTATCACGTTGAAGGAATTCCAGTGGCATAGATTTTGAGTTTGGAAAATTTAAACGTCTAAGTCTGGAAATCAACATAAAGCAGAAAATAAATGGCAAAATTTCCAAAATTTGGATACAGACAAAGATATTTATAATAACCTATGAAAACCCCATACAAAATGAAAGTGCTTCTCCTTTTTCGGGTTTGGTACGATAATCAAGTGGATCGTAATCGATGGTAAGCTTAGTTATTCGTTAGCTGGTTCAAAAAGGCTATGTTTTGGTCGACCAAGTCTTATTTTCGCCTATTATTCCTTTACAGCCTATTAGCATTTCTCTTTCATAGTGGCAGACGGGGTCAAAAACCAACAAAAATCGTCTTCATGTAATAAATGGTTAGAGGAGGCCTAGCATGTTTATCATTTACAGGGAACTGCCACTCGTTGCTTTTAAGTCTCTCTTTGACAGTGCTGTCAAATCAGCATTGTCGATTACTGGTATAAATGTATGACAGCTTTTATCTTTTCCCTCTTGTTTTTTCGTTTTATGATGTCCCTTTTAGTGATTTATCATGTATTTTAGTGCCGTTTTGGGGAATTTCGTTGTGTTGTAAAGTTATATTTATCTTGAAAAATACCGTATTTTCTTGTATTTTTGGTATTTATAAAGTCTTTAAATTAATGGACAGTTCCATATGGTGGCTACCCTGTTTCAAAACTATTTTCGTATTTTACATTCGAATAATTTAAATTGTAACAGCTGTTTAGCAGTCAACGTCATCTGTTCAACACTTAAACAAGGAACGCTTTCGAAGTTTTCGATTAAATTTGTTCAAGAGCGCTGACGGGTGTTGTATTCGACCAATAAGAAACAAGAAGAAGAGCAGCAAATAACGCGAAAATGGATATGCAATTGTTGAAAGAAGTGGCTGGCTTTAAAAAACGCATCTCCGACAATGTTACGTGAGTTTAAACAATTAAAAAGAAAAGAATATGTAAAAATTTTCGTACAAAAATGGTTTTCAGTGAAAAACCAGTGAAAACTTTCAAGACAACGAATGAAACAGCAGATTCTGAGGATAACCCAACGCATTCCTTGTCATCAATTTGCCGGATCAACTTGAGGTAAGTTGCTTAGTTTAATTCGGTATAATTCCTTGTACAAAAATTAATATCAATAAACACCAGTGAGGCGCATGCGGCAAGAGATGTTTCAAGGAAGCAATTTGCCGTGCTGGCGCGCATTGTGCTGCACATGCGCACTCGTCATTTGCGGGGTGACTCCTTTCCGTTGTCACTCAATGAAATTCTCGAAGAAACCAAGTTGCAACCCTCTTCAAACATTATGAGAGTAAGAAATAGTCTCATTGTGCAAATATAATTATTTTATTTATTATTGTTCTTTAACAATATGTTTTAGTGGTTAAAAAACGATGCTCTACCAAATAATCCAAAGATAAAAGCCTGCGAGAATGAAAAATTCAAGTTCAACCCGCCTTTTAAAGTGCGTGATGGCAGATGTCTGTTACGTATGCTGAAGCGTCATGATCTTAAATCTTGGGGCGGTATACTGCTACAAGATGTCGAAGAGTCGCTGCCCAATTGCGGCAAAGTGCTAAAGCGTTACAAGGATGAAATATTGATTATTGATCGACCAAGAGATAAGAAAAAAGTGCTTTTCTATAACGACACTTCCGTGAATATTGAGGCAAGTGTTGCATCTTCGCTTTACATGATCAAATGTAAGTTCTAATTGATTCTTCTGCGTTTAGGTTTCCGACGGCATAAAGAAACTATGGCGCTCTATTGGTGTTTCTGATGATAATTATGTGGAGGAGCATCTTGAAAAAGAAGGTAAACTATTGATTTCGTATGTTTTATACAGAAAGGTACATAACCTATCCTTGAAAGGCATTAATTCGATGAAGTCGGACAAAAAACTTCCAAAAAAGCGTGTTAAGAAAACTAAGCGAGGTCAACGCAATTTAAAAAAGCCGCGTGATAATGAACACTGCGCCGATGTATTGCAGCATTACAAGCAATTTGATTAAAACTTATTGCATTTCAGATACTTCGTTATTCTCACATGTAATATTTGCATTTCATGCATGATTGAAATACCCGATGTCATTACTTTTTCCACTTATATGGCATTAATTACAATTCACAAAAAAGGTTATGGCAGACACTTTCTTTCTTACAGACTAAAATTATGGCAGAGAAGCTATACACTTTTATACAAACAAAAAAAACTATATGTATCCTTTTAAAAACTACAATTGCAATCGTAACTTAAATTCATAATATTGCATCTAAACCAGAGTTCACGACATTTGAGGTCTCACTTCAATTACACCAATACTCTACAACGTATTTCCAACTTGCGTAATGTAAGCTACAAGGACTTTTTGAAAAAAAATATAAAATGCCAATCGGAAGTTACTTGTTTTTCTGCAACAACATGCACGCAACTTTTAACTCACACCTTTGCAAAATGTGTGTGTGTGTTTTTTTTTTATTATTTCGCTGTGTTTGGCAAATGTCTGCGACATTTGTAGAAAAATTTCACTTTTGGTTGCATTTTCGTTTGGCTTAGCACAGGTTCGACTTTGTTCGTTATATCGTTCACTGCCAAAACGGCACAGCGCCGGGATTATGCACAAAGTTTTTCATTAATTTTGGATTTAGAGGAGTTTTTACCGTTCGTCGACGCCAATTCCCGTTGCGTCTGGCTGTGTTTGTATGGACCCCCGGCCACTTCGACTGGTTGCCATTGCAACTCCGTTGGACTTTGGGTTTTGTTTTGTTGTTGCTGTTGTCATTGCGCAAGCTGACAACGAGATCCAGCGTCCCACAGCACATTGGCTTTCTTCTCTTCGCCGACTATTAACGGTAAAGCATTTACATGTGTTTGTGTGTGTGTGTGTATAGGAAGTAAAAATGCACAAGTGCACAAGCACACGCGACACGATGTTGGTGAAGTGTGAAACGCCAACGAGAAATAAAATAAAGAAAATATCTGCGACAACTTTCCGTTTGCCGACAATATTATTTCGCCTGCGTTCCTGTTTTTTTTTTTTTACTTTACTTTGGATTTTTGTTGTGCGAATTGTTGGGGATTTTCTTATTATGGCATTTTTATCTGTTCTGTTTTTTTTTAACGCATTGTAAGCCGGAATTTATTTGAGCGTGTAAACTTTTTCTGCTTGTAAAAAAGAAAATCTTTTTCAGTTTTTCATTGCTTATATAAGATTGTCGCGTGGTTTTACTTTCATTTCCGTTTTTTTTTTGTTTTTGCCTTTGGCCACGTTGCAAAAACTTTGATAGTTTTGTCAAAAGTTTTTTATTGCAATTTATTGATGCAGATATATTTGAAGAATAAAGTCAAAATATGTACTTGCATATAAAAGTTTAAGGTTAATTTTAGGATTTTTGATACTCAGAAAAAAAAAAATTCTCACATTTATTTTGTTTTTCTTACGACGAAGAGCATGCAGCGGTTGATTTTCTCATTGTAACGTTCCTAATCAGAAGACGTTTATATTTGTTAGGAACCAATAAAGTACAAGAACCGATAAAGAAATTCGATTAGTAAATATTTATGGTACAATTAAGATTACGATTCGCTATATGGTGAATCGATCTGATTCGTATGTGCACAAATTGTACACGCGTACTCAGTCTTATAGCCACTTTCAATCAAAATGCGCGTTTCATTGAGGAACTTCGTACTTTTTGCGTTGCTTCATCTGGGCCTAACGGCGCCCGTAGTCCAAGAGCTGCAAGACCCAGAGTTGACCGGTGGCTTTTTTGAGGGCGATATCGAAATGGAGTTAGACCGAAATGGTTTTATAACTGAGACACGACATTGGCCGAATGGAACTGTGCATTATCGTATCGATGATGTTTTTGGTAAATGCAATTCTTATAAGTCATCATAGAATTTGTACTACGTCTCTTTCTGAAAATATTGCAGACAAGGCGCATAGCAATTATATCATAACGGCAATGAAAATTATTGAATTAGCGTCTTGCATACGTTTCATACCCGCCGAGGCGGACACAGTCGATGTATTACACGTGATTGGCGAGCCAAGCGGCTGTCATACTAAGGTCGGCTATCGTGGCGATGTGCAAACGGTTAACTTACAAATATACGATTTGGACACTGGTTGCTTTCGCATGGGCACCATAGAGCATGAGTTGCTGCATGCGCTCGGCTTTTATCATCAGCAAAGCGCGCCGGAACGTGATGAATATGTCACGGTTGTCGAGGAGAATATCATAGAGGGCAAGGAGCATAATTTCAATAAATATGCCGACGATGTGGTTACGGATTTCGATATTGAATATGATTATGGCAGTGTTTTGCATTACTCTTCGATGGCGTTCTCCAAGAATGGCGAAAAGACAATTGTGCCGCGGAAGGATGTTGAGATTGGACAGCGCCGTGCTTGGAGCCAGTCGGACATCAATAAGTTGAACTTAATGTACAAGTGTCCGGTACAGGTGTGAATTTAAACAAAGTACAGTTGTACGATTAAAGTGGTTTTTACATTTTATTGATTATATAACTAAGGTATTTTAATGCGTTTATTTTCTATCACAATTATCAATGACAACGTCGCCGTAATTGGGTGGCGGCGTCTCGGGGCGCTGGGGTAACGCGGCGGCAGCTGTGCGTGTGTGCGCCGGATGACTGTCAATTGTCAGTGGTACGTCATCAAAGCTATCGTAGAAGCGTGCCGTGGGCGTTGGGCTCGTCGGTGTTGTTGGGCTGCTTTGGTCGCGTTCAGTGAAACGATTATTGAACAGATTGCTGCGACTCAGACGTCGTATTAGCGTTGCGGTATTTTGATTGATAGTGCGATAATATTGATGACGCGCCGGTCGGCCAAAAAGGCGTGAGAAAAAACTATCTTCTGGCCCGTAGCGGTGCCGTGCCACAGCGCGCGATTGTGCCTGCAGCTGTTGTTGCTGACGACGCGTTGGATTTGAGCGTCTGGGCTGACGTGTGCGCGCCGGCACTGGCGGTGGCAGTATTGGCACTGGCGACTCAACTGTTTGCGGCAAACTAACGTTCAGTACCGTGATCGGTTGGCTTTCCGACGCTTCAACTTGTGCCTCGGCACGTTTGCGTCTCAGCTCACAGCAACTCTTTAGACAGAGCGCACATGTGATAATGAAGATGACCACACAAATGCCTGTGGCACCGCCTATGATGAAGGCCAGCTTGACATCGTCCTCTGTGTAGGTGTGCGTTTTCTCGAGAAACTCTTGTGCGCCTTCTTCTTGTTCGAACAACATATGACTCACGCGCTCCAAACAGTTGCGATAGCGCTGACACAGTTTCTCACGCTCGCCCTCGCACACGACGCTATCGCTCTTCTCGTCGTCGTTCGTTGCCTCCTCACTATCGGGCAGCACACGCCAGATTTGTTGGATGTCAAGTGGTTTCTCGACTTCGATTTCAACTTGTTCATGTTTTGTCTTTGTTTTATTTTTGGTCTCCGAATCGCGCAATTGCATGCGTTCGAACATGGGCTGCTCCTCTAAGGCATCATCGACTACCACTAGCGCTTCGTCCGATTCGACGACCACTTTATTGGACACTTCACAGTCGTTTATGTTAACGATCATGGGGCGTTTGCGCAACACATCTAACATTTGCAAGAGCATGTGATCGCAATTCAAAGGATTCTCATTCAAATTGAGTAATGACAATTGACGCGGCGCATTGAACGCCGCCGAGTTGAGCGTTATCAGCAGATTCTGTGACAGATCCAGCTCCTCCAGTTGCGGCAAAGCGCTTAGCATTTCGCCGCTCACTTGACTGATCTGTGCATTGCGCAGATTGAGTATACGCAATGTCGTGCTGCGTAGCAACGGACGATCACCGGTGACGGTCATGAATTTGTTGCCTTCGAGATTGACATAACGCAAACGGCGATTCGCCTCAAGCAAATGTTCGTCCACATATTCGAGACGATTGTAGGCGAGGTCGATTGCCTGCAATGCGCGCAACGTGCCAAAGGCGTCCATGTAGATTGTGCTGATGGCATTGTGCGCCAACGTTAGATTCACCAAATGCACATAATTCTAAAGCGTAAAAATGTTATCAACTCATACAGTTAAACAAACAAAAACAACAATTAGTCACTGTCAGTATTCGTCGAAGTCATCGTGTGCTTACCTGCAGGCTGCCGTTGTCAATGCCGGTGATATCATTGTAGCTTAGGTCTAGAATTTCTACCGCTTTCGGTACTTCGACATTGGCGCTTATCAAACGTTTGGCGCTGCGCAGCGTACAAATTCCATGTTAGTATACACAAAGCATTGAGTCAGAAATGTACGATTTGTCAACGTTTGTTGCAAAGCTTTTAACTCACCTGCAAAGCGCACGATTACGTTCCTCGTACAGATCACAACTGCAGAAGGCTGGACAGTACTGCGGTGTCTTGCTGCGGCACACCTGCAACAGCACGCAAAGCAGGAGGCCTATGTAGAGCAATAGTTGTTTAATATTTAACATCATCTTGTCAACGATTGAGCATTATTTTATGTAGTGCGTTGCGATAAGTTCTTCTTTTGTTTGGCATTTGTTGCTTATCTATTCGAACATTGTTGTGGCGCGATTGTAATTCAATGTTGTCGGTCAAAAGGTTTCGAGTATACTGCATTGCTTTCTATTCCAAATATCCATTATCATCAGTTGTACGCTACACTAGTTTGTGTTATGCATATTACATTTTCAAATTACTTAAGTTTCATTTAAAGTCAATGGAAATGTTATTTAAATTGCTCGTACTCAGAAATGTTACTGCTCTTACTTCTTTTAAATTCTTTTTTGGTTATGTTATGTTTCATAATAATTTGCCAATATTAAAAACGCATATAAAGCATAATGTAATATGTCACATAAGTAAGTCTAGCATTCAAACTATTGTATACAATTCGTATGTATTTTTTTGTGACGCGAAATTTTTTAACACTTCTTTTACTAAATAACACACTCGAGCATAAAAGAAAATTATGTTTTTCAAACTGACTTAACCAACTTCAAAACGTAGCGCACGCTTCCAGTGCGATAAAATACACCTTGCTATCTAATCAGGTCGCCTTATCAGCTTGTTGGTGACTCAATTACTCAATGTTTTTGGAAATGCGAGTAAGAGCACGAAATGTTATTTTTAAGCAACAAATGCGCCATGAAAATGCTCTTAAATGCTTATTATAATATTTTTGCTTTGGCATTGCGATTCATTCAGAAGCAACTTAGTAACCAAATCGATAAATGCGTTGACCGGAAGCGCTTAGATAAGCCATAAAGCGGCACATATGCTAAAAGTGTTGAAGATTTGGTTACGCTTTCAGTTTGGTCTAATTTGGCTTTTGTTTTATTTGGTTTAATGTATTCAAAAGGCTTTAACAATTAACGAAAATGATAGTAAAATGCACGAATATTTATAACTTGTTCGGATTTGGCCAGACTTGTTCAGCCAGTCAGCCATTGAGTAGCGAGCGAGTGAGCCAGTTGAGATTTCTCTGCGAGCGCATTCGCCTTGTCGTTTTTGAAGTTGAAATCTGTCAGTGTGCAGAGTTGTAAGCCATAAATTAAGCGCTGCCAGAGCGGAGCGGAAGCAGAGCGTTGGCCAAAATGTTGGCTCGAGTTTTGGTCAAGAACAAGTTGAAAATGTTTGCAAACAGTTGCAATTTTTTTTTAACAATCTCTGTTTTTTTTTTTATTGTAGTTTGTGGTAGAAGCGAACGGAAATGCAAGCTGTGCGGCAAGTGGCAGTCGACTTGATGATCAAGTGGCGTGTAAGCTGCCATTCCGGCCGCCATTTCAGCTTTATACGCCTCACTCTGTACAACGATGATGGTGATGATGATGTTGCAAGGCGAGTTCGCATATTCACATTTTACGGCGGATTTTGGCATTTTCTTTTCGGGTTTGCAAACGTTCGCTTACTTAAAGCCAAAGGAAGTGTTTCATTTCGTACGGCTTACGGCATGCAGCTTTGTGTGCATGATGAAAAAGGACTTGCGTTGCATGAAACTCACTAAGTTCTTTAACTTGTCTTTGGCTCATGTCTGTACTTTTTCGTTCATTCATTGCTCGTATGTCGCATGCATATCTTAATCCTTACTGCAAGTATACAAAAAAAAAAAGTAACCAAAAAGAAGTACTTAAGAAGCAGCGAAGAAAAGCGAAGAAAAGCGAAAAAAACAATCGTTACAAATTGTTAAATTGTATACAATATCACGCAAAACTTGCGCAAACTTTTGTATTCAAACTTTATTGAAATTGCGCGCATTTAAAGTTTTTCATTTAAACTGTTTCGAATGCAATTTCTGCTTTCATTTTCCAAATTTTCTTTCTTTTTGCCGCCAAACAAATGAGTTTTATTTGCGTGTGGGTGCTGCTTTAATGTGCTTTTCGCGCTTCATGTTGCCGTATCATTATTATATGTTGTCTCTACGCAGAGATAGGAGAGACAGTGAGCAAGAAAGAGAGAGAGTGTGTGAGCAGGAATGGCGTTGTGGCACATTGTTGTTGCAACGCTAATGACCGACCGTCATCACTTCCTAATTACTTAAGTTTCGTATGCAGTTTTCGGTTTTCGCGGTTGGAAATTCTCTTCCTTTTTGGCACATTTCACAAAAGAAACTTTTGCACATTTAGTTTTATGACTGTGACTTGTTATGCTTTTTGTCTGAAGTACTCAAGTCAAGTAGTTGAAATAAATTCTTATTAGCAAATAATAATCATTGCATTTTCAAATAAATGAAGTTTTTGGAAAAAAAAATTCGACGACATTTATTGATTGAGATTTGTTAAATCTTCTTGTAATTTTATGTCTTTTTATATGTTTTACTTCATATGAGATATTTTCGCATGAATATAAAAATAACATCAACAAGAAAAAATAATAAAAAAAGGACCTTAACAACAACAACAACAAGGCGTACTTAAAGAAGCAGACTTGAGCAAAGTACTTACTATGTTATAAAACTAAAACAAATGTTTCTGTCCATGTGCCTGCAACATTCATCTTAATTTCCTGTCATGCTGGTGGTCAGTAAAAATGCGACGCAAGCACACATACTCACACACACAGCCATACTCATATAAAACACCAAGTAGTTCAAAATGGCGCGCATTCAAGTTCAGTTTACAAGCAGAATCTGACAATGGGAAAATGTTTTTTTTTTCGGTGCCTTTACTGCTTCTTCAGCTAGTGTTTGTTGTTGTTGTTGTTGTTGTGCTGTCTAGTGGTATTAAGGTCTTTGAGTTTGTATGCGTCTCTCTCTCACTCTCTTGCTGTGTGTATGTATGTGTGTCGCATGCCAACTGTCAAAGCGCTATTGTCACTATTCTGCCTCTTCCGCTGCGCTAAACACTATCGCAGCCAAAAGCGTTTTGACTCACAAAGCTATGCATAAAGTGTAAGTAAATGTGCGTGTGTGGCTGTCCGTCCATCTGGCTGTGTCTGTGTGTGTGTGTAATGTTATCGCGCGCCACAGGATATTGTACTCTAAGCCAGTAGATGGCGTCATGTAACGCTGGACGACATCCGATTAAAAGTTTACTGCGACAAACACATGCGTGCCGGCATCTGACGTAGCTCACCCCACCATCACATTCACCACCTCCTTCAACACATACAACTTGGTCTATTAGTATCTCTGTATGTGTGTGTGTGTGCGGTTGAGTCAGTATATGCTTGTGTCCTTTTGCATGTTGATGTGCTTGTGACCAAGTGGATAAATTCTCATTTACTGCTCTTTTGAGCTTGTTGTGTTGTTCTTTGTGGCATATTTTCTTTCCGTATTCTTTTTTTTTTTTTTCTATCTGTTTGTTTGTGTGCTCGTTTAAAGTGAGCGTGTAAATTGTCCACTCGTTATGCTCATGATGATGCCTCTGCCCAGACTCGGCAACGCCTGCTGGCATACAATGATGACGACGACGACGATGATGATGATGTTGATGGCCATAAGTGAGTGTATTCCTATATACATACGTACAAACATGTGTTGTATGTGTTAGTGTGTTTGTGTTAGGCAATAGCGCGGCATGTTAAACTGACCGCAAGCATTGTTTATCATCATGAGTTTGTTATTGTGTTTATGTATATGTGTGTGTGTGTGTGTGTGCACTCACATACTCTTTTCTTTTTTGCTGCTTGTTTGTCGCACTGCCCTCATCAACATGTTCGCTGTCGGCTTTTGCCTGCTGCTCGCCTTTGCAATTTTTCCATTTCGCCATCACACAATTTGAGTCTGACTTCACTGTTGTTGTTGTTTCTAAGCTGCTCGCGCAATTTTCTTTTTTTGCCGGCCTCATGACGCCTGCGTACATGTTGATGAAGCTGTTTGTGTGCTTTGTAATAAATCTCTTTGGTTGCGTGAGTCTTGAAATGAAAATTAGTTTTGGTTTGTGAAGTTGTTGTTGTCTTGCATGTCTTCATTTAATGCAACTTTTGCAGTGCTCATATTGTTAAGCAGCACACTTGATCAAATTATATGCAAACTGTGTGCTTTCATGAATCATTGTCAAATGTGCTGCCATAATGAAGTCACTCGCATCATTTAATTAAAACGCACAACGAAATCAACAAGTGAAAAAAAAATATTGTTTTAACCGAACAACAAACAAAAAATGCCTTCAATCATTTGCAATTCAGTGCTTTAATTTTGCATTTGCATGTTCAAACTTCAACTATTAAATGCTCTAAAAGAGCGTGCAATGAATTATTCATGAATTATCATGAAAAAAAAAAACGAAGATCTGCAAGCGTTGAGCAACCAAAAACTTTGAAAAGTTAATAAAAGTTTTTATTTATAATGAAATTAGAAGCGCAACGAATTTTTTCCATAAGCATATACAATAATCAAAAGCTATTTGGTTTGGCTGTGTGCAAAAGATGTGCAGTTTGTGTACTGTGCGCCTTAAACTATGCAATAAATCTCTTGTGCAGTGCCATTTCAATTTCCGCTCGCACGAACATTGCGTCAAATTAATCCATTAAAGTTGGGGGCAATGAAATGCTCAAAACTTTTCGCATAAAATTTCGCACGCATTCACAAAAAGCAACAACTGCCACAACAACAATGAAAAGATAGAGAACGACGTATTTAATGCCAAAAGATGTGCGGACGCATAATTCTATCAATATTACGTTTGAATTAAAAACTGAAGTTTCGAGTAAGAAAAGAAGCAGAAGAACACAATACTAAGAAAAAGCCAACTAATTTTGTTGTCTGAGCGTAAATAGTCACGAACTTCGACGACGACGACGACATTTGGCGTTCATTGATAATTAAATTGTGCACGTCACATTTCACATTTGCACTTCATTAGCACACAAGCGGGCGGAAGGGCAAAGTGTGCGCGGACGAGGGCATAAAGGCACATCGTGCCGGATGTTAAGCTCATGCTATATTACTGACAACTTCATTTGGTGGCGTCTAGTCGACTTCGAACGGCACAGCACAGTGGCAGACAGCCAGCAGACGATACAAGTGTGTGTGTGTGTGTGTGTGTATGCCTGCCAAATGTGTGTAGCGCACAAAAGTGTCGGAAAAACTTTGCCAACGCAATTATCATTAGCGATATTGTGGCTTCTCAAGTTTTCTGGGCTTATATGTATGTGCGCATATATATTTGCTGGTTTGGTTTTAAGTTTTAGTCGATGCCTGAAAGTATGCAATGCCGTCTGTTATGAGCGGCGAGCATGGTCTTGTGCGTCTGCACTTCAGCCAAGCGCAAAAAACTTCGACCTTTCGCTTCATTTAGCGCAACATTTCATGATTTCGTTTGCGGCAACGTTTTAAATCAAATTTGGCGCAAATAAGCGAAATTCAACCAGCACAAAAGTATCATTAAAAAAAATCATAATAAATGCAATAACATGAAAATAAGATGAACGCAAAAAAAAAAAACTGAGGCCCAAAAGTGTTAAGCATGCGAAAAGTTGGCGTTAAAATTTTAATTATGTGCGAATTTTCATGCCATGCTCAATTTTGTACTTGTTGTTGTTTTGTGCGCCGTCAACTTTCTTAACGCTGCGAGACTTCTTAACTTACGGCAAGTTAATCGCAGACCATATCGGTTGCATAATGGGTCAACAAGCGTCAAAAAATGTGTTCTTATGTACAAGTTTAAATCAAATTAAAAATTTTGTCGTCTTTTGAGTTGAGCTTGTCTTTAATTGCAAATGCAAACTTTTTCGTATGCGATTTTCGTACAACATAATTTCATTGCAGCCAAACTCAGACAACGTGGCGTATACTTAATTAATTTTAAATGCGCTTTTAATAGTTTAGCGCTGACGAGCAAGTGGTGGGCGGCAGCGCGTTAAAGTTTCACAACTTTTGCGCTAAAGTTTTGTCAAAAGTTACATTTGGCGTGACGTACAAGTTTAAAAGGCGTGAAGATGTGAAAACGAGGCTTTTGTTTATTGTTCGGTGCAGTGTGTGTGTTTTAAATGTTTGAACTTAGAAATAACTTTTAGTGCGATTTCATTTGAAGTCAGGCGCGCATGTTTTATTGATTATGGTAAATATTTGCGCAAAATAGAAGTGATAAGGTTAAACTGAAAATAAGAAGGATAAATGCAAAAGGTTGAAGTAGAGATTGTGTCAAAAAGTTAGAGACGGAGTGGCGTACAGGTTGTATAAAGCGGCAGAAGGAAAAGGAAGTGGCAGAGAGAGAGAGAGAGAGTGATAGAGTTTGAATAAGAAAATAAAGAAGTGATAAATTTTGTTATTTGAATTTTATTTTATTTTGTTTACGTATCTGTATGACATAAGTTAAAACGTACACATAATTACAAGTAGCTAAAGTAATTTCAAGACAAGCGACAAGCACACACAGGCATAGAAACACTTGCGTGCATATCGTGTAATTACGTCTGAGATTATGCGCCTACAGACATGCGAGCAAGCGTCTTCAATATCCGTTGACAGAGTAAGTTTTCTTTGTTTCTTTCTTGTCTTTTTTTGGCTTTTTGTTTTTGGTTGTGCGGTTTTAAGTTGCTTTGCCTAGCTGCGCCTTAAAGTGTGCTACATTTATGATGGCGTACGAATGCATACATGCGTATGTGTGTGTGTGCGTGCATGTGTGTGTGTGGTGTGCGTGTGTGTTTATGTCGTTTTACTTTTTGGCAGCAGTACTTGCTTAAATATTCGCATTTCTTTGCTTTTGCATTTTGCTTGCTCGTAAAGTCACAGGAAGTTATTATCCTAAAAACTTTACCCCTGAGGGCAATCCAAACAAAAGCACATAGACTAAGTGGTTGAGCGAGAGGGCATAACATGGTCTGAGCGAAAGCGAGAAAGAAGGTATGATGTTTTAAACAAATATGAACAACGAAATGACATACACTAGTAAGTGTATAAAAGTAGCAAAAGTATGGAGGAGGCGGTCCACCCACATACACACACACACACACATTGTTATAGTATTGGCGCCTGCATGCGCGTTGCATTTTGTCTCAAAGTCTCCACCATTTGCATCGTTCTTTGTGCCGCTGTTGCTGCTGCTGCTGCTGCGTTGCTGTCGCTGAGACTTCGAGCATGAAAATAGAAAATGTCATAAAATTGGAATGCTCATAAGCTTACTAAAAGCGGAAATGCCACTGCACAAAAGCTACTCCTGTATGAAAAAATTCAAATTTAAATCTATATGTGCATTTTTGTCCTTGCAGCTCTTGTTGCTTGACACAGATTATTCGTGAACAGATTTTAACAGTTACGCCGAACTTAACCTTAAATTAGTTTGCCATTAAAATACAGTCACAGTGTAGCGTTGACGATTATTTTCGCCGGCACTGTATAAAGTTCAACATTTTGCTTAACTTACATAAATTTAACCGTTATGACTTCCGTTTCAACTGCGTTCACTGCTGTGCCGTGGCCAATGCCAAGGTACAAAAGAAGTTGTGCTAAAATTTATGGCAAAAGTATTGCATACACACACACACACAAACACACACAAACACACACACGCAGTCAGCCCTTCGCAGCACACGCACACACATCGTTTGTGCCCTCACGCTAATTTTTAATTACGTCTCTAAATATTCAATTTTTAGTGTTGCTCAGCGCACATTTTCTCACAGAGTTTCCGAGCTTTTGCCGCCGACGCGTCGCTGCCGTTGCCGCTGTCGCTTCCTTGTCTTTGTTTTGTCGCTTTTTACTTAATAATTTTTAATTTTTCCTGTCTGGCTTTGGCATGAAGTATTTTTACATCTTCCTTTTAGCTTGCTTGAACGCTCACACACACACACACACACACACACACACACTTTTATACTCTCGGGTGTTTAGACCCTCAGCGTTTTAGCTAATTTAGCATAACTTTCAAGGCTTCAGTCTGCAAATGCTTCTGTGGCTGCAATTGTTTGCTTGATTTATGCCTGTTTGTTTGTGTGTGTGTGTGTGTGTGTATACAGTAGCATATCCGTTTTCAGATTTAGTTGCTTCAACTTTTATGTTTCCGTTTAAATTGAAATAACCTTGTAAAGTTTTGTTTATGGAGCATTCTTGTTAGCACACCTCAATGTCTCGCCGAATTGTTGCAACAAAGTCAGACAGATTTGTTTTTTAATTTGTATTAACCTAAATTACTTTATGATCTTCTATTGTTGGTATAAAGAATTCTTGAATAGAAATGATTCATCATGTCTTGTACATATGTGAGACTCAAAGTTAAAATCAGTTCAAACAAATACACATTTATTGTATACGAAAAAATGAAAAGCCGTTAAGTCTTTGAAAAGAAAGATGCGTAGCTAAACAAAGCTATTACTATCACCTTCTCTGCGTTGCAAACTTCATGACAAAATTAATATATTCTTGCAATAGTTTTCTTTTTTCGTTGGGAATTCAAAAAAGTTGAGTTAAGACCGGTAACTGAAATGCGTATTATCAATTTAATACTTTAGCTGTAAATAACACTTGATAACTTAATCGCAAACGACTGTTTTTGTAAAGTACTTAATCAGCTGATTGACTTGATTACTTCAAGAGACAGTAAATCAATTGCATAATCTTCACTTAATCTATTGATAACTAATCAATTGAATTGGCTTTGCTATAAATGCGCGGCGTCTAAAAGTGTCGCAACAGTTTCAAAATGAAAGCTATTCTGATCACTTTAGCGCTTTGCGTGGCCTGCGCACAGGCTGGCCTTCTGCAGGATATTGGCCAGAAGCTTATTCCAAGCTTCGCTACCGGCTATATTATCAAGGGTGAGGATGCCGAACCACATGCGGCGCCTTACATCGTCTCACTGGGCACCAATCCCAAGAAGCATTCGCACATTTGCGGCGGCACGATCGTCGCCAATGAATGGGTCTTGACCGCCGCTCATTGCATTACGAAGGCAGAGGGCATGAGCGTCGTTGCCGGTCTACATCAGCGCACCAGCTTGGATGAGAAGACTCAGCAGCGCATTGTTGATTACGGCAAGGTGCACGAGGACTACAGCGGCAACGTTGGACCCAATGACATTGCTGTGCTTCATCTTTCCGAACCGTTTGTCTACAATGATTGGGTAAAACCGGCATTGTTGCCTGCTCGTGATGTCCTGCACGAGGGAGAAACACATTTGTATGGCTGGGGCCTGCCAAAGGCGTTCGCTGTGAATGCGGCACAGACATTGCAGACCGTGGAAACGCAAGTGGTTGAGTGGAACAAGTGCAAGGCAGCTTTGCCCGATGATGCACCCTTGGTCGAGACTAATGTCTGCTCGGATTCCCTGCAGAGCGGCATTTCAGCATGCAACGGCGATTCTGGCGGCCCATTGGTGAAGGAGCACGAAAACGGTTCAGTTGAATTAATCGGTATTGTCTCTTGGGGTTACATACCCTGCGGTTTGGCCAATTTGCCATCGATCTATACGCGCGTGTCTGCCTTCACTGATTGGTTTGTCAAAATTCAAAGCGCTTATTACACTTTGTACTAATCAAGACTTGGAAAATTAACAATAAATAAATGCATATGACTAATTCTCTACCACGACTTAAAAACTAGTAAGAAAAAATTGCTCTCTAATAGTCTCTTTTGCTGTCAAATCTGGGCAGTTAGTGTTTTGTAAGTGAGTAGGCAACTCTTTTGCTGTTTCAAATGCAGTCGTGCGGGTCCTTAGTACATACATAGGTTTATATAAAGAATCAAGACTAATTTTGTAAAATTTTATTTATTCATAAGGTTTTACTTATAGCCTCGCATCACATTGTTCTATGAAACTATTTGTAAGCAATGTTTATTAATTATTAAAGAAGTGATAACAGAGACGCATTGGCCATGGTGTCATCAATCAATATGAAGATTATTTGAAGAAAGTTTTCTTACACTCTGTGGAATATTATGTTCAATTTGTAAACTTTACAATGGAAATTGTGTTTAGTTACGAAATGGCTTTTAAATATAATGCCGAAAATTATGCACTAAAAAGTTTCCCGAATACAAATTTATTCGATATTTTTTTTGCTTTATTTGTGTCTGGCTGTGTGTGTGTGTGCGTGTGTTTGTGTTCATGTCAAACGCTTTCATTATAATAAAGATAAATTTCTTGTAATTTTACGCACATTACGCTTGAAAATAAAAAGTAATCTTTTGTTAGCACGCTGCCAAATCAAATTATACGCACAAAACATTTTAAGGCATTTGCATGATGAGCTCAAGTCAAAGTAAATTTTCTTCGTGTACATTAAAAATTCATATTTGATTAAGCGTCAACACAAAACGTTTGAGATTCGCATAATTGCGTTAAATTCATAAACATTAAAAGAAACACATCATGTAACAACATTAACCGCCCGACAAGGTCGTTGATAATATAACATATACAGCATCGAAGCCAACAGAGGCTCCCACAGTTTGAGAGCCACTGTTGAGACCGATTGTGCGTGTGAAAACCAGAATATTTTGACGTATTTTGAATTCGCTTATTCACAAACTTTTTACTTGTGCCTTACCCCAATCAGTCTCCCGTTTACTCAAACCGCTTTTAAAGCGATTTATGTGTTTTGCGCTATCGAATTTTGATTAGATTATCTAATTGAAAAATGTATCTCCATTAATTGCTTCCAATAAAGATTATTAGCGTAAAAATGAACCGAAAAATTGCTTATCAACCCGTCAAACTAAAATTATATTATTAGTCGGTCAGCGAATTTTTAGAACTTAATTGCACAACAAATAAAAATTCCAAAATGCGAAAAATGCTTCGATTATTATTTTTTTTCTTGAAAGGGACTTGCAGTAACGTTTGAAACACCACAGTGAAATGAAGTTTTCCGGTTTAATAGCTCTAACATTGTCGCTAGTGGCCAGCGGCGCGGCGTTGCCCACAAAGCGTGATGCAGCATCAACTGAGAGCGTTGAACGTGTTGAAACCGATCCCGAACTGACAGCCGGGCATTATCAAGGCGATATTCTATTCGATGAGAGTGTCAATGTTCGGAATGGCTTGAAGAACGAGTTATACCGTTGGCCGGGCAATGTGGTTTACTATCATATTAATAGTTATATTGGTTAGTTCGAAAGCATAATCGATATTACCCAAACGATTTCAATATATTTTCATATCAATCTCAAAGATGAGGAACACCGTAATCATATTTTGCGGGGGCTGCGCATAATTGAGGCGAACTCATGCATTGTCTTTAAGGAGGCCACTACCGATCGGAGTGCCTATGTAAATGTCACCTCTCAGCCCGGTGGTTGTTATTCTTACGTTGGTCATTTGAATCGCGTACAGCAACTGAACTTACAGAATTATGATTTAGACAAGGGCTGCTTCCGACTCGGCACAATTGTGCATGAGTTTTTGCACGCATTGGGCTTTTACCATCAACAGAGCGCGGCAAATCGTGATGATTATGTGACAATTGTAGAGGAGAATATACAGGCGGGCACATTGAACAATTTTAACAAGTATACAGAAGATGTTGTTGATGACTTTGGTGAGGAATATGATTACGGCAGCGTTATGCATTACGGTCCTTATGCATTTTCAGCCAATGGTAAAATGACAATTGTGCCGCTGAAAGAGGGCGCTGAAGAAATAATGGGTCAGCGGCTTGCCATGAGTCAAGCGGATATCAATAAGCTTAACAGTATGTATCGCTGTCCGACAAAGAATTAATAATTGTACATAAAAAATTCAAACTATAGCAATAAATGAGTATTTTATGATATTTAGGAAATTGCAAAGTGTTATATATTCATTAAAGTTGATCGGCATAAAAGTCAATATAATACTTGTTAAAAGATGACTACGCTATAAAAGCTCTTTACAGCTTGACCAACTTAATTAATCAATGTTTGATAAATAATCGTTGTGATAATATTAGCTTGCTATCTGTAATCTTTACAACCACAATCAACTTATTCAATAAATTTGAGTTTAAATTTTCGCTAAAATTAGCGAATCAGTCAAAAATGTTGCAGTAGTTGTTCATCAGCAGTCTGGAAGAGCGGAAGTCTAATCAAATACCTCAATCGAAATGAAAATCGTTTTGTTTATCGCATTGCTTGCTTTCATTGCACGCTGCTCGGCGTTACCCAGAAAGCCAATTGGGGAACCAATTCACGAAATTGATCCGGAGCTGAGCGGTGGTTATTATCAAGGCGACATACTTATCGATAACGATGGCGATAAAACGCGTAATGTGATGAAAAATGAGACCTATAGATGGCCCAACAACACCGTTTTTTATCATATTAGCAGTTACATTGGTAATGCAGTCTATATTGATATACTTCTTGATTACGTAATTATTTTTTTATACAAATAGATGAAAAACATCGTAATCATATTTTGCGTGGCCTGCGCATAATTGAGGAGAACTCATGCATTATTTTTAAGGAGGCAACCACCGATCAGGAGTACTATGTGAATGTCACCTCTGAGCCAAAGGGCTGTTTCTCCTACATTGGTCATCAGAAACGCGTTCAGCAGTTGAATTTGCAGGACTATGAATTGGATGTCGGCTGTTTTCGTCTGGGCACAATTGTGCATGAATTTTTACACGCCTTGGGCATCTATCATCAGCAGAGCTCGGCTAATCGCGACGAACATGTGCGCATTGTTGAAGAGAATATCGAGGAAGACAAACTCTTTAATTTTGAAAAGTATACCGATGATGAAGTAGATGATTTTGGCGAGGAGTACGATTACAGTAGTGTCATGCATTACGGTCCGTATGCATTCTCCGCAAACGGTCAAATGACAATTGTTCCTGTGAAAGAGGATGCTGAAAAATTGATGGGTCAACGCTTGCGTATGACAAGCTCTGACATAAACAAACTTAATCTTATGTATCGTTGCCCAGTTAAGGTTTGAACTTGAAAACCCCAAATATAAAATAAAACTCTCCATTATTAATTCACATGAACAGCCTCGCATTTTAAATTTATGTTTATAATCAAATATGTGTTTTTCAACTATGAAGCGAACAATTATAAATACGATTTAGTTTGTAAGTGTCCCACTGGGAAATTTTGTTTTGTTGGCCATTGTGAAGATCATTGTCTTCTGGTTGTGTTTCAGAGATCAAAGTTTTGTTGGGCGAAGAAGTGCGTGGGGATAACGTCAGAACGCTGTTTGAATCTAAAATTATGCTATTTTTTGACTTCTCATGATTTACTGTTTTTTTTAAGTTTGCCTCTAATTTTGTTGATGGATTCTCCCAGATGACTTTCACATGCTTACTGCGATTAGCTTTGCTATGAATGTCATCCAAGCCAAGTGTCTGAAGTAACTGTTCTAAAATAGCTTCGAAACGGAAGCAACCTGTACCAACTTCGTCTTTCTGCAAGCTCAGCTTCTGTATGCCACGCTTGAAACCGAGCTCAGAGTGACAGCCCGTATCATCGGCAACAATAAACAAATAGTATGTATGCTCTAACGGCACCTCTTTAAAGGTAATGCAGGAAACATTTTCAATTATTTTTATCGCCTGCAATATTTCATGCTGATGTTGCGAATCTGTGTGTGTGACATGCGTAATGATTGAAAAGTAATGCATTTATGTTAGACTTAAAACTTACCAAAGACTTTATCAATGGAATAAAAAACCATGTGATTTGGCCAATACGCAGGCCCGTCATTTGTGGTCTTATTATCTACTTGTGTTTCATCAAGTTTTATGTCGTCTTTTATTTCTTCAGGAAAGGTTGCAGAAATCTTGGTCTCAACCTCATAGCCAGGTCCATTGTTCGACTGACCTATTTCTAGTTTAAGTCTATAATTATTTAAGGTCAAAAATTGAAATCGTATCGAACTAACCTGCGTCTACATTCTCGGTTGTTGGATTTTTTTCGTCTTCGTCAACCGTCACTATGAATGAGTTAAATATTTCAAGTTTAATATTCGATAATCAAGAATATTTAATTCAAACCATCAGCATTTGTCGTTTCATTATCAATTTGTGAATTGTCTTCGTCAGAAGGCATCGTATTGGCCATAAATGAGACCAACAACAGTACTAGCAGCCTGAGTAACAGCGACATGAGTTTTTGTGTTCTTTCCGTATGATAAAACTTATTCGAAATGGTACTTCGGTTGTTTTTTAATTGTGTACAAACATACATTTTATTGGATTTACTTTTAATGTAAAATTTAACGCTTCTATTAAGTGGCACGAATCGCACATCATACTATGACGGCCAATGTGCCAGTTTTGTAACAAGTTGCTTCAATTGTTTGTCATTCTTTGTCACTTTATCGACGGCAATGTGGCGCATCACTTCACTCAAATAACTGTTAATGGACTATCATTATGATTATGCGTGTTTACGATTTGTTTATCTGTGACGCAAATCAATTCTCGGTGTTCGTTGCTATATGAGTTTTGGCGATGTCTGGCAACTTTTATATTTAAGTTATTACTCATAAAGGAAAAAAAAACCGTTTATATTTTTATAATTAAATACCCGACGCAAAATTAAGGGTCATAGTTTGGTGATCTCAATCGTGTATCTTAGCAAAGACATATGTTACATAAGGTCACATGCCACATAACGCCCAGTGTTGCGTTCAATCTTATCAGAAATTAAAGTAAAGATTTGTTTGCGTTACAAGTTTCTTTTATTTATAATTTAAACAAGTTTTAATTTAACGACTGTTGAACAGTTATGACTAACAACTATCAGAAAAATAAATCTGAACGACGTTTTGTTTGATTCTTATATTGATTTGATAACATAGATCCCCTGCCCTTCTCTATTGCAAAAATTGAGCGAGTTTTCAAGCAAAACTTTTACACATGTCTAACGTTTATCTTCTATTGTCGAACACATTTGACAACGACCTACATAATTTAATTAAGCGCAATACTGCTGCAAATATTGCTAAATATTTCAACAATAATTGCCTTCTTTGCTACCGGCCTGCCGGGGCACAGTTAATAAAAGTGACATCAGAAAAGCAATTACTTGTCTTTTCGCAAATTGAAAACGTTGACAAGTCTATTTTTGATGTTTTTTGTTGTTGTTTTTTGCAAGCCACAAAGTCATTAGTACAGGCATTATCTAATCGCGTTGGCGTTTGGTGGTGCGGCCTCAAGCACTTGACGCTTGTCGCATGCGGCTAATGTCCGCAAACAAATACAGTACTAACGAAATGTTAAAAGCGCATCACTCTAGCCTAAGCAAACCCAGTCAGCATTGAACGATCGCGCATATCGGAACATTATAGCTACTTTAAGCTACACTGGACTACTGGAATAAGTTGAGTTGCTTTTGGCGCCGACAGCAACAATATGTATAAAAAAATTGTTGGCAAATTGGCTTATGTCACATTGCTGTTGAACTTCACTTGTGGCGCACCTTTGCTGCGTTATAATGTGTTGCCTGCCGGCGTTTACGATCCTGAAGAAGGCGCGGGCAAGGTCGAAGGCGACATGGTGCTGAGCGAGGCGCAATTGGTGCTCCTGCAGCATGGCATAAAAGGACGGAATGGTCTTATAGATGAGACCCGACGTTGGCCGGACAACGAAGTGGTCTATAAAATATCCAATGAATTTGGTTAGTTTTTGTTGTTGCTGTGTGTTGTTGAGCATTGATTTATTACATTGCCTAACGATACATTTCATTACACAGATGCAGCACATCAGTCGGCCATATTGGTCGCAATTCAAACCATTGAAACGCATACTTGTGTACGTTTCCGTGAGGCAGCGGCCGACGATACCGAATACGTGGCCATAGGCGCCAAACCGGGCGGTTGTTATACCGCTGTCGGCTATCAGGCTAAGGTACAGGAAATGAATTTGGAAATTTATCCAATCGGGCAGGGCTGCTTCCGGCCGGGCACAATATTGCATGAACTTATGCATGCGCTCGGCTTCTATCATCAGCAGAGTTCAGCGATACGCGATGATTACATAAAAGTGTTGGATGCAAATATTGTGCCTGGCAAAGAGTTTAATTTTCAGAAATACGCGCCCACCGTTGTGACAGACTTTGATTTGGGCTATGATTATGATAGCTGTCTGCACTATCGGCCGGGCGCGTTCTCCATTAATGGCGAGGACACCATTGTGCCGCTCGATGCGGCGGCACAAATCGGTCAGCGTGTCAGTCTCAGCCAAAAGGATATCGACAAGATCAACATCATGTACAAGTGTCCAATACCATTGTAGGCTATAAAGTAGCATGGTGTTATTTATAGCCATTGCCTTTGTAGGCTATTTTGTTTTTGTCTCAAGTATTGATAAGTTGTGATATTTTTGTGCTATTCCTTGATTGATTTGTATTGATCTGAGCTGCGTTTGTACGCACATTATAATTATTAAGCGTTGCTAATTTATTGATAGCACAAGTGTTGTATTTTTATTATATTTTAATTTGGTTTGAAATCAAAGTGCGCAGAAAGCTGAAATGAAATTCATGTTATTTTGCTGCGATTGCATGTGAGTATCTCAAGTGGTGTCCGGTTAACATAGCCACTCAATCACAGTGACTCTAACTACTGTGAAAATTTGTTGCTTTAATTAACAATCAAATGTCGTGATTAGTTAACATCTTTTTTGTCACAGCGATAAGAATGACAACATTTTCGTTAAGAATGTTTGTTAAATAATCACGTTGAGTGTAATTGAAATGTATGACGTGTTACATGTTGCCCAACTGAATCATCAAGTGGACTTTCCGGAACATGTGCCATGTGCTTTCCCATATTAATTACAGCAAAAGTAATTTTGAAAAGGTTCTTCAACGACATGTGTGTTAATGAATACTTTTGTGATTAATGAAAGCAATAGTCAACACCAATATAATTATGGGTCTTCTATCTTGGTCATTATTCGCATTTGTTAGCCGATTTCAAAGCATAGTATAATAATGTCAATAAATACAAATAAAGATATTTGTTCGTGCATTTGCCTTCAAATCGATTCAAAATTATGAATTATGCAGATTGCAAATGTCTAATTTTCAATTTTGTTCCGCAAAGAAACACAAAAGAAACATTGTGGAAAAAGTGCATGTAGAACAACCAAGTTGAAAAGGAGTAAAGTCGAGTTAGGCACATTTTGTGCCAACGCAAACGCCAATGCCAACGCCAAAAAATATGGCGGCACTCAATTTTCACAATTTGACAGCGCATGTCAGACCATAAATTTGATTTTCGTTTTCGACATGTTCGCAAATGTCTTTGTCGCATTGCATGGCATTGTTTTATGCGAAATTAAGAAATGTACGGCAAAGCGAATTCGTCGCATTCGTTTGCGTTGGCGTTGGCAACACTGGCAATTACCATATGCACATTCTGCAGAAGGCGCAATAGCATGACATCGTTGCATGGAAACGCTTGCAAGTTGCTAACATTTGCTGTGGCAATTGTGTGTGGGTTAAGGGACGCGGTTGATTGGCTGGTCTAAGAGCAAGAGAGTGTAGCTTGTGGCTGTTTTGAATAGAAGGCTTTCAAAGGGCAAAGAGCCAAAGCTAAATCAAAATCTCCTGTATTGCACAATTTAAGTATACGCCGAAAAGTATGCAACAACAAACTATACTTACAGTGCTTTGGTTGTTGGACTGTTCATAAAGCGTGGAATTTTGTGCCATGTTTCGACTTTTAGCGCGAGGGCGGCACAAATTTACAACTAATGAAGATTTGTCTGAAACCGTAAAGTTTTGTTTAGTTCTGTTCATAAAAGCAGTACTGTAACGCATTCACGCTACTCATCATCTTCGGTTCGTTTAATGAGTACTTATACTACTGATGCGCAAAGACTTGCTGACTCTGCTGTATACAAAGTTTAAATAAATCTTTATTTAACATTAATTAACTGCAAATTAATAATTTTTTTGGTTTTTTGTTATTAAATTGCTTTCTATAAATGTTCAACTGCACAGTATTTATGTGTATGCATCATTAAACACGCAGCAATAAGCTTAAACAAGATTCAAAGGCAACTTGGCATACTTTCGTATATTATTTATTGTATATCAGTTCGTTGACTATAACTTAAATATACCTGCAATTTGAGCATGTTATATTGCATGCAGGAAAAGTCGAAGTGCTCCGCAATCTGCTGTTTTCTTCTTAGCTGCTGTAAAGCAAAAGAGTTAAAGCGATAAATTTTGCTACAACTAATAAAATATGAATTTGAGTACGCGAAAGCAATTTCACAACTCAGCAACGCACAAATGCGACTCACGCTTCGTACTCAGCTGAGCGCCGCAGCAGCAGCAGCAGAGAACCATAACCGCTCGGCGCGATTTATTGCTGACGAATACGTATTCAATTTTAAGCAAAGTATAAATGATTTATACAATTTTATTTTAAAAGAAAAATGCATGAAAACTGCAAAAGAAACCAAAATAAAACGAGCCAAAAAGGATGCGGTGAAATGTTGAACGGTTATAAGAAATCACAAACGCAAAAAATACAAATACTTCTTCAACAGCCAAAGAACTTTTTCTACAAACTCATGTTCGTTGCTATTTTTCATATTTCATATTTATGACTATGACATCGTAAAAAATTATACTTTAATTTGATTATCGAAAAAAAAAGAAAAAAGAGAAAAACTTCGAATGTTTTTACGCCTTGTCTGACGCGGCACGGCATTACTTCCGCTTTGTAAGTGTGCGTTTCTGTTAAGCCTTCCGGTTTAATTAAAATGGCGCCGAGACACAAATACACAGACACAGACACGTATACGCACGTTGTTGGCTGCTTGGTTGACTACTTTAAATAAATTACCAACTCAAGTAGTTAATTTTTTATAAATATAAAAATAAAAAAAGAGGTCTGACACTGTCGCCGCCACTCAACTCGGCTTGTTTACAGCTCCCATTGCGATAACTCAATTAAAAAACATGAAAGTGAAGTGACTGTTTCGCCATGCGTGCGTGTTTACCGTTGCTGTTTGCCGTTGCCTTCGCCATTTGTATGCGTGTGCGTGTGTGCGTCATTGTGCCGCACTGTAATGAACATGAGAATCCTTTGTGCGTTTAAGCACTTGCCGCCTTCAAATGTGTTTTTTATGCTCGCGCCAGCTGCCTATGGTAAGTTCAGCTGTAGCAAGTGCCTGGCAGAGATACACGTTTAAAGATACACCGCGAAACGGTGAGATAGACAGCAAGACAATTAAAAATCCATTAATTTGAGTCGCATGCACGTTAAGCTACTTACAGCTTCGAGTGGCTTCACTGCAGTCAAACAAAATCACGCCAACAGTTGCTACAGTGAACACCGACAAAATTGTATAGAGTTCTGCAAGCCTACAAAGATTCGATAGACTTTTTACTTACTGTACTTGCCAGCGCATTAAAGAGTAACAACAACAACAAGCAGACAATCTCACACTCAACTGCCATTTGGCCTCACACGCGAAGGCGAAGGCATGCATGAGAATTTACATTATAAACGTATTTAAATACCCGAAATGTACGAAGTTGTATTTTTTGTTTTGTAATTCGGTATGCCCGCAACACCCACGCATGTGAAACTTTTGCGCCAGTCTTTGGTCTACTCACAGCACATTTTTGTTGGCATTGCTGTTGCTGTTGCTGCTGGTGTTTGTATCTGTGTATCTTTGCTTCTGTGCAAAATTATTTATGGATTGTACATTTAAGTTTGCACATTGCACAAAATATTTTGTATTTACGAATGCATTTTCATCATTATCCGCAAGAGAGATCAACGGGCAAAAGGACGTTGGGCAAACGCAAACGGATGCCGACCAAAAGTCGACTTATTTTTGTTGCTGTTGTTGTGTTTTTGTGCTCTGTTTGCATCTCGGTGTCCCCCCAGCTGTTTGTCTGTCCTACTTCCGCTTTGTCTGCCTGTCTGTCTGTCTATCTATCTGTATGTCTACTTGTGCCTGCTTACCACTGTGCTGGGTGTCCACTTGCTGGATTTATATGCATGGGTTCATAAAGTGGTCATCTGTCATCTTTGCGGCAGGAAGAACTTCGCATGTTGACATTGTCACAAGAGTTTATGTTTTATTCCTCTTCTCTGGTTTCACTTTTTGTTTTTGGTTTTTTTTTTTTGGGTTATGTACATGTTTGAACATGAATTCAATGTGACGGCGTCGTCTGTCTGAGCCAAAATTGTTTCGCGTTTGCTGCAAATGCTTCTTCTTGCTCATGTGTCAGCATCAATTACATTTCATTTATTTAATTAATAATTTCTGATAAAAAGTTCAAACATTTTTGCTTCTTTTCAGCGTTTCAAGTCATTTCTTTATTACTTTTATGATTAAGTAAAATTGTTAGCAAACTAATAATACGCAACGATTTATCAAAAAAAATATTCTTTAGAAGAAGACTAATTAAAAGTGCAGACATCCTTTTTGTTTTGCTCACAATTGCTTGACCCTTTGCGCTTCGTTCAACCGCCTCACCCACCCTTAAACTTGCTCAATGGCTTATGCCGACTCATGCTGTTCATTGAAACTAAAACAAATGTGCATATTAATGAAATTTCCATTACCGTTTCCAATGCAAATGACTTTCGAAACCAGTAAAAGAAGAAGAACGAAAGAAATAAGTGTGCATGGTAATGGCAAAATGAAGAAGAAGAAGAGTATGCAAAATGCCTGAAGCAATAAAGTGATTAATTTGTAATGCGTTCAATGCACATAAATCAAAGGACATTATTGTTATTAAGAGGCAAGCGCATCAACGTCTGCTTGTGTGTGTGTGTGTGTAAGTGCATACGCACAAGCAGAAGGTGTGCATGATTTTTACTGAAAGTTTTGTTTGCGTTTTCAAGCCGACCAACGCACAGTTTACGCAATAAATAAATATGAACGAGTTTATGTAAATGCAATAAATTAACTTTTATTGGATTTCAACAACAAATAAATAAGCAAAAAAAAAAAAATAAAGGATGAGTAAAAGTGCCGTTCAACAGCAATTGTTTGAAGGTGTAATCGCACGTTGTTGAGAAATCAAATTAATTGTAATTTTATTTGCTTATATTGTTGGCCGATTGTCGTCATTAATTGCGTATCACGATTAAGGTGATAGCGCGAGAAAATTCTGATTTATTGCAAACCGGAAACATGCGATTTTCATGCGCGTGGCGAAAGTTAATTATTTAAACATGAAATATGCGCGATTTTAATTATGTTACTTGTAAAAATAGTTAACCAATGTGGTCGTCGAAGCGTTCAAGTGTTGATAGCTAAAATAGATACTTACACCCTCATATACACATGTGTTAGTGCGTGCTTGTATGAAAAAAAAAACTCTTGCGGTTCATGTTGCTGGAAATGCAATTTAAAGCAAATATTTTTTCTTTCTTTCCTTTTTTTTGAATGACCTACTTCCGTTGCGCCCATGTGTACACACACACACACACACACACACACACACACACACGTACAGACAGACATTAACACACACTTAGAGAAGCCAACACAATTGCAGACAAGCACTCATTCACTCAAAAATAAACACACACACACACACGCCCGCACATTAAGCCACACGTAAAAAGGATCTACTACACAGCGCTCGACATCATTAAAAATTAATTCACGCTCAATGTCCTGCGCCGAGTGCTAGGACACTGAACAACGAACAACGACTTCGTAACCCAACTGCAGTATGTCAGTCGGCAAAGGACCATTATGCCAACGCGCTTCCCTCTGGCATCGTCATGCTTTGCCAGAATAACTAAATTGGGAACGGATATGTTGTCAAGCGCGCACCGCATATCCTGTTCGTGTACGAGTACATCCTATTTTCGTTATTGTTGCCGCTTATGTTAATGTTTTTTTCCACCAACAGTTGTTGTTGCCAATGCTGCTGCCGCTGTTGCCTCTGTCGCTGTTGCTTTGCGGCTACAACAGTCGCCGCCGCCGACGTTGCTGGTGTTGATGACTTAATGAGCATAATCAGCTCAACACAGAAATTACCTTTTTAAATTAACATGATGCTTCGGTACAGCAAAGCAAAGCAAACCAAAACCAAAGCATAGCACAGTGAATAGAGCCTAACTGAGCCTCGGCATAGCATTAGCTTAGCCAAAGTAAAATGGCCGCCAAAGCACATAAAAACAAACAAATAAACCGAGAAACAAATAAACAAAGCATAACTGTAAAAGTTGCCCAGTCCCCCCCGTTATACATACATTTAAATTAACATTCGAACTGTGCACAGGTGTTGAGGTCCTGCCAGCCGTTTGTTTGTTGATGTTGTTGTTGTTTTTTTCTGGTAATGAATAGTTTAGACGCTTGACTGGCGCACTCAGACCACCTTCATGGCCATCGAGCACGCACATGGCTGTAATTTAATTTATGAGTGCGCAACAGTTTGGAAAAATAATACTAATTAATAATGAATACAATGAACGACATAAGTTGGCTTTCAGTGCGATTGTTTATGCATGTTTTTGTTGTTTTTGTTGTTTTGGTTTTCGTTTTTGCACGCAAAACGTTTTTCGTAACAATTTGTACAATACAGTTTTGTTGTCATTGTAATGCGGCTAACAATGCTGCTCAAACTGTGCTTTTGTGTTTAATGCCAAAATGTGTCATTTGGTCATGTTATGTACACTTTTGCGTGTTGAAAATAAAAAATAATTTTGCGAAATCGTTTATTATTTGAAATTTATTTAAAAAAAAAATCGCTCTTGTTTACCATTCATGCCGTAAGTCATGCCTGACTTAACGAAATGCTTAAATTTCAATGCTGTGCAATATTGAATATTTTAAATTGTTCGTTTCTTAGCCGTAAATCTTTTCAGTGAAACTACTCAAGCAGAAAAAGCACTAAAAAAAGAATCAGCGTGAAGAAGAAGCGACAGAAGAGTAGAGGAAAAATCGAATCTAGGCTAATTCCATAACTTATTTTTCAATAATATTGAAAACTTTCATAAATTTGAACATGCTAAAAATATAACAACAATATAACATAAAAAAAAAATCTCACACACACACAAATAATAAGTTTGAAAAATGTGTGTGTGTTTGGTAGCACGCAAGTTTCGGCACTTGAGTCTCAACTTTTAAAAGTCTATGAAAAGAAAATAACCTTAACGAATCGCAAATCCTGTGCAAATTTTCAAACGTTCATTAAATACAACACAAAGCCCGGAAAGTGTTGTGCCGATGTCGACAATGCTGCTAGCATTGGTTGACGTTGGCTTTGGCTTTGGCCTTAGCGGCAAAATCCGCACAATAAAAGTAACAAACGCAACGCAAAGTAACCAGAACGACAGCAGACTCAGATACAGATACAGATACAAATGCTCATGTTTACTGGTCGTGTGTTTGTCGTACTATGAGTTGCTTCTTGTGTGCTTGTTAAAGCCAGCACGCCCGCCCGCTCGCATACACACTTATATAGAAAATATACAAACAAAATTTTATGGCTTAACTTTTTGCTTAAATAAATTTCCACTTAATAGATTCGTTATAATAAACGAAACGAAACGAAAGGAAAGGAAACGAATGCGGGCGCGTTGCGTTGCAGACATTGGCAGAGTCAGCATTCGTTTCGTATCCTGCTGCTAGCCACAGACACGAACACAGCTGCAAACGCGCACAGCCGCACGCACACACATGAACATGAACATCTCTATCGAAACCAACACCGACACCGACACCAGCAGCAACACACTTGGCTTACAATTTTATGTATCGAAGTGTTTGTTGGCCTCAACAGAAGTTGGAAGGTGGCAGTTTGTTGTGTGTGCCGCGCAACTCACTATCTTTTCATTTTATCAACGCTTAAATTTGACTGCATTTTGCTGTCATGCTTTCGATTTTTTATGACATATTTTATAAAAAGAATATAAAATATAAAAAAAATTGTATATCAGTTCAACTAAGTGACATTTTTCGGCTTAGGCGAATTTAATTAAGACAAGACCGAAAAGAATCTTATGTTGTAAGAAAAAAAAAAATAAATAGCAAAAAGCAACAACAACAAACAAAAGAAAAACAAGAATAGAGACTCATTGGGAAAATATAAATTTCGCAAAGCATTTTCAACGTTCTAAGAGCATTTTTGCTTTAGCGATGAAAACAAAAATTAATTTCATCATATTTTTCACTTTCATCAGCATGTATCCTTTGCTATCCTATCCTTTATGCCTGCTTGAGCAGCAACATTTCCTTCTGACACATTCACTGACAGTGCCAAGGCACAAGCTGAAGTTCGATGTTAAGGACGAAGTTGAAGGCAAAGGCGAAGACGTTGCTGCTGCTCCTGCTGCTCCTGCTGCTACTGTTGATGTTGATGGCTCAACGCTTCGTTGGCTTTTGTTTGTGTGAGTATAATATGCTGTTAATGTTTTCCTTATTTGAGAATGACTACAATGGCAATAACAACAACAACAACAGCAACAAGAAAAACAACACAAACAACAGAAACAACAACAACAACAAAGTCAACGTTGACAAGGATAAGTACAAAAAGCACAAGTAGCAGCACGCAGGCGGAAGATGTGCAGTAGGAGTTGGTTTTTGTAAACCTTTTAAAAAAGGATTCAAGAAGCATTCAACTTAAATTGTCTTTATTTCGTACGGCATTGTTTGCTTGCCTCATGCACATGTAGTTGGCAACACTGCCTTAGTGCGATGCTTAAACAATAATTAGTAAAACGATATCAAAGCAAATGACTTTATCTGCGCTTAAACTCATGCACACACACACACCACACACCATACACCACACACACAGAGCCCAACATACAATGCAATGCTTCGACTTGATGTCCTTGCTTGTTCTTCGCTTGCCTTGGTATTGTGCCAGGATATGTGCGCTTGTGTGTGCTTTTTTGTGGCTTGGCTTTTGTTTAAATTTTATTCCAGTTGTGACTTATTAAATATAAAGCTCATACATACATATGTGTGTGTAAATGCAAAGGAATCTCAGTGTGTGTGTGTGTCTGTGTGTTAATATGTGCTTGTCTCTCTTCATTGAACTTATTTGCTTCATGCTCATTCATTTGTTCTGCTCCTACACCGCATTCCCCCCTTTCACATGTTCTGAGCGTCAACCAAGCGTGTCTGCTCTGCTCTGCTCGGTTCGTTTTGGCTTTGCATGCTCTTTCAGCTTCGTTTGCTTTTATTTTTGCTAATCATTTAACATAAGTTCTTGCAATTATTTTCGTATCTTCAAAAATTGTCTTCTACAAAATTATTTAAATTTACTAAATTCCTTAAGCAATTTTCTTGATAACTTTATAAACACAAATTACAACAATCATGTTTATGCAGACTGGCAAATAACGAAATAAACGTAATTTTAAATGAAACGTACGTTTTTGTCTCAAAATAAAAACAAAAAATGTAATGAGTAAAAATGTTTGAAAAAAGTTCAGACTTTTAATTAAAAAGTTCGCTTAGAAATTGAAATTTCGCACGTTGGCGCCGTCAACGCTTTGCCAAACGGCACGAAGGGCAATAATGAAATTTCACAAAATGTGATAATAAATTTATTACGCAAAAAATTGCTAATCACTTGAATAAAATGCTTCGTTGAAAACAAATGAATATTTATTACATGCAAAAAATATGCAAGCGGAAATTTTTGGCAATAAATAAATAAATGAATAAATGAATTAAATGCAAATGCAAATGCACAAAATCAAATACACTGCAAGTGCGATAGAGACAGAGAGAGAGAGAGAGATGGATGACTGGGGTTTGGACACTTGAATGCCAACATTAATCCAAAATGAGATGAGCTGCTGATATGACATGAAATCTACTGTCATGCATATGTACATATATGGTACACAGATATATTATAATTGCCGAGCGGGCAAAATCAAATGGAAAATTAGTTTAGATTCGGAAAATGCAAATGCAAACCGAATTGAAACGAATTGAATTCAATTGAATTGTATCAGTTTGCCAAACTGACACTTTACTGATAAATATTGATTTGTTGGCTTCAATTGGCGGTTGACGTTTGTTTTGTATCTCTAAACTGTATAAATGCATCTGAATTCTGTAACTATAATGTAAATGGTGTTGATTTTTAATTAAAAACTGATTTAGCACATTCGGAATTTGCAAAACAATGCAAAAAGAAATTAATTAATGCAAAATTATTGAAATATTTCATTAGACGCACAAAGAAAAAAAAAAACAAAAATAAATGCTGATTGGGCATATTTTCTTTGCCTTTAAAAAGCAACCAGCGTAAATGACAATTTATACATACATACATACATAGATATGTATATTTCTTATCATTGTATTGAGTAATCATAAATAGTGCGTATTTCTTTCTGTTATTGACAGCTGCCCTTTTGTTCAATCGAACTTTGTCAATTAGCCTCGTTTCCTTCTTTTGTCTGTCAATGTGATTTGATTTGATTTTGCCGACGGTCGTCAAACAAATCAAAGCACTTGTTTTGCCTTTTCAATTATGAATGCTTTCAAGCATGAAATCCTAATGAATGCGTTAACAAAAGGCGCTTCGGTAAAGCAAAAAAGAAAGAAGCGAATAAAAGAAAAACAAACATGATGCCATTGGAACTCATATGCGCACTCAAGCCAAACACTTTAAACGCCCTCAAGTATGCAATCGTATATGTACATGATCAGCAGCCGTAGTAGAAGCAGCAGCATCAGCATCAGCAGCTAAATTACGCCAACTATTCGTGGTCTATTTGGATTTCTAAACATGTTCGACACATTCACTTATTCATCCAATTCGTGGCAGCGCGTCAGCCAGACAGGAAACGACTAAAAGGACTTGGTCTGTATTACTGCTGCTATGCCTCTGCTATTAGGCATTTATTTTATTTTCTTGGCACGCTTGGCAAATTGAAATCGCTTGGCTTATATTTATGACCGTATAGAAGTAAAATTGTAGCCAAACTCGTCGTTCTGTAATAAAATATATAAAGACGAATTGAAGCTATTTTTGCGTGTGGGCGGGGGACAAATGCGGTAGTTAAACTACAAACACGACTGGTTCGTTTGGTTCCAGCGTAGATATTTCGTTAAAATAGTCGAGGGTTGGCATTGGTTTGGTGTTGGTGTTGATGTTGGCATTGGTCGCTTGGTAGCTCAATAGTACTTAACAGTAAATCCCAATAAACAGACCATAAATAAGATTTAATGTCATTGGCAGTGCGTACAAGTTTTTGCCGATTTTCTGTTCTGTTCTGTGCAGCTTGGTTCTGTTTTTGTCGCTTCGATTTGGCACCATGGCGGATTAACACGGCAAATGGTTTATTGAATTGTCGCAAAATTGAATTGTGGCTTAAAATAACTTTAAACCTTTTTTACCCCAACCACTTTATAGATCTTTTAGCTATGAAATTGGTATGTGAATTCGACTTAAGTGACGTGAATATTAAAATGTTTTTTTTTTGTTATCAAATCAAATAAAACATTATGCTGGAAAACCAAGAACGATTGCCTAATATGTCGCATTTTTTACTCTTTATAAACATACACAACCAACTAAATGTTCTTTAATATATGATGAAGCCTTTAAAGTTGAAACTTATGAAAAATGTGGAAAATATATTTATTCAATCTTTCGCTACTGAATATCACATAACATTGCAAACAAATTTAATGGCATGCAATATTAAAAGCAATGCCTAAAAATATCATAATAAATTTCATAAAACGTCAAGCAAGAAATAAAATAAAAGTAAGAAAACAAAACGCAACTGCAAACAATCTAAATTAACATAGCAACATGTCCGAACACGAACGAACGCAGAGGAAATGCAAACATTTTAAATATTTCAAGCAATTTAAAATTCAAATAAATGTTGCTGAAGAGCGGCGGTCCGTCCGTCCGTCCGTCCAACGACCGACCAACCGAGCGGCTCAGCGAATTTTGACGCCGTCGACGATGACGATGACGTTGACTATGGCTATGACGATGACGATGAGTGCCCGTCCGCGCGCAAAAGTATGCTTCATTTTTCGACAGCACTCCTGCTGTTAAATTACAACCACAAAGTGTGTGCGTGTGTGTGTACCTTTGTGTGTGTGTGCGTGATCGTTGGTGTTTTGCTTTTTTTTTTTGTATGCTGCTGCGTGTGTCCTGTGTTCCCCCCGTGGCCACCCTCTTCTCATCAGCACTCATTTTACTGCTTTTTGGACTATTGCAGTGCAAGCTATAAAATCAACAACAAACAATAAAATGTGGAAAAACTCAACAAATGCTTGAAAAAAAAAAAGCAAAATACAAGCGAACGAAGCTTGTTGCCAACGTCGGAGGGTCCTTAGGCGGTTGACGTTGGTGGCTGGTGGATTTTGATATATGAGTATGACCCCATGGGTATTAACTCATGTTAATAAACCGCAGGACGAGCATGCCGACATGGATTGCGGGTGTGTGAGCGTGTGTGTGTGTGTATGTGTCTGTGTATGTTTAGCAAATTTACTTTGCAAGTAGGCATAACGCTAGCATGGAATTAGAGTTGAACTCCGACAGCGCGTGCGGCGCCCTTCTCTTTAGAAGCACTTCTGGCAAACGACGCACATGCACGTAGAAGATTGCGACTCGTACCTGTTTTTATGTTGCGTTATAATTGCCAACCACCCGCTGGGCTTAACATGTTCCTTTCGGGGATATACTCGTTGTTTCTTCTTCTTCGGTTTTCGCTTTTCTTTTTGGCTTTTGTATTCACGCTTTGGCTTGAATATGTTTTGGTCTTCACTGTTGCTTTGCCAAGTCCAACGTCAGCAGCAATTTATATTCATGAGTTGTTGTAGTTGTAGTTGTTGTAGGCGCCCCCAAAAGCATGCTTATTGTTATCCTTGAATTAGCTTTCTTTATCAAGGTTGTTACTTGTATGTGTCGCACACACACACGCACACACACACGCACACACATATAAACACAGACATAAACGCATTCACTGATTCGTCTCGTTACCTTCTCATTTGTGGTGTTGAGCTCGTTTGGCTTGCGTGCACCGCGCGCTCCCTTTGGCTGTCACTGATTTGCCATTTTCCTTGGGTTTTTCGTGCATATTAAGCTTGTTATCTGTAGCATGTATTTAATTGTCTGCTTGTTCGTCTGTCTTGCTGTCTTTCTGTCTATCTGTCTGTCTGCCGGCCTGCCACTTTGAAGACCAAACGAAAACAACTTAATTCAATTCAATGCCACACGTCTGCCGTTCAGCTTATCTTGTCTTGTCTTGTCTGTTGACTCTGCCTCGGCACGGTTCAGATCGGCTTGGCATTATTCTGCACAACATTTGCTTTCCGATAATCGGCTTATTGCTTTAATATGTCGAAAATTTGTTTAATTACGAATTGACTTCATGGCAATTGAATTTTATTCGTGGTCAGACAAATGTCAAACACTTAAACTTGACCTCAAGTGTTAAGCATGCTGCGTTGAGATTTTTTGCCAATTGATTTGTTGCTTATCTAACTTTGCTAATTTCTGTTGTCTGTGCTTTAATTATGTTTGGTTTGTCGAATGTTGTTGTTTCAAATGGCATATAAATGTTTGGCTGCAGACAACAGCTGCGGGCTGCCAAATGGCAAGTAAACTTTTGGTTTGCCAAACACATAAAAATTATATACCAACAGTCGTGACATGAAATATTTGTCATTTTATTTATTATTCGCACAAGTTTTGACAGACAATTTTGCATGAATAGTTTGCATTCAATTAACACGTTTCGCAACGCAATTCCGTTATGGCATAAATTCACATCCGTTTCCGTTTGACAAATTGTAGAAAAATGTGTAATATTGTAAAACAATTTTCTCACTATTAATAACATTTTTATTTCATACGTGTTAAATATGTATGACAAATATATTCTGAATGCATAATGATGATCTTCATTGAAAAAGTAATTTATTTAATCTACACGATAAGCATCTATTAACAAAGACTCATGCATTTTCATTAAAAATAATCTGTAATGAACCATGAAATTAACACATATCATATGAAAAGCTTAAAGTAAATAAATTTGCGCCTGTTTGTATGCTTTGAAAAATGTTAAACTGTTGAAATATGGAAAATGTAGGCCAAAATGGAATATTGAGTGTTCCATTTTAGAGGTTTTTTACTCTATATACTATACCTTTAAACTTATTCAAGTCTGGTCAAAGATTGACGATATATTCGAATTTGGCATCGACATCAACATTACACATACGAAAATATTAAGGTACCATAGAAGTTTCCGAATATTGCGAAAAAAAAATTCGATGTGCTTGTAGTATCGCCTAAACAAGACATGAAAGGGTAACCAATGAGAAAAATACTTGAGATAAGCACAAACGATTTGCTCACACGCACTGAGGCAACTAATAAACTCATTTGCTTGCCAGCCTTTGCATGTTTCTAAGTGTGTGTGTGTGTGAGTGTGTGATTGTGCGTGGCGTTTGCATACGAAAAGGACATTGTCTAGCACTCAAGGGTCCTATTATCTAAAGGGTTTCGCAATTACATGTTTCGAACACACACGCACATGCACACGCACACAATCACACTTACAATAAGCCAACCAAAAAGCACATTCACACACAAACAAACTGACAGAGAAGCCTTTTACGGAAATCTGTGTATGGGTTAACAACGAGTGACAAATACACAAACAATGGCACACTTATGCCAAGTGTATTGGTATGAATATGTGCATGTGTATTTTCGAACGTGTGTGATTATTTGGCTAACTGTCTGTTAGTCCGTCCGTCCGTCTTTACGACCGTCTGCATGTACCCCAGCGTCCATGGCAGGAGCAGTTGACGCTAACATAAATTGTTTACCAATCTGCACGAGCATCGGAATTTCAAATTTTGTCTACGAAATTTATGCGCACAATTCTCCAAAACACATTTGATTTCGAGCAAAATGTCGAAATTGCCGCCTGCCGCCAAGGCGTGAAGGGCTTGTGCTCGAACTTTGGCAGCTTTGTAGGCTGTTGAGATTTTTATGAATTCGGGCATCTTCATTTCTTTTACTCTGCCAATGAAAAAAAAAGTCACTTTTTATGTGATTGCTTATCATATGCGTGGTCGCCTCAAAGGATTTCGTTGGTTTTAGTTTAAACGTTCTCTACTTGCCACAACTTTCATGCTTTGAGTGTTATTATGTTATTTTTTTTCTTTCTGTTGGTTATTTCCTAATGCTTAAGTCTGAAAATGTGTAATTTGACTCGGTCGACTTATTGGATAATGGCAGAAATCCCGTTTATGATTATTAGCTGTAGTAGAATTTCAATTTCAAAAAGTGCGTAAACGTTTATTTGCGCAGAAGCATACAAGACACAAATATTGTTGTAAGTGAAGTAACAAACAAAGACGAAAATAAATTAACTTTGTTCAATCGTTGGTGCTGTTTTTCAACAAAAAATGCTTTAAAACATTTAAATTTTTGGAACAAAAGTAAGGCAAATTTTCAAGAGCTCATATAATATTATAAATAAACTAAGGAAAATAAGTTAAGAACATTTTTTATGCCTTAAACAAAAATTTACTTGTTTGCCTTGTTTGAAAGATTTAAAAAATGTGTCTTGCACATTTTCATTCATTTTCAATAACAATAAGATTAAGACTGCACTATGTTTGTTAGCTTTACACTAAGACATGAGAGAAAGTGAAAAATATTACGAACAGCTCTCTTCAGAACATATGACAGCTTAGTTAATGTTAGAAATTCAGTCCCTTGGCGAGCTCTAGTCACTTTAGAAAGTCTTTTGTTTATGGTTTGGTTGAATAGTCGTCTAAGTTTGGTCGCTCACTTGGAAACTGCAATTTACAGTTGAATAAGATGAAGTACACGCACATGCGGTCACACGCGCTCGGTTGCACATGTGCACTTATAACATTTGACCAAATTTGTTAATTAAACAAATAAGTTTGACTTCGTTTACAAATACTCGACCGACGACATGTGCATAGGTGCGGACGACAAACTGCAAGAATTTATAACCTTTATGTGCACTTAGAATATGTGTTGTATAATTATAATTACATATACTCAAAATGATTGTTGATGAGAAACGTCGTGCGGCGTGCGGCATGTGGGTTGTGACATGGCAAGACAGACCATGCCACACGTATGCACGTAGCAAAATAAGCAGTAATGCCTCAAAAGCCTCAAAGTAGTTAAAACTGTCCACTGGCCGACACTAATCTGCAGTTTCCTGTGCAAACGTACGGCATCGTCACTTGCCTGTGTGTGTGTGTGTGTGTGTGTGTACTGAATGTGATTTAAATTACACACTAAACAACAATAAAGCGCACTGTGCGACTTAGGCAACTTGGGTGTTGGTTTGTTGGCAAATGTTTTGGCCATCATCCACAGGCGTTTCTGTTTGTGTGTGTTTGTGCGTAAGAGTCGCCTTCGCTGTTACATGCCAGGTGGTTAACAAGACAATCAGACACACATACATACACTTAAACAAAAAAAAAAGGTACGAAATGAGCATATTGGCAAAATGACAAAAACAGCTGCCAGAACTCATGAGCAGAGATTAAGATGCAAATTTCAAAAACAAGCCACAACAACAACATTGAGAATGCCGATGATGTCCGCGTTCATGTCCGCTTGTACCTGCAGCGCCCTGCGATGCACGCTTGTTGCATCAACCATAGTTTGCCACCTGTACAACCCAAAATCCTGACAAGGCAATGAGACATTTACAGGCAACGCATACGAACATGCAAAGTGAATATTCATGTTGCATGTCAGGACAAACAACAATTTGTACAACATGCTGATTGTATTTGTAGATGTGTGGGTGTGTGTGCGTGGGCGTTAGTATGTGTGTTTGAGCAACAGCATGAGTTAAACACACACACACACATACAAATTCCAAACCGCTTCCTGCAAAACTGCAGCTGACTTCATCGGTCGTCGGTCGTCGTTCGTCGGTTGTCAAGTTTGCTGCTCTGTGCTTTACGTCTCAGCTCCTTGGGTTGCTTGTGTGTGTGGCACTCGGCAAGATTTCTAGGCGCGCTCAATACTTGGCATCAACGTCAACATTATCTTTGCTTTCGTACTGTCGTCATTTTGTCCTTTCGTCGTTCATTTATTTGTTGCTACGTTAAAGATTTACTGTTGAAGGTTGTTGTTTTTGTTTTTGTTGCTGTTGTTGTTGCTGTTGCAAGGCAAAATAACTATTTCGCTTTCTCTCTTAACTGTGTATTTGCTTTGCTCCTTGCAAATGTTAATGGGGGATTTTCTTGTCTTCTGTCAACATTGGCATCAGTTTCCTGGGCCAACATGGCGTATTAGTTGTAACAAAAGTAGGACAAACAAATACAAACGCACGCATGCATGCGTACAGCCAAGCATGTCAGCTCAGGCATGCAAACGTGCAGCTAAATGCAAAGACAGACAGACAGACGGACAGAGAGACTACTGTCTTTAATACAATATGCCCGTCTGTCTGTGTGTCTGTCTGCCAGCCTTGTCGGTTGCTTTTAAAGCCTTTGTGCAGGTGTAAGCTGCATTCATTTGAATTCATGCAAAAATATGTGCAACACAATTTAATAAAATTCATTTATTTACAAAAGCAAACACGTACCGACCGACCGACCGAGCATGGCAGCTTCGGCCAAGGCATAAATACAAAAATTTAATTTGAAAATGAAGTAAAATATTTGCAAATATGCATAGATACATAGAAGACGTACAGTGCCCGTGTGTGTGTTGCTATAATTTAGATAGTAAAGCCGTATGGACAGAGAGACAGACAGTCAGGCAGTCAGGCAGCCTTTTGGTAAGTTAGTTCAAGTAAATATTCTGTAGAAAATACCTTTGTGTCATTTTATTCAAATGAATGTTTTGTGCTACGAATGTGATTGTTGCTGCTACACTCTTCACTTACCGCCCACAACACACACACACACACATACAGACACATACATATGCATGTTGCAAAGGCTATTGTGTCTGCTACAAATGTCCGATTTCCGTTTGTACAAAAACAAAAAAAAAAATTAAATAATCAAAAAGGAAAAAAGGGTGCTGTGCGTCTGCAACAAACGAACAAAGACTCAACCACTCAGACAGAGTTACAGATACAGATACAGATAGAGAGTTACAGTTGCATGTGTGCTAGACTGACTGACCGAAGGTGTGAATGTCTGCAGGACAATTTGAACATACACATGCACATTCGTCTGCTGTCTAGCTGACAACACTCATACACACACACACACGCCTTCTGCCGCTTGGCGACGCCGCTCAGACATTTGTTCAGACACTTTGTTCGTACGTTCGTTTAGCCGTTTGCTACTTCCATTTGTCTGACTGTCTGTTGGACAGTCGGCTGGTCGTTCGAAAGTGTCCTTTCAATCTGGCCAATTACAAACGCCACTTCAAACAAACAATTTTATTTACACATCGCACAACAACAACAACAAGAGCGCAACACTTTTCGCCTGACGACTTTTCTTGTTGCCACCGACGTTGTTTCCCTTGTTGATGTGTATGTCTGTGTGTGTGCATTAATTGTTTTGCTATTTATATGTTGTCTCTCAAAGGACATAATGTGCTTATAAAAAGGAAATTGCACAATTTTCCAATTTTGATATGATTTCTGTTGAACATGTCCTCTGGGCGTTTTTAACAGCTAATCATAAATTTGTTAAATAAACGACAGAATTTGCCAGTCTGCCACTTTGTCAATCCATGCAATAAAGACCTGCTTTGGCTCTCTTTCTCTCTCACACTCTCTCTGTCTGTCTGCAGCAAAATTTTCACTACACACTTACACGAACATACATATTTGCAATTTATAATCTTTACGGAAATTAGCATGATAAAATTCTGTCTGCGTGCATTTTCGGCTGATATTTTAAGCAAATAGCAAAATTTTGCGCAAATAAACAAGATTCTATGCAGACAGAAATTGTATTAAAATTATCCTTTTTCAGATTTCGTCGAATATTTTGCAAATTATCGAAATTTCGTAGAATATTTCGTTGTTGTTGTTGCTGCTACTCTATTTGCACAGACTTGCATGCTTGTCGGCTGCGGGAGGTGTGTGTGTGTGTGTCGATTGTTGTTGATTTAATTATGCTAATCCTTATTGCTCACATCTCGCTGCATAGAACTCAAAATAAAGTAAACAAGCATCTTCAATAATTGCAATTACGCTGAACAAGCGGATTAAAAGCGCAGCTTAAATGCCAAAGCGACGTCGACGACGACTAGGACGTCGACGTCGACAGCGACTGCGTGGCTTGATGTCGATTGAGTAAATGTAATTCCCCAAAATTGGCGAAAAAGCCTCGAGGATGTTATTAACGTTACCCGTGAAAACGTATACACCGAGCAGAGCCGACGCCTGCATACACGCATAGTTGCATACGTAAATACACACACACACACACACATATTGACAAAGGCACGCAATCACATGGCTATGCGAGGCAGCGCCGCGGGCCTTTTGCAAAACGCTCAAAAGTTTATGTATGCAAAATCGTTGCTAAACCAGTTTCAATTTAAAATTTTAATCACTAAATGGATGTTTTGAGAGGCTAAACGGTCGGATTGTTTTAATTGTGCTCAGAGGATTTCAATTCGGTGCAGCACATGCCAAATTGTCTGATTGTTGATCATGACCAACGGCATGTGGCTGAATTGAACTAAATTGAAATATACAAGAAGTATAAATGAACAGAATAAAAAAGTTACCTAATTAAAAAAAAAACTTTATAATAAATGTTAGTATTTTTGAATGCTAAACTAACGTTTGTGTTATGTTGCTTTAAGTAACATAGGTCTACTTAATAATTAAGATATGTTCTTGAAACATACATGAGATGAAAGAAACTGAAATTGTACTTATTTGAAAAAAACACTAAATTTTAGTTTAGAATACTGACGGTGAAAGTTGCAAATGGGTAATAAGATTCCTTAACAGTACTTGAATTTATAAACAGAGCAGAAAAATGGTATGAAATATTAAAAACTGCCTTTAATTCGGAACTTCAAGCAAACATATATCGATAAAGAAGACCACAAACAAGCAAAAACAATGCGAAACAAAATCAATACAACGAATCGTGTTCAATAACTAAAACCGCAAAGCTTTAATCATGATGAAAGCAAATAACGCTCGAAACCGAAGCACATGCCCTCAGAATGTGTCATTTTCAGTGAATCGCAACCAAAAAACGAGTAAAAATCAACAAACAAATAAAAATGCAGTCAGTCAGTCAGGTTAAAAGTAAAACCGCAGAAAAAAAAAACTGTATTGATTGAAAAGTTTGGTGAGCGACAGAAGTACAAAGTCGTCGAAGCCGCTGATTGATGCCAAGCGTGGATGAATGTATGAGCGAGAGAGGTGAAGGGCTTAGGCATGCAAAAGAGTTTAAACGATTTATAATTAATACAGATAAATTTGAAACTTGACGCGTTGCGATTTTGTGCAACTTGCTTGTGCAGCGGCACTGCAACTTCAATGGTGACGAAAAAGTTGCGCAATCAGCCAAAAGACCGTGCCACTTTCGTTGAAGAGGCTCAAAAGAACCAAAATCAAAAAAGAAAAAAGAAATTCAAAGCCAAATTGACAGTTATGACAATAAACATGCTTATTGGTTCAACCGTTCATTCATTTATGAATGTTTCAGCCTAAGCTTCATCATCATCATCAGCAGCAGCAGCAGCATCATCAACCATGGTATATCGTTGTCGGCAACAAAGACATGCAAATTCACTTCATCGTGATTCATTTACACAAACGCGCTTCAAGTGTGCACATTGCGTTGCTGAAGGACAGGCAAAAAGGAATACCCCACACACACACACTCACACACATGCATAGATACTAACAAGGATACTCGTATGCAATCAGGCATGCATGTCAAGTGGCATCGAATGTATGTGTGTGTGTACGTGTATATTTACGTTACTGCTATTGACATTGATTAACATTTCAATGAGTGTGCTTGCGTATGTAAGTGGGCCGCCTTGAAGCATTGAAACATGCAAATTTACTTCATGGCAAAAAGTTCCAAAAAGAAAAAAGCGGAAAATGAAATGAAGAAAAAAAAAAGAAAAGTTATGCAGTCAAGTTGAAGATGAAGGGTATGCATGCAAGCTGCTATTGTTGTTGTTGTTGTTGTTGTTGGTGCTGCTGCTGTCACTATTGCATTTATCAGCGGTGACATGTCACAGCAGCACACACACACATGGCCAACAACTCGGCTTAAGCATCTGACCTGACATTGAGTGGTTTCGACTTCAGTTGCGCTTGCCATGCTGATTACGTATTGTACGAATGACGAACAGCCAAGATTCAAGCAAACTGACGAGTCAACAAACAAACTTGACCAAAAGGCAGTTAAGCCAATAAGCTTCACTTATTGCTGTTGTTTTTGTTACTGTCGTTGTTGTATGAATATATGAGTGAATAATTGCTTCATTGGACAACAGTGATTCCTTGACATGAACTTTTGCTGCACTTCAAGTGAACTTAACTTGACTCTTCGTTACACAAATTGCATTAAAGATTTGAATGCTGCCTCATACATGTGGTAAAGATCTGTCAATGTTGAAAGGGCATTGTAAATGTAAGAACTAAGAGGGTTTTTTAAGCTAAATTAAAGAAAATACATGATATGTACGTATGTGGCACAGTGCCGCACAACACATACAGCATACTAGCATTAAGCTGAAATTTAAAATTGAATGCCAAGCTGCCGTATGTTCCATGTAACACCGCATAACGTAGGAGCATATATTTTTTGTGTTGCGCTGTACATTTCGTTATATAATAAGTAAAATTAAAAGTTATGTTCTATAAAAGATAACGGCTTTAATTGAAGCAAACAATATGCGCATTACTCATCTGCGTGATTAACTTTAGCAAGCCGAGCTGTGTAAATAAACGCCTCCCAAAGGTGCAGTTCGCTTAACAACTTGTAATTTAAATGCAATTAAAATAATAATTAATCTTCTTTTCCGCTTGCTCTAAAACTAAAGTGCCTGTCTCACACACATTGAAAATGCGTGCAACAAAGGATGTGCGAATACACACACGCACACACGCACACATGCAGCAAAGCAATTTAATGTTTAAATTGTAAATACAACAAATATAAATACGAAAGGACACACACACACACATATGTATGTGTGTACATATGAACTTTTTGAAACATCCGTGCTATTGGAAAATGTATGAATGAGTTAAGCAAAAGTAACTAATTGTGTGTGCGCAAGCGGCTGAAGTACTTTTTATGTTTGTGTATGTGTGCATGTGTGTGTGTGTCTGCGTATCCTTAACCAAACGTCCGACCGAATGCCCAACCACACCCGCAGCTTTCACATTGCCGACGACGCACTGTATTGCAAGTGATAAATGAATTTTTGCTGACAACTTAACTGAAGTTTGTTGTAACTTCATTTCGGTATATCTGTGTGTGTGTGTTTATGTATGGGTGTACAGTGTGTGAGTTGGCAACACTGACAAGTGCTACTTTTTGTCGTTATACATTTTGAATTTTACTAATGTCTCTTTGAGTAGGATTACTAATGCTCTTCAGGCCCCAAAACTCAACTCGTCGCAACGCCCTCTCTCTGTCAGTCAGTTAGTTATTTTAGTACTTAGCTCACTTTCGGCACTCGCACACGTTGTTGCCTCTGTGATAAATTAGAAAGATAAATTTCGGTTTGCAATTTCATTCATTCTTTCATTCATACGTACACATTCCTTGTGTATTTCGGTTTTGTTTGTTTTTTTTTTTTTTTTTGTGGATTTTTTATTTTTGCTTTTTTCATTTTCCTTGTACAAGTCATGAAAGTGTTTGGTATAATGCAACTTTTTGGTAATTCTTAAGTTGTCATATTGTGTATTTCGCACTGAGTATTTCATGCAAAATGCGGTTACGTACATTTACATCAATTGCAATTGGCATCAAGTGTTACAGTGCAACAACAACAACTACAACTACAACAGCAACTGTCAACTGTTACAAGTATAAATTGTTGACAACTCAATCTGATCTTGTTGCTGTTGATGTTAAGTGGCACTTGCACAAGTGCATGTTGCTCAGTGCTTTAATGCAATAAGATATTTTCTTTGGCAAATATGCTCAATTTACGGTACTGAAAGTTCTTGTGGCAAATGTGAATCACATCATTTTTGTATCTAACCTATTTTTCATTCTTTTTTCCTGTTTTATCACTTTGTGGTTGCACTTTTTATTGTTACTTTTTGAAAAACCTGTCATTGTATTTGATTTAATCGTTGCACTTGCTAAATTGTTTCATAGTTTTAATTAACTTTGATTTCGTAAGCATATTAGAATTTTATGTCTTTAATCTGCACTTAAAGAGAATGTGAATCATTTTAAAATTGTACGTTTGTTTGCTAAATGCGTAAAGAGTCGGCACATTTAAATGCATTACGCAATAAGTGATTGAACTGGCAAGTAGTTGACGCCTAGCCTATGTGATTTCTGGATCGCAATAATTTAAAACGATATACATATGTAAGTCCACATTTTATAGCTGATAGTACTTACATCAAGTACTAACCCGAAAACATATAGATCGAATCGTTATGATATGTTTTGAGTTCTATTTCAAAAGTAACTCTATTATTACTGCTAAACAGATTAAATATAAGAGTAAAAATATTAAATAATGAATTAAATAATCAACAATACACTTTAATTAACTAGAGCCTTGTCAACAGTAGCGCCACCTATGTGTCAAAACGACGAATTATTTAGTAATATTTTTATTAACATTTTGAAATATAAACAGTTAATATTTTTCAACTTTTCAGCTTTGAATTTAAGCTGACACTGACACTTTTTGGCATAAACATTTTTAAGTCGTTTCTTATTTAACAAAGCGAAATTAAAATTATTAAAAACTTTGACATGAAACTTTGCCACTTTGACTCTTTCACAAAAAAAATGGACTGTTGGTTTTTTCTGACTTGATATTTTTTTTTGTATTTTTCTGCATAATTAAAAATAATTTTAGTTTGCAATAAAATTGAAGCAGAAACATTTTAAATTCACTTGGAAAGTTTTCGCACAGTTTTTGGAAAACGGACTTTGTTAGTTTTTTCTTCAATTATTTTATTTAATATTTTTTTTTGTTTTTAAATTACTTTGGTTGTGGTTTAACGCAAAATGCATAAAAAGGCCGTCAAAATCGAATGATGACAAAGTGTGAGGGTGGGCGTGCTGAGTATAGGAGCAAACGGACGGACATGCAAAAGGGCAAAATTTATTGTGGCGGCGTAAAATATGGTAAAAGTTTTAAATGAAGTCATGCCGCAGCCTGAGAAGCTTGAATGAATGAATGAGTGGCTGAGAGTGGGTGTTTGAATGGGCAAGTGTGCGTATTAGTGAAAGAGTGAGATGACGAACGAGTGGCTGTCTGAATGAGAGCATGACTGAATCTCTCGTTTTAATTTTTCCTGCTTGACGCCTTTAATTAAGCCACTTGAAAAGCGTCGGCGGCAAAAGCCTTCTGGCAATGTCCTTGGTGGTTTCTTTAACAGTTTTAACGCCAAGCGCCATGTGCTATGCGGATTATACATAAAAACAGTACCAGCACAAGCACCATCAGCAGCACCAGCACAGCTGGCAGCAAAGAACAGCATGCCGAACTGAAAAACTTTTGCAATTTAATTGCAATTTTACATATAATGAAAAACGTTTTCATTTCCTATGCAAAATATTTATCGACACTTGTTATTGAGTTCAGCTCAGTTCAGTACAGTACAGTTGTATGTTGGTTTTGAATTGAATTGAATAGTTTTCTCACTTTGCATACAACCTGCGGTTATTTATAGAAAACTCATACACACACACACACATGTCAAAAGTGTAACTTAAAATGGACTTTTCGTTGAATATTATTCTATCACACTCGGCAAATCAATTTAAAATCAAATTTTCTAGTAACTTCGATTGCTCGCCGCTCAAGTGCAAATTAAATAAAATTCACAAGTGTTGGGCGCACATGAAACGAAAGGATGTGAGGGTCGCCGCTTACACAACTTGAGTGATATGCTGCAAAAAAGCAAAAGCAAAAGCAGAAGCAGAAAGGAAAAAGTATAAAAAGAAGGTACAACTCGTTCAATTGCTTGCTTACTGATTGTCTGTGATTGATTTTAATCGCCTCGAGTGATTTCACTAAGCGTTTCCACTTTGAAATTGGTTACTTTGTATGGCGCTCGCACTCGTGTGCTTCATGCCACACGCTTCCTTGGCCCTACATCCGATCATACACCTTCGCTTCAAGTTTACTGTTGCAACATGAGTTTCTCTTGCTTCTGTTGTTGTTGTTGTTGTTGTTGCGGTAGCAAGGAAGCTGCTTGCAGACATGAGTGTGTGTGTGTGTGTGTGTGTGTGAGTGTACATGGACGATTGATAATATTTGCAATTCCATAAAATTCAATTTAAATTCACAATATTCAAATGGATTTCAAGCGTAAGAATTGCATTTTTGCCACACGTTTGCCAACTACTCATATCTTGTATCTCGTTGCTTGGCTTGGCTTGAACTAAGCTCAACTCTTTTCGACTCGTAGATTTTTTCAGTTGTTGCCGTTGATGAAGTTTTTATGTGAAATACTGCTATGAGTGTTCAAATAAATTATGTATTGCAATAAAAGTTTTCAAATATTTTCGTTCAATTTCTTGCCATACGAGTAAAAGTTTTCTAATTTCATAAACTTTTATTTCTTTTTTTTTGTACCAATTAAAATTTTGCTGAGTTTTTAGTTAAATGTTCAAAACTATTAAATTTTAAATATTTTGCTTTAATGTATTTTATTAATTATTTAATTCGCCCACAAAATCATATAAGCTACGAAATATCTTTAATCTCAATGACATGAATTAGTTTGTAATCAAATTAATTTCGAAATTCAAGTTCATTCCAAATTCTTTGTATTATCTCTTAAACTAAAACGGTTCGAAATGCTCATGAAGTCTCAAGTACTCAAGGGTACAGCATGCCGTACCTCCGAATATTTGCGTATTTTGCACAATCTGCGCGCCGGCAGCAGTCAAGTTGAAAAGGGAGGCCGCCCACAAACAAAATGCGTGCACACGAATTTGCCGAAATCACAGATCCAACTTGGTTGCCCTATAAAGCAATACACAACTCATTTGTCGCCAAACAAGAAGCCTTTCAGACCGAAGGCAAGAAAACGAAAGACAAAATCTCTAACGACTTTCGCAAGGCCAAGTTCCGCAACCGATTTGGATGAAGATTCCGTTCTGGATGATTCATTGGGGAGCCTTTCGAATCAGAAGGCCATAGCGGAATCTTACTCCATTTCAGTTGGACAAGAGGGCGTTAAGTCGATATTCCACGTGTCTTGTTTCAAAAATAAGACAGGTTTGAAAAAGAAGGTTTCCATTGATTTGTTTTTGCCAAAGGAAGACAATAAAAGTTCTATCGAGCAACGCAGCACAAAGACAGAAAAATGTGCGAAAAGCGATGCCTCCGAAATGATACAAAGTTCGCGTGAATTAACAGATAGTGCAAGCAATTTGGATACGTTTGGGAAGGGCGAGAATCAGGTCAGTAATTGGTTTTCATAATCTTCTTTAAGATTAATAAACATGTTTGTACTTGGGCACAGTTCTCGAATAAAACAGTAAGAAAGTCATCTATATCCAGTGCAAGCAGAAAATCTACAAAGGTTCGCTTCAAGTTAAGTCAAAATCTTGTGTCATCCACAAGCACTAAAGTCGCTAGCACACCCTTAACAAGCGACAAAGATCTCATTGAAATGTACATGAAACGCTTGGAGCGCAATTATCAACACTATGGCACATGTTTTGAGCTCGGCTTCAAGGCCGAAAAGATACTTAATGCCGTGCATGATGGCGCTAATATATATTTTCTGATCAAATACCGGGACTACGATGAACCAGAACTTGTGCCGTCGCACATTGCGCGTTCGCACATACCGCACATGGTCTTTCAGTACTATGATCAGAGGTTCTGTTGGCTGCAGCGTCAAACCAATACGCGTGGCAGGGAAATTCGTTGTTGAATGTATTAAGTCATTGTTTTTGTTTTGTTTTGTTATTAAATTATTGATAATGTGCGTTGTTGAGTGACAATTGTGCAAAGTTGAATTCATTAGCAGGCACGACGAACTCGAAATCAAAGTCGTATGTGCGCCAAACCAAAACAACCACAAAATGACCATAGTTGTGGCAAGAACTTACAAAAACACACGCACACACACACACACAAACACTTACGTATGTGTACAAGTTTCATGTGCGTTTGATAAAACCACACTTACAAATTCAGCCGTTGGCTTTTGGGCCCGAGCAAATGTTGCACGCTTTCAACTGAGAGCGGTTAATGAAAAGCACAAAAACCTTCAATGGACAAACAGTAAACGAAACCGATACAAAGCCACATTCACACGTAGACAGAGGTGAGTTTGGCACACGGCAGAGATTATCCTGTTGCTGTTGCTGCTGCCAAACATGGCCAAACCAACACACACACACACATTTTCAAGTGCAGCAAAGTTGATTTTTTTGTTGTTGCCTTGTTTTTGTTTTTGTACTTTGTAGTTAAGTTTTCTCTCGTTTTTTGGGCTGTCAACAAAATAAACAGTTTGAGGGTGTGTTGCATCAAGTCAAGTCACACGCCCCCAACCGCCGCCGTTGACGCCTAAAAGTGCAAAAGTTTTCATTAAGAACGCTCTCGACTCAACGCAGCCAACTCAGGCAACTAAGCTCGGCTCGTTTGTAAAGGTTTGACTTTTGATAATGTTTATTTTTTTATTTTTTACTTTCTGCCATTTTAGTATATAATTTTTTTTTTTTTTTTTTGGCTTGTTGGTTAAGCTTAAACTGTTTGTTTTAGTTTTGTTTGCTAACTCTTTTTGTTGTTGTAAAATGAATTTTTATTTTATTTGTTGTTTTTGTTGTTGTGTTTTTGCTGAAAAAGTGTAAAAACTGCCAAAAAGCGGATTAAAGCATTTAGCAAGGCGCGGCCTAAAAGCACACAAGTGGCATGAAGTATTTTCGGCTGACAACGAGCCGTTTGGCAAGCGTCCAGCAACCGACTCGAGTGACTCTGCTCAAAAGAAAACATGAAAAAAGTGTTAATTTTTGGCGTATTTTCAGAACTGTTTTCGTTTTTTACCTTTTACTACAAATCTGTTTCTGTTTTTAGACAAGTTTTAACTGACGAAAAGTTGAATTGCTTGTTTTGATAACTGTAAAAAGTATAAATGCTTGAAATAAAAAAAAAAAATAAATAAAGTATAAAAAAATACAACAAATTTAGTCAGGCCCGCAAGATGAGCTTATCATTGCAGTTCAAAAATTCAAGCATTAAGCTCCAAAACTATATAACGCTAAGCTGCCTTATGTGCTTTGTAATCCTGTGCAACATAAGAGTATGTAAGCGTAATTCAATGCAGGTCAGCTCTCTACTCTTGCCATTCAGTGTTAAGCTGCCTTATGTACTTTGTAATCCTGTGCAACATAAGAGTATGTAAGTGTCATTCACTTTGCCTGCTCTGATTCAGAGTCCAGCCCTGTTCATAAGTCATTCATGCACTCTCATTGCCTGCTTGTCGGTCACAATGACTGACAACCCCGATGACCCACAGAGACCTGCCACGGCCATCAAGTCGGCTGCTACTCAGTTCAGTTCCTATTTCGGTTTTTATTTATTATTATTTTTTATTTTAATGCCTTTTTTTTCAATGATGATGAGCCATTTTTTTCCATTCGCGTTGAGCGACAGTCTATCTTGGTGTATGCATGCTTCCGCTTTCGAGTGGCCTGTCAACTCTGGCCGCGTGCCTCACAAATTACCAACACTTTTAATTTTTCTAATGATTCGCTTTTATTTCATACATTTTATTTCTTCGTGCCATCGTCGCCAGCCATTTTTTATTTTCGGCTTTTTATCTCAACGTTATTCCTCCAAAAAAAAACAACAAAAAAAGCGAAAATAATATAATGCTTTATGCGCTGCCTTGCTTTTTGGCAGCGACTGTAAACTATTCGAGCGTTATCCTTGACATTTTGCACGCTTTCCAGCACTTTGTCCTGCTGCTCTGCTTACTGGCTCACTGACTGACTTACTGTGGCTCAGTAAGCAGTCATTTTTTATAAACATTTTTGTTGTTTGTGTACTTTTGTTGTTGTTTTGTTGTTGGGTCTTTGGAACGTTTTTGTTTTAATGAGTTATTATCATCATGCTCATTACAACATTTTGCACTTAAACTTTGGCAGACGCGCTCGTTCGCTCGTTCGCATTGTATATTGGCTTAGAGCGTTGCTGAGTGAGAGAGTGAGAGAGGTTGGTGCGCGGCACGGGCGCTCAGTCGTTGGGCGCGGCTGCCTGATGCGCTTTCAGTGAATGACAATGACTGTGCACTTTTTGTCGGCGACAGTCGTACGGCTTATCCGTCCCACATCCGCCGCTGCATCGTCCTGTGCTAAGCCAAATGCAAAATGTATATGCACTTGAAAGGATATTTGGCATTGATGTCGGTTTATTTTATTTTTTTTTTTTTGTTTTCATTTTTATTACCAACTCTGCTCTGCTCTTGCTTGCGCGCATTGACTTGTTGAATTTGGTTACTCATGGCAGTCGCGTAGTGCTTGATAACCTTGTTGTTGTTGTTGTTGTTGTTGTCTTTCTCACCCTGAAAATGTTGCTTTACTTTATGGCTTTAAGGCGACTTTTAAGTTAAAACAACACAGCTTATTTTAAGCCCCTTTATTTCCGTTTGCATTTGGATTGCATATTTTTTTTAAATATCATAAGAAATTTGACTTGTCTTATTTGGGAAAAAAAAAAATCATTTGCAAATTGAACTTTTAAGCGCAGCTGAATTATATTTTATGATTAATTTTTTGAGATTCAAGTGTCGTATACTTGATATTGTAAGTGCCCAATAGGCAAATTGGGGTCAACAAAGTTTCAACAAATGGTGCTCGCAGTGCAAGTGCTTATACTTTTATTACACCCAAAAAAAAAAAATAATAGTATAAAGCAATAAAATTCAATTTAAGCACAAATTTCATACATTTTTCATTGCCGGTCACAATTAACCTTTGTGTATTTGCGCTAAACTCAATTGAATTCAACTTATGGTATTCCAACTCAACTCATTTTCGGCGGCCACAAATTTGCGCCTGTGTGTGTCTGTGTGTGTGTGCGTGTGTGTGTGTGTGTGTGTGGCCAATCGATAAATTACAAACTATTAACTTTGCGCCGCCACAAAATGTTGGCCAATGGTTCAAAGTGCGCACACATACAGACATGCAAGCAGATACATGTATGCCCTTATAGCCATTAGTGCTTGAAGGGTATGAGCGTTATAGCGAAGGCAACTGTTGCGATGCTGAAAAGTAGCGTAGAAACAAAGATTAAACATTTTTCAAAAGTGGCAAAAAACTATTTTTCAATTTTCTCGAATGCATGCGAACCAACAATGAACGACTAGTGAGCGAACGAACGAACGAACGAACGAACGAACGAACAAACGCGGTAAAAGTTTTTACAATAACAATGAATAGCGGCAACACCAACAAAGTAACAACATCCATTAAAATGGTCGACATGGCGTGGCTTCATATTAAACATGGCGGAACAAGAATATTGCAGCGTCCATTGTTCTTCTTCACATTCGCCGCTCTTTCATATATATGCGCTGCCTGCCCCCACCCCTCTTAGCCATTTACTCATGCTCTTTAACGCGCTGTGCAGCCATTAGAGCGACATTCCATACCGCGCACATATTGATTACAAATATTGAAATTGAAAATAAAAGCAGCTGCAAAATACATTAAAAAAAAGCGCCTGCAAAAGGACGAAGCATAAAAATACAAAATAAATGCTTGGAAAGGAAAAAAAAAAGTAAATGAAAAATGCGACATAAAGTAGGCAGCGGTATATGTGGCACAGCATAAACGGCGCCAAGGACACGCTTATAATGGCGTCCTACATACGACAACGAAAGGAGGACTGAGCAAAAAACAACACAAAATATCATACAACGAAACAAAACATTAAAAAAAAAGAAATGAAAATGGAAAACTGGCAACTGGCGGAACAGGTAACAGATGCCAGCCTTCGTTGCTGCGTCGCAGCCGCTAAAGTGCCAACTTATAAAAATGGCTGCAACGTTGAATGAGAATGTACGCGAGCAAAGCTGGCAAAGGCGAATGTCTGTGAAAGAGGCCGCGTCGTTGTCGAATGAGGCGCCGCAGAATGAAGCAATTGTGCGCAACCACAACAGAGGCTGAGCAGTGCACAAAGACGCTGACGACGTTGATGAGCGCGTACGTGTGTGTGTGTGTGTGTGTGGGATACACCTGAGCTGACACATACACGCGTGAAACGAAAGCGACAACGGCATAAAGTGGCATGTTGAAATGACTGCAAGGACATTCGTAATGATAGAAAAATTTACACAACACACATATACTAACACTTACATATACATTTGCCCGCACAAAGCCACAGACGCACAGACACATACACATACATATATTAATGACCTAACAAAGTCAAGCTCAACATGACAGAGGACTAGCATGAGATACACGTGTACGGATTTGTATCTGTGCGAACGTGCAAGAAAGTCGCTTCGAGTGCTTACTGCGCACACAAAAGACAGCTGGTTTATGCAACGTCCATTACTGCGGCTGCTTCCTTGCCGTCTTCAATGTTATTTAAAGCTTGTACGCAACCACAATGCGACTTTGACGACTGGCAACGCAGTCGCGTTCTCGTCAGCTGCTGTCGCCTTCAGCCATGTTGTTGCCGCTCGACCTTGACTGACAGCTTGACATGAACTCACTCACGCTATGGTTGAACATGGGACGGTCTACGCTTGTAAGCTGTTCAATTTTAAGCATTTGGTTTTTCTTTCCTTCGGTTTTTCATGATTTTCATTTTGCTCATTATCAAGTTGGTCAGTTAACGAAAATGTCGTAACGATTTTTGTCAACTATATGCAAGTGAAGCGAATTGGTTTTTCATTTTGAAAGTGATTTGAAAAAATATAAAGTGATTAAAAAAAATGTTTTCTAAAGTACAAATTCGGTAGTGCTCGGTGACTTAATGAGTCAATCAATCACTTTACTGTAATTAATAATTTTGAATATTAATATTTGAAGCGCTAGAAATTAAGAAAGCTCACCGCTTAATCAAAGCCTCAAATTATTTTTTTAACATTCTTATGTATCACGGCGCGGCACGATACATACAACAGTCTAGCATTTGCAAAAGAGCGGTATGTGTTGTCTGTGTCTATGCAACATAAGTTTATTCATTGTTGAACGTAATTTTGATCCAAGCCGCTACAACCGTTGATTTCATTTGGTTTATTATTTATTTATGTAATTTTTGTAAAACAATCGGTACTAATTTGCGTCGAAACTTTGTACAAGATACACGCTAACACCTTTCACGACCATTTACTCAGCTTCCTTGCTGCCGTCCCGCCTCAAATTCTTTACTCACTTTATGAGTTAATTTTAAGCCTTTGTTTAGCTAAAACTTTCGCGGCCGCAAATAAATCAAATCGAAAGCCGCCGAAAGACTAAGTCTTACACACACACACACACACACACACACGTACTGCTAACAGCAGTAAAAAATTGGTTTGGGGTTAATTTACAACCAAGTCGGCTGGCTCTTGTATCGCTCACTCAGAGGCGTTCATTAATAAATTTCGCCTTTCATTCGGCAGGCGTCTTGAAACGGGCTACTTCCGGTTGGTAGCAGGCAGCCGGCAGCCGGATTTGTTTTGGCGTATCGCCTGCTTTCATTCGTTCTTCATTTGCATGGCTAATGAAGTGGCATGCCTCTGTAATTGTCGCATGCTATGTGTGTGTCTGTGTGTGTGTGTGTGTGTGAGCGAAGTAAGTGGCATAGTATGGTAGCTGATTGGGTGTGGCCCGAAATGAAACGTGCGGACGACTTTGCGCGATTTCGGGCAATCAAATTATATGCGCCACGCCCTTCGGTCAAATAGGTTAAAAAAGTGGGAGGAGGGCCTGGTTTGGTCTGGTCTATTGACCTCACACAAAGGCATTAGCAAAACTATGACAGCTGCTTGAACATGCTGATATGCTCAACGATTCGTTTTGAAGCGCATTCGAAATTGAGTTGTAAAATGCAAATGAAGCTTTTCTCATTCGCGTTAAAGTTCATGTTCGAAATGATGTCGCCATAAAGCAGCATTAAAGGAAATTATGATCCCTTGACACGGATGTATGTGTGGGTGGTTGTATGACTGCGTTCAAAGATATGTTATAGTCGCACACACTCGCCACCACCCGCCGCCGACTCAGTTGCAAGTCAAGGAGTGACGGTGCTTGAATAATTTATTCCCGTGTGTGTCACTTGGGGTCATTTTGATTTATATGACAGCGCTAAAAATTATAGATACCAAAAGCATTTAATAAAAGTTATGCAAGTACGTGCCTCATATTATTTTTATAGGTTTGATAATGGTGCGCAAGCATGATTTTTTTAACCGTTGAGTTTCCATAGTCTTTACTACGAATAAAAATCTGACGGTGTTCCAACTTCTTTTGTTGCGAAATATTAATGGGTTATGTTTTTTATCAAAATTCTTAAGCAAACACCGTTATAATGTAAACGAATATATTTTTAATTTTAACTAATTTTATTACTTTCATTTTTCAACGAAATTGTTTTCTTAGTGATGACTCCCTAAAATAATTTTAAATACAATTTAATTCACTTTAATTATTATAGCTTAATAGATGACCTCAATAACTTTGCCATCGTTTCATTAAACTGTTGACGTAAATTTATTTACAAACTATTTGCATTTTAAATATAACTTGACGTTTTTTCATGTATTTTCTTTAAAGATAACTTTGATTTTGCTTTGCATGCTTAAAACTTACAAATTAGACCAACAATGAACATCAAGGATGTTTCAACACCATCACTTCACGCTTGTTTAGCTGGGAAAAAATTCAAAGATTTCGTTCAATTACATGTTTAGTTATATGCAGAGTGTTATAGTCTAAAAAGAGCGCAAATAGAAAGTTTTAGATTTCGATTTTAAAGTTATTTAGTTAATTAGTTTGTTGATAAGGGGTATGAGGAGGGTGGGGAGCAACTATGTTACAATAGTGACTGACTAACTGGAATGTCTTGGGTGACTTACTTAGCGTTAGTTAAACTATAATTAGACTACAAAGATGCGAGTGTCCTAGTTGCTAGTAATTGCTAATGCTGATTATGACTCATGCTGACTGCCTGAATGTGTTGACACAAAGCAGTCATGCATCAAATACATATCTAATATTACGAAAAGACGTAAGTTTAAGCGTTTAGAAAACTGTACAAAGATCGTGATCGTTCGTTCAATCGATCGATCATTCAACCAGACTCATTAGCTCTTGAAGATATCGGCTGTTTGTGCCGTTGTCGGTGGCGACGGCGATGCTGCGTCATTGAGACGTTTCAGCATTGCATTGCGGTGCAGCCAATAAGGTGGTGGATCTGGCGGTTGGCCTGGCAGCAATGCTTTCGTCTTGAGCGTCGTCGATGGCTTGGGACTATGCGCTGCAGCATTGTTGGCCGCCATGGCAGCGTTAAACATCACAGGATCCGCCAGTTGTGCTGATTGACCGACGCCGACACGTAGCGGCGCCTCCTTCTTACGTATGGTATCGCATGTTTCCTTCATTTTGCACAATTGATCTTGCAGATTACGATACTCTTCGAGAAAGCGTTCCAGCTGCGCAGCATGGTAATCGTAAGCGGCCACCGAAGTTGTACCGTGCGTGACGGGCACACCCGCCGCGTTGGGCACGCCGGCCGCCCGTGTTGTCAGCGCTGAGAAGTCTAGTAGAGGCGTTGCAGCGCTGCTAAAAGAACGCTGATGCTGTTGTTGCTGTGACTGATGTTGTTGTTGTTGGTAGTCATCATGCACCGGCGACGATGGCAAGCTTGGATTGCGTCGATTAGCGTTGCTATTCGCTTGACTGTTGTGCTGTCCACTGCTAATGACATGACTGCCCGCAAGTGCGCCAATGCCAACGCCTGCTTTATGATGAGCGCTCTGTACGAGATTAAGAAAGCTGTTCGATCGCTGGCCGCTCGTGTAGGTCGTCGTACTGGCATAGTTCGAGTAGCTGGACTCAGCTGAATAGCGTCGCCCGAGGCCCATTGCTTCATTGAGAAAACTGCCATCACCAAGCGTGCTGCTGCCATATTTGCTGGAGTTGTCTGCTAGCAACGGTGACTGGCTATCCGAGGAGTTCTTAAAGTATTTACCGGTATTCTTTAGTTTGCGTGGCAATGTGCACAGACCGCCATTCAAGCTCGAACCGCCGCTGTTGTGATAGTTCGCTGACGACTGTGTTGCCTGGGCGACAGCATATTTGGCAATATCCAAGAGATCTGGATAGTTGCTATCAAAGAGATCTGGCTCGGCGCCATCACTGCTGCAAAAGACGGATGTGGTGATGTCCTCGTTGCCAAAGTAGCCGCGCTGCTTGCTGTGCGGTGAAGTAATTTTCGTAGTCGCGATGGGTGTCGTCTTCCAACCGGCGTAGCCAGCGAGACGTGCGGCCGCATCCACTTGACTTGAGATCGAACTCGACGCTGAGTCGGGGCTATTCAAATGAAAAGAATGTAAAGTGTTGGTCGCCATTAGATTTTCCTGCTGGCAGTTTGTAAATGTAACTTAATTGAGATGTAGGCATGTAACATTGTCAAGAATAGCAGCGACACAAAAACCAAAACAAGACGCAATCAAGCGCAAGTTGCTAGCAAACGTCAGCCAATTTGGCAACTTGCCGGCGGCGTCCGGTAGCCAATAACAGACGCAATGTATGCTTCCGACTCTCATAAAAGTGGGTGAGTGCAATGTGTTGCGATGCTTTTCGAGCAAGTAACAACAACATGGAAAAAATAAATAAATAAAATACAACACAAAAAAAAAAAAACAGAAACCGCTCACTTCAGTTGGGTGAAGTGTGTGTGCATATTTCGCACATCATTAGCACGTCTTATATGCTCGAGCGAGTCGGTTTATCGTCATGCAACTTCGACATCAACAACAACGATGACGACGATGATGGCGGCTCGAGTGGAAGTGCATGTGTCAAGTGTTTCCCATAATACGGGCACTCGAAAATCTACCAGCATCAGCGGCTAGAGCTACAAGACTGACAGTACTTTGACAGCGACAATTGCCACTTGAAGTAACGAACCGAAAACAATGGCATTGCATGCATTGTGCCGGGCTGCCGGGCTGCCGGGCTGCCTGGTTGCGTTCATGTTTGCTGCATGTCTGTTCGGTTTGCTAGAATGGTTGACGGTGCTCAACCATCAACTCTCAACTACAACTCATACTCACCCGATATCAATGAGTCGCGGTATGTGCAGATCCGTTTCCTGCTCTGAATTATTTGTTGCGGATGCAGTTGTCTTACTGCGTTTCACATCCTGCGGGCTTGTCGCATTCGTACACTTTGCCCAACGTCCTGTCCCTGCACCATTTGATGCCAATGCGTTTGCTGCTGCTGACGCTGTCGTACATGGCGCTGCCGACGACGACGATGAGCTCTTTCTATTCGACTGCTGTTGTTGCAGCATCTCATTGTCCTCGTAGCCATCCGTGTTTTCGTCATCACAGTGAGTTGACACATGCAGATAATCGCCGTTGCGTTTCACACCGCCGTTGCTGCCACCACCGCTGCCAGCAGCGCCGCTACTTGGATTGACAATTGCAGCGCCAGTCTCGCCGCCACCTACGCCGCCATCATCCGAGCCACAATTGAGCGGCGTGGTCGCCGACCGCAGATAACTGCTATGTGCATCGTCATCATGAAAAATGCCCGCACCCGTGCCGCTGCCACCGCCGCAACTGGCACCGCCACCCAAATCCGGTTTTCCAGCGCCGCTTACACGCGCTGTCATTTCGATTTTCTCATAGCTCTCGGTGCGTGCGGGCGGCACTGAGTTCCACAGGCGCATCTTCCGTTTGCGACGCAGCGAGCAGAAACAGATGGCCGCAAATGAGGAGCCCACGACGAAAAGCAGCGCCGTGAATATGCAAAGCACCACAATTTTTACGCCGAGTGGTGCATCGGGCGGTCGCCTTGACACGGCCAGCGTAACGCTGGCCTCCACCTTGCCCGCTTTGTTCTCGGCCGCGCATGTATAGATGCCGGCATCCTGCATGTCTGCTGTCAAAATGGTCAGATTCGAGGCATTACGCAACATGTTCACCACATACGTTTTGCGGCCTTGTGTTGCTGCGGCCGTGCGCGGACTAGCTGAGGGCTCACCACCGCCACTGGCGCTAAGATTCGCTATCACGCGATTCTTAACCAGCCAACGCACCGAAGGCTCTGGCACGCCTTCAACGTAGCAGCTCATCGTCACGTTTCGACCCTCGACGCCATGCGCCGTCGTATCGGTGGCGATTATCTGCGGCACACATGCAAAATCATCCAAATCAATTTTATCCCATGGCTTGCCAGACAATCGTTCAGGCGCACGACAAGTGGGCGGTATGCCGCATGGTATATTCTGTTGGAGCATCCAGGCGCGCAACGGACGCAAAGAACATGAACAGTTCCACTGATTGCGTGCCAATTCAATGCCATGCAGATTCGTGAGCGATGTAATGGTGCCCGAGCGTATTTCACTCAATTTATTGCCATCCAACTTCAGCCACTCTAGCGTAGATTCGAGACCCGCAAAGGCACGCACTTCGACCACGCCCAGTCGACAGTCGCTCAACTCGAGACGCACCAATTGCGGCACTTTGGCAAAGGCGTCATTCGGCACGCGATAAATAGGATTGCCATTCAGCTTGATCTCGCGCAACTCCGGCACGGATTCAAACGATTGTGCGGGTATGTTCGTCAACTGATTGTAGCTCAAATCCAATTCGACCAGATTGATTAACTTGCGAAATGCAAAACGATCGATCTGACGCAGACGACACTTGGCCAGATAGACTTTCTGCAGGTTCAGCAATTGTGCCGCTGCGAACGTGTCCTGCGGTATGCTGGCGATCTCATTGCCCGTCAGATCGAGCACTTGCGTACCGACGTCCAGTGGCGCGGGTATATGTGTCAGATTCGCATTAAGGCACAAGACGGACTCCTTGCCGCTCTTCCACTTGCATTCGCATACGCTCGGGCAATCGGCCATTGTGTTGTGCGCCAACTGGCTGCAGCACAGGCAGCACAGCAGCCAGAGTAGCTGCGTCAATGGTATGCTGGCGCCTGTTGCACCGGGTAGACCACCACGGCGCGTGCCATTTTCGGTTTTCCGACGTATCTTCGTTGCCAGGGTACGCCGTTGCGCACTATTGTCGTCGTGTGTCAATCTATGTTGGTTGTTTATGGTTGCATCTAATGTCGCTCTTGCTGGTGCTGGTGATGGTTGTTTTGTCGTCCTTGTTGGTGCTGCTGGCGGAGGTGCTGCCATCGCATACTAATCGTTGTCGCCGATAGTTGTCGTTGTGGTTTCTTCGACCTCTCATCCAGTAGCACCTCATTTGGTTGGGCGTCGCTTCTGTTCAAGACGGACTCAAGTCTTTTCCCTACGGCTGCTTTCAACTAGACATGCTGTTTATCTGCAATTGAAAAAGTAATAATGTTTGAGTTGCTTTTGTAAAATCAATGAGAAATGTAACTTTTCAGTTAAACAATGTTGAAGACAACATAGTCTTTTATAAAAATTAAAAGCGACTTTATTCAATATAAACTTCAAGACGTTCCCATCGTAAATTTCACTTGCGTAAGACAACGCTTGCTTTTTATGTGACCGCCGTTGATGACTTAGTAACTACCGTCTTAACTCGCAAGGCGCTCATTCTTTAGCCAGACTCTCTTGTAATCTAAATACTGCAGCTGCTATAACTTGTAAATTTTTGACATTTTAATAATGCGCTTAAACAAGCAACAGCAACAGCAACGTGCCGCAGGCTACAATCACATCGAGTCAAAGAAGTATACTAGAAGGAACTATGTAGTACTAAAGTGGTGTACTTCCATCATATTGCACGCGTCCTGTTTCAAGTCATAACTGTCACTTGGTGGCGCTCCTTTTAGCCTCGAACGCGCGCCGTGACATTAAGTCATAACAACATCAACCTGCGCTGCCACTACACAAGCCATGCTGCTCACTCAATCTGCAGTACTTTCTTTCCTACACCGTTTCAGTCGCCCCTTTATTTTCTGTTTTTGTTGCTATTAGCGTTGAGACTTTGTTTGACTTGCTGCGGTTTGTTGCTGTTGCTGTTGCTGTGGCTGTCGGTGTCGGCAACAACAGTGGCGTGGCGGTGTTTGTGGCATGTTGCAATTATTGCTGACGTGCATGCAACGAGGCAACGATGTAAGGATAGCCAAGCCATGCAAACTCAACCGGCTGACAACCATCGAAGCCGTGTTTTGTTATTGCCCCCTTATTTTGTTACTCTCGCTCTAACCGCATGCTAAAAATATTTCCCTTGGCCGCCGCCGTGCTTACGCTTGCACACATTTTTCAACTGCATACGTTGCAGCATACTGTGCATGAAATTTTTATACATGCAGCGCAATATTACAGTATTTTCACGTTAATTTTTCAAAGCTAACCCAAAGCATCTGCACCTGGGTTGTTCGGTTACGCGCCCGCCTTGCCCGCCTGTCAGCCTCATTTGCCAATAAGCTAAATTACTTTATTTTGCATGCGCTCGCTAAATGGCGATATTAAAAAACTCATTATTAGCACCAAAGTAGCACTTAACATGGTCAAAAGGAGTAAGGATTTTGCTCTGTGCGCTTTATTTGCTGCCATTATGGTTTTCTTTCATTATTTGGTGTGCAATTATTTCGTTTCCTTTAGCAATATAAGTTAATAATATAGACATGAAGTTGCGGTATCGCATATATTCATAAAAGCAGTACTGCGCAGCATACATAATTACAGCACAGCATTAATGCATGCTTCACTTAAAACACATAAATTGCATAAGACTGTCAACAGAATAAGTCAAAGCTTTGCCTGCATTGTTTATTTTTTTCTATTTGGTACACAAAATGGTAATTTATTTATATGATGAGAAGTATTTCATCATTTAAATGAACAAGAATTTAAATAGTGCATAGCCGATCGATCTGAATAAATATGTTTCACAAATATATAATTAAAAAAGAGAAAATTCAACATTGTTCCAAATGATAATCGCATTCACATCAGAAACATAACGCCTTTAAATAGTAACACAATATCAAACATCGGCCGTCAGTTGTTGAATGCTCTTTAGTAATTACAATTTAATTGAAAGGAAAAAAAAGTAGATTATATTCATTCATTTAATTAAAAACGTGCATTGGCTTGTGGTTGAAAAAATGAAATAAATACAATTCACTTGTCGTTAACATATTCAAACCAGCTTCATTGACTCGTACATTGAAAAATATGAATGTCTGCTCAATTACAGCACAGCGACTTAATTAATTTTTTAATGTCAGTCGCCCTTCTCAGCTTAAGCTGTCCAGTTGCGCCTTGGTGTGTTGCCAATAGTGGCGTCCAGTAGCGATCAGAGGAAGCAGTTGATATTAATGCCACATAATTAAATTCATTAAATATGCAAAGCTCACATTTAAGATGCACAAAAGTCCAGCACAGGAAACAATGACCGAGCCATTGAAGCGAACGTGTGAGCGTTTTTTATTTGTGAAATGACTTAATTAAATTTATGCTTTAGTTATTTAGTTCGCCTTTATGCCAAAGGAATGCTGTGTCGTTGTCGTTGCCGACCAAACAAACAGCACATTTTTGTCAAAAAGGACAAACGTGGTAAGATATTAAAGTGGTTTCACACATGCTTGTTTGTTTGTTTGTTTGATTGTCTGGTTGTCTGAGTGCCACCTGCATGCATAGCGCATAGCGTTGAAGTTGACCAATGAAAGTTTTTAGTTGTAGACCATAATAAATCTATGCTAATATTTGGATTTGTAGCGCTGAAATGGGAAAAGCTCTTGACATCAGCTTAAAAAAACAGGCATGACTTGACGTTAAAACGACTAACAAATATTTAAAGCGGTTATGCAGTTAGCCGTAAAACGGATTTAAAACAAAACAGGAAGCCACAATGCAAACAAACGTTCGTTCGTTCGTTCGTTCCTTTGTTTGTTTGTGTGTTTGTACATACTCGTAAAAACCGCGACAAAAACAGAAACAACAACAACACACACATTCATAAACAAATACAGAGAGGCAGAAAGACAGACAGACACAGTTGCGATGACTGAAATAGTTTAATAGAAATATGCAGAGGAACGTGACAAAGGGTTATGGGTTGAACTACCTTTCTCTGCCAGGCAAACACACCACACACACACACACGCACATACATACATAAAAGAAAATGAAGTTTTTGCATGTGACTAGCGCTGAAATCCTCATAGACAGTCTGTCTGACTAACCGACACAATGAAACACACACACACACACATCGAAACAAACCGACTGTCATGACATACGACTATGAGTTTTAAGCACTGTGCACCGTAAAGTATGCAACACATGCAGTAGACATGCAAATTTTTCTCGCACTGTTGCTGTTGCTGTTGTCGTTGATGCTTTTTTCGCATGCATACTTTATGCACTTTGTCTTTTGTTTGACTTGTTTTGTGGCTTGCCATTGTCGATGTGTGCTTCTTCTACTTTTCGCATATGCCGCCCAGTCCGCGCATCTTCGCCACTTCGGCACTTCGGCACAGCAACGAACGCTTTTACCGGGGACACTAATCCTATTTATGTTGCATACCAGCGAGGTTAATAATTTTATTTATTTATGTTTTTTGTTCTGTTTGTTTCTTTGTTTGCTTGCTTGGCGCACAACTGTAAAACTTGCCAGCAACACTTTTGTGTTGTGCGGTTATTTTTTTTCGTTTTTGTTATGGTTGTTGGTGTTGTTTTTTGTTATAATGATTTCAAAAAACACTGCGGATTTGTCGCGTTTGCTGTTGTTGGCGTCGTCGACGACGTTGTCTTTGCTTTTGGTCATGGACGTGGCTTTAAGCTGCTTTTGTTGTTGTTGCTGTTGCTGTTATTGTGGCTGTTGAGCCTAGGCTCGGTTTGTTGCACGACTTTTGGTTTACTGCATATGACATTTGATACTTTGTGCATTGCAGAAAAAGTTCGAGGAACTCTGAAATGGGCTGTCGTACATTTAAAATGTTATGTTTTCTGAGTTTATGCCATCGATTTATATTACTTGTTATGCTAGCAGAATAGAATTTATATATATTTGACTGTTGTTTGGTTTTATTTCATCATGCTATGACTGACGGCTAGTCGAAGCTATTAAGCAAGCAATTTGAGCTCTTCACGAAATTCGACATGTTCTTGCCTTTGGTAAAAACTTTTTAGCAAACACAATATGCATGCAAACATATAATTTCCAGCCAAAGTGTGAAGTCTCTATAAAAAGAAACATTGCTCATTTGAATAAATGTTGAAAAAACACCAACAAAATGACACGGAAATCGTAAAAAACAACGAAAAATACAAAGTCGCCAAAAAACATGCTACAAAAATTTCGCAATGACATGACTTATCGCAAAAAAGCTGAAAAAAATCGCCGACATAATAATTACAGTGATCAAATAAGCAAAACACGTAAATGCCGCAAGTGTTTTAAGTAAATAAATTTCGTACACTGTAAAAAAAAAAAGGGAATAAAAATAAAATTTATCAAAATATATTTAAACGTTTGCGAGTAATTTGTTTTTCAACATTTTTGCCTTTAAATTTTTATTCGTTTTTTATTCGCTTCAGCGTCCTTTTTCTTGTTCTTGCTTGTGTGCGAGTGAATTTTTATTTTTATTTTACTTTATCTTATCGCAATGCTAATATATTCTAATTTTTAATTCGTGTCTTGACTCCATCAGCCGAGGTAAGCACGCGGTCGGTGTGCCGAATGTCTCTAAGGTCGTCGTCGTATGGCATGACGGAGATTGGTGGGCGCAGCACGCATTTGGCATTCATTAACCCTTGCGTGGCCCCATTTCATTGTTCATGAAAGCACAAACACATGCACACCACACACACACACACACACACTCACGCTACTGGCTTATGATTTTGTGTGTCGTTGCTGTTGTTATCAAAGCATGTAAATCAGCACGTTTAGATTTGCGTGGCGTGACGGTTCCGGTTACGGGTTGCCTAAGCGCAGGCATGAGCATGAGCCTGAGCTAACGCAATGGCAAAGGGGACTCTATCTATGCAGGAGAGCGTTTAGCTCATTCGGTGAATTTAATATGCGCGCACATTGTTTTTAATGTGCATTCCCTTTTTATCTTTGCTGTTTCTTTTTCCTGTTAATTTCTGTCAGTTGTGGCGTGAGCTGCATTGATATTGAGTTTTTTAGTAGCTTATGCAGACAATAAAAACTTTGAGTGCTTTGCGTGATCTTTTTTAATCATCTTGAAGATACACAATGATAAAAGTGCCAAAAATGTCAAGTCATAAAACTTCGATTTTAATTAGACAAGCTGAAAGTCATCAAATGTAAAAATGCGTAGCATGCTTTTCGGCTGAAGTTGAAAATTTTCAATATTAACACTTTGGTAATATAATTTTGATTGTTGTATTTGAGCATATTTAAATTTTATTGGCTTACTTAAAATTGCAAATATTTTATATCTAAAAGTCTGCAAAGGATTTGTTAATGATTTTGGCTTACATAGCTATGAAATTTGTGTGAAAATCCGTATTACGTTTTAAGGCATAAATAATCATGCGGTTTGCTAAGCAAAACTAAAATTTTAGCCTCAGCACCTTTAAAAAAATAACAACAACAACAAAATGCAATTCGAAAGCAATCAATTTAACTTTAATACACATTAAACGAATACCTAATAAATCCCTGCGGCTTAGCAGCAGCTTATATGCTATAGAACAAGCAAATACACGCATACATTTCGTTTAACACAAACACACATACACACACGCACAAAGAGAGAAAAATGTGTATGCTTAATTCTAATCTTTCACTTTACGCTTGAATACATCAGCTTGCCTCAGACACAGCTCACAACGTGCTGCCAAAAACGATTTTAGGCATCGAATTGAGTCGATTTTTGTATATAGAAATACATTTTTTGTACGTTGCTTTTTTATTTCGAGAACAACGGCAACAATTTGCAGCGTCACATGACGGTTCGCGTATGTTGAATGTGTGAGAAACGAAAATATTCCGTGACTCAATATATCAAAAAAACAAATATACATTCATATAAAGCAAAGAAAACTTAATAGAAGCACAAAAAAAAAACAAACAAAAAAAAAATAACAAAAATAAACAAAAATTCATTGCCGCATGCGAAAAATGGCAATAAAAAAATGTATGCGAAAAATGCCGAAAAAGAAGCCAAAAACTAAAACCAAAAGTCATTGGCGAAAATAAAATAAACTAAGGCAAAGAAAAATATAACATAAAACAAATATCTGCAAACAAAATAGACCGACAGCGGCACGGCACGGAAGTAGACGAAGTCACAGGCGAAGTGAATGTGGCAGCACAGGCAGACGCAGGGCAGCGTTTAAAACAAATGCTGGCAAAAGAACTGCTAACAAACATTAATCAAAAGTTGCGTTCAAGCAAATGAACACACGGCCACTGCGTGCGAGTGCGCGTGCGAGTGGTGTGTGGAAGATGACGAGGAATGAAGCTCGCTCAATTGTATAAAATATCGCAGCATACTTCTATGAGCACATACGAATGTGTAAACTTTTCTATTGAATAACATTGCGTATGAGCATTTTTAGCAGCGCTGAGCAGAGCTGAGCTGAGCAGAGCAGCGAACAAACTTTAATTAAAAGTACGCGACATGCATTTGTATTTCGGTGTATTTGTATTTGTGTAACGGCGCATGGATTTATGGCCTTTGCGATTGTTTGAGAGTTCGCGGTTTTTAACTGTTTGTGTATGTGTTAGTGTGTAAGTGTGTGGTATAGGGCATGTTTGTATGCGTGCCTATTTGACAAAGTTTCGTCCTTGACTTTGCGTGCTTTTCAAAATAAATAGTTTATTTAATTGCTTATTGTGTTGGAATTATTTGAAGCCATGTGCGTTTGTCTCTTTGTATGTGTGTGAGTGTGGGTGCGCATGACTGTTAATTATAATAAACGGCAACTGGCAAAATGTTAGGGCGCTGTGAATCAACCTCGAAAAATGTCAAAAATTCCATAATGGAAATTCACATTGAGTGTAAATCTATGCGTATGTGTGTGTGTGTGAGTGTATATATGTGCGTATGTTGAAGGTGACATGTTTGTATATAAGTATTTACTTAATTTAAATATTTAATTAAAATTGCGTGCATGACTGCCTGCTAACAATTAATTTGAATTTGTGTGAGTGTGTGTGTGTACTAATGTTATGTGCATAGAGTCTATTTGTGTTAGCTTGTTTATGTTTGTGAAGGGTACAGATTTCTATTGAGTTGTCAAGGACGTGTGTTGGTCGAAGGATGCTTTTCGTTTGTATGCTTTGTGTGCTTCAAGTGTTGCCTTTTGTCTGAGAACATTATTGTTTATTAACGAAAAGAGAGATTCTTTCAGTGTGAGTGTCATAGAGTCTATAAAGCAATAAGAAGTGTTAAACACAAAACATGATATGATCTCAATTGCAAATTATAACAAAATTGAATTGTAGGAAACTTTCTTTACCATTTGTTTATGCGTGTTGGCACATATTACAACAGTGCAAAGTAAAACTTGAAACTCGAAAACCACAAAACTTTAAAATGTTTTTTTTTTCACTTGTTTTTGCAGCTTCTTCTTGCAATTGCAATTCGCATTCTGTCATGTTGTTTATTGATTTTGTCAACTCAACTACGAATCGCATTGGCCCATGTTGCACGCTGTCCAACGCTTATTCAAATCGATTGTCTGTTTCTTTCACTCATAGCCAAAAACAACACTTTCATTGATTACCCAAAAGTTTGCTGAAAGAAAATCGAAAAAGGAAATAAAAATACACACAAAAATAGTTTCGTTCGTTCGCTGTCGAAACAAAAACTTTTATCTCAAATAATCGATAACTGTCACATTGCAATCATTTCATGATTGTAATTGACTTGCAAAACTCTTGCCCTTGCCAACAACTAACAACGAACAACAAAAGTTGGCAAAGTTTTATCGAATACTAGCGGGCAATTCGATTCAATTAGATTATTGAGGTAGGCGGTTAAAGTAACTTCAGCACGACTGAGAAAACAGATTTCTATGCAAGTTTGATGCTGATTTAAGGCATGCTTTAATGCACGAGAAGCATGCACAAATGAGCATGAGCAATCAAATAAAAAGCACACACACATACACACACACCCACACTCATATATGCCGCCATTGTGCATATATTTTTGCAACTGATGCGGGCACTTAATATTGTTTCAAGTTGAAAGTCAAGTTTACATAGAACTGAAGCAGAAAATGCTTTCATGCTATTATTTCAACTTGGCAGCTGTGTTGTTGTTAATAATGATGATGATGATGATGATCATGATGATCATGATGATTGTAATGATTATGTTGCTGAAAGTTTTATTGTCTGTTTGCATTTCTTATTAACTTTCTCGCATTTGTTGTCAGTGCGCATATAATTTAAGTATTTGCAAACACACATATACACGCATACACACAAATATATGTATATGCACACATATACACACACAAGCATAGCTACTTACATAAGCTATTAAAAGAAAGCTAAGTGCTTACTTTGTGCCCTGCTTTGCTTTGCTTTGCTCTGCTTTGCTCAGCTTTTCTATGTTGGGTTGCGAGTATGCTGAGTATGAAATGCGAGCATTGTTTTTTTGCTATGCCATCAACATGTTTTTCCACCCCCCTCGTCATTTCACTCAACCAATGCCCAGACTTTAAGTAAGTCTTTTGCTATTCATTATCAAAGCAGGCACTCATGCTCGCTCAGCCTTTTATAAACTTCAGTATGTATGCATGAGTGTGCGTGTAAGTGAGAATGCATGTGTGTTGGAGTGTGCTTGCTTATTGAATGAGCTGTGCTTAATAGATTTTTCAAGGTAAAATAGCTCAAGCAAAGGTAAAAGAAGAAAAAACAGGATGAAAAAACAAAAATTGAAAAAAAAATTGCAAGCAAACAAACCATTTTGCTTATAAAAGCGTAAAAGCAAACAAATAAATAAGTAAACCAGGTAGGCAACGTTGGATGGAGCGCGCAAGCAACAATAACAGTGAAACAAAAGCGCACACACACACACATACAAACACACACAAATGCTGAAGTGCTCATACAATGTGAGTCTTTGTTGGCAATCGAAGTTGTGCTTGTTGTTTAATTTTGCATGGCCAACAAACACGAATCACAAGCAAAGCGACTTTTCTCAAAGCAACTTTGCCGTCACACATGTCGTATGCGTAATTTTAGAACATTAATTAACGCATGTTTAATTAAAGTTTATTGTTTGCCGCGAATTTGTGTTATTTAAGCATTAAATTTTATAGTAATTGTGTAGTTTAGCGGGCATGGTGGAAGTGAAATAAAAGTTGTCTTCAAGGCGCACAATTTGTGGCCAACAACTCAATTGTGCTTAAGCCAAAGCAAACTAAGGCGTAGCACAGCTGCCTCATGCATTTGAAAGTAACATAAAATTGCGATTTACGATTACATCGAATGCCAAACAACGCAAGAAGAAAGCCACTTAAGAAAAGTATTCAAATCGAATTGAAATGAATTGAAATATAGACTACAGGCTCAATGAAAGCGATCATTGTGTGCGTGTGTGTGTGTGTGGCACAACCACTTATTGAAATTGAAAAGCGTGCAGTTTACCACCACTAACAACAGTTTGAATTGTTGTTGTTGTTGTTGTTGTTATTCCTGTGCTAGCAAAGGCAAAGCCGATGTAGAAGAAGCCAAGATGTCTGAGATTTGCCATTCTTCGTTGCGATGCGATGCGATTCGATACGCTTTGATTCGCTCCGATTCTAGTTGAGTAGTTTTGTGCAACAGCAGCAGCAGTAGCAGTAGAAGCAATGGCAGCATATAAATAAAGATTTACACTCTGCTGATTATTGTCATTGGAATAAAAGCAGAGGCAACAAAGTGCAGCAGAATCAGCAGTAGAAGCAGAAGCACAGCACAGCAAATGGCAAAAGAAAATATGTTTTCTTGGCTCGACTTTTTCAATCTCGTTTTGTTTGTTTTTTTTGTTTTTTTGTTGTTGTTGTTGTTTTCTGCTGCCAACAATAAAGTTTTCATAAGAAAGCAAACATGAACAAAAAAAAAAAAGAGAAAGCAGAAATGAGAAAAGTAAACTAAATGAAAAAAGAAGGAGGCAAAGTTGAATCGAATCAATGCTTGCAGCAAATATTGCGCATACGGCTTGTTGTGCCAGGCAGCAAAGCACAAAAAGGCTTAAAAAAATACGCTAAAGAAAGAAAAAAATGCAACAGGCATTAAGCGCAGGCTGAGGCGTGTCCTTGTGTCCTTGTGTGAGGTTTGATATTGCTCTATCTCTATTATGCACTAAGTTCATTTCTCTTACTTTGTCTTTGCGTAATTTAACAAAGCAAGTGAAAAGTGCAAATCAAAAAAAAAATACTAAAAGGATTTACATTTTTTTGCTCTTATAAAAAATTTTCCACAAAGCGAATTTCATTTGTGACATTTTCAATTGAGTGCGCACAAAGAATGGCCTGAAGGCGAAAAATAAACAAATGAAATTGTCGCATAAAAATCAACAATATAATCAACATGCACAGTGGCCAACATGGCGTATGAGCAATAAAAATTGTATGCACACATATATTTTTATACAGAATTCACGCCCGTTTTCCCAAATCTGCATTTTAAGTATTAAACATATATGCAGTCCAAATATTTTGAGTAGCAAATCGCTCAAGCGTAATACGCCTCGGGTGAGGGGAGGTGGCCGTGGCGGGTGCGGATAGAACAATGCTGACAAATATTTATGTGCGAAATGCGCGACGATTCAATGCACTGGAAAAAACACTGTTGCTGTTGTTGTTGTAGTTGGCAACGCTGATGTTTTTATTGTTTTTGTCAACATGAGCGAAATTGGCAAATTTATTTACGCAAAAATTGTAAAAACATACATTTTAAAGCAATGTTTTTTTTCACTCCTCCCTTTTAAATATAAACAATGTTCAAAAATGCATTTTAGTTGGTCTAAAGTGGTTGTTGTTGTTGTTGTTGCTGACAGCATTGAACTTAAAATTTTGCTGACTTCCTTACATTGCTTATCTGTTGGTTTACTTTATGGCAACAACATTGTTGCATTTCCGGCGCAGATTTAGCAAATCAAATTTCCGGCATTCTTTTGCCTTCAAAACATTCATTCGTGTCTCACTTTGTTACTACTTCTGGTTGTCGTCGTCGTCGACGTCTTGTTGTTGTTGTTCTTGTTTTGCTGCCAACGCGGAAGTTGTTAGTCTCCTTGTCGGAAGTGAGCAAAGGGAAAATACCTTAAAGCGTACTTGGCAATCCTTTTATTGACGTTCAGTTTGCGCTGCCGCTGACAGAGAAGGTCGCATTTGATGTTTTGTGCAGACAATAAAGTGTAAACGCTCTTCAGCATTTGCTGTCATTTTGTTTTCAGCTTTGTACATTACGTTTCGTATGGCAACTAAATCGCATTATTGCGCATTTGAAGATTATAAAGTAAGTGGAAGCTAAGATGATCAAGACTTTTCTGGCTTTATATATTTTTGTTTTTCCTGTGACATTTGAAAATATTTGCAAAAATATAAAGCATCTTTTTAAAAACCAAAAAAATGAAAAAATGGGTGTGTAAGACTTGTGTTTTATATTTAAATTTATTTTTTAAAAACATGAATGACAAGACTATGTAACTTAAGGTTATATGCGCACATACGGCATGCTAGCGTTCAATTAGTAACATAAGTGGATTTTTAATAAAAACAAAATAAAATAGTTGTTTTTGATTTGTATTAATTTAATTTTTTGCGCTTCTTACTGATTTTTTAGTATTTTTTATCGTCATCTCATTCATAATCTTTGCTAATCTTGTAACCATCATCATCATCATCATCAGCTTTTTCTCTACTTTGTTTTTTTGTTGGCCAACAATGAAGCTCAATACAAAACCATTATGGCATGGCTTTCACAAACTTCAACGTTTGACTTGTGACAATAAAGGCTTTCAGAGAAATCAAAGTCAACCCAATAACCCAAATCACAGCGCAGCGCAGCACATCACTTAACCTTCACACAGGAATATGCCAAGCAACGTTCATCTTAAGCGATTTTGTGGTCTCTTTTCTGTAAAAGCAAACACTTTTAGCGTTAAAACAATCAATATGTGTTTGTCTAAAAGCCAAGGAAACTTTAAACTCAAAAACTTTCAAGTGAAAAAGGTGAGGAGAATTTGTGTGTGCGTTTTTGTGTGCATTTCATTTTCGCATAGAAGATTGTGTACTACTGACCTCAATGTTTGTTGGCATACACAAACACAAGTTTCCACACAAATTTCCACACAAGAGCCCGCACACACATTCACACACACACACACACACATACACATACATACAAAGTTATACGCTTCACTTGAGCTGCCAAAAGCACGTGGGCTTAAATCAATGCGAGCAAAGGATAATGTCGAATGTACAAACAAAAGAACTTTGCTATATGCAAAATACTAAAAATCCTTATTGTTGATAACGATTTCAAAATTATTACACAAACAACATTTCATAAATAAAAAACTAAATGAAATATTTATGTTTAAATGCAAAGAAAAAATATATTTAAAAAAAATTTACTTCTAAATAATAAATGGAAAAAAATAGCAAACAAAAAAAAATATTAAAAATATAATAAATAAATAAATAAATTGTAATAAAGTAAATGAATAAATTGCAAGTTTTTATTACATAAATAAATTTATTAATTTCAAACTGGTTTTGTGTCATTTCGTTTCATTTCATTTTGGCTTAACCTGTGGGAATTGATGGCTCATGGCTTAAAGAGCGAGAGAGAGGGACATAGAGAGTGAAAACACATTTGAACCATAAAAAATTATACATGCCACAATGCAAGCAAATAAATTAAACCATAAAACTTCAGCTAAATGCATAAATACAGTGAAAACACGCGTGTGTGAACCAACGCGGTGCGAACATGAACGATATCTGAATTTCGTTGAAGTTCTATGAGCATAGCATGAATTTGCTATGAACCCAAAATATGCGAACTGTTCCCGACAAGTGTTTTCACTGTACAAGCCGCTCAAATGTATGTTTTATGCATGACCCGTAAATTTATGCCACAAAAAAGTGTTTACATAAAAACAACAAAAAGAAGACTTACAATTGAATGAACTCTAAACTGTTATGGAAGTCGTGAGTGGGTCAGATTCAAGTGCACAAAATTATAATCGTGAATAAAATATTTGCACTGTTTTATGATTTTTTGTTTTCAATTGTATTTGTAAATGCGATTACAAAATGAAATAACATGTGAATGCAAAAATATGTTGCTGAATTTAGGAATTTTTGATTTCGTTTTACATTTTGTTTTATTTTTGACTTAAATAAATATGTCGAAATGAGTGTGGAAAACAATTGGCAACAATTTTTAATTAAATATTTAATATGTTTTTATTCCATTTTAGTTAAACAAATACAAGCACTTACCCACACACACACACTCATATGTGTGTGAGTTGTCAGCACATCTAACACTTTTATCTAAATTGCTGCAAGTGAAATAAAATGTTATTGACATTTCAGTTACAAATTGCTTTGTTTTGCTTTGTTTGTCTGGAAACGCGAATTTCTCTCATATGCATGCTTATTGGTATGTGTGTGTGTGTGTGTGTATAAGTGTGACAATGTTGACAGAAGCGCGCGTCGTTGAAAAAAGTTCGCTAATTGATTGAATGCTTGAAAAGCGTTTTTAAAATGTATTAAAAATCATATTGTAAACAACGAAAATTCATAAACATTTTATTCTACAGAGACGAAATAATACTTTGTAAACAGTTTTCAATTAAAACGTGAAAAAAAGATAAATACAAAATTTTAAAGAACCTTGACTTAAAATATATAAAATTCAATTTTGAATACTCTTTTGCTACAAAATGTCATATTGAACATAAAGCAGTCAAGCACGTAAGAAACCGCTACTTAGACCAAGCAAGTTACTTGCATATGTTCATATGGACACAACTATACTGAAAATTATGTTTTGGCGTATGTTGTAAGGTGTTGTTTAAAGACATAAGAATTTGATCATGCTAATTTTTTGAAGTTGTGAATCTTAATTAATTCCATTGTCCATAAGCATTCATGAGATTCCTATTGAAAGAGTTTATTTTTTACGCTATAAGCATTCATCTTTTATGAAACCAAGTTTAAGCACTTGCGTGCTGTATGTGCATTTTGTGCCAATGTAACATAAGCTTATTCATTGCTTAAAAATGTTTCTTAAATCATGATATAATCTCTAAGCAAATTAATCGAATTTAACACCATTTCTTCGTTTTAGATTTACAGAAACACACTTAATAAATAATACCCTTCTGAGCTCTTTGTCCGATATTTACAATTCTATATTCAAACACAAACACCAGCAATTGTAAGGTAATTTTAAAACAATTATAATTTTTATAATATTAAATCAACATTTTTTCACAATTTGACACACTTTCTCAGACTTCAGCAACCTTTTTTATATTGCCTCTCACCTATTTTAACACCCAGAAAGGATCAAAAAACTTTCAAACGAGCTCAGCAACAAACCGCAAACAAAGAAGGAAAATATTGTTCGCAATCACAGCTGCCAAAGGTTTGTCAACTGACTGGGCTCGGCTTGGCTTGGCTTGGCTTGACTTCTTGGCATCAAAGGCAACAACAGCTGTCGATTTTCAGTCAGCAACCGATGAATAAAACAAAGAAAAAAAAAAAACAAAGAGAAAGAAGTGTACTAAAAACAAAGTGTGACACTAATGTGAAAATAATGTCAACATCATCGTCGAAGTCAACGTCGTCGTCGTCTGCATCGTCGTCTTGAATCTGCTGTTGGCATCATTGATGGCAAATAAATTATTGCGAGGCTTTGTTGCATAACTCTTAAAGCGACTTTTAAGGCGTTGCTTGGTCGTGTTACTGCCAACAGTCAATGACATACTTATAAAACACTTTGAGTTAATCTCAGCATGACCAAACTTTAATTAGAAAATCTCAGTTGATATTTTGTGTGCTTAGCGTGGCAGTAGTGTCAGCTTTGTTGTTGTTGTGCTTGTTGTTCTTGTTCTTGCCACTAACGATGATGATGAGGTCCTCTTTTTCGCTGTTCGCACTTCCGGCTGCATTATTTTGCCATTTTTATAACACTTTGCAAAAAAAACAAACAAAAAGCAACAAAAAGAAAGTATAATGAAAGCATGAGCACGAGCCAGAGCAAAAGCACGACGCCTAAGCATTCGCCTTTGTTTTAGTGCAGTAGAACTTGTTTGTTTGTTTTTGTGCTGTTCCTATTTTTGCCTGCTGAGTTAGTTACTGTTGCTTTTGTTATTATACACGGCATCCTTGGCATTATTTTAATTTCACAGACAATTTTTTTTCTCTATTTCTTTCGCTATTTTTGTTATTTGCGCTTTTTGCACGCCGTGAAAGAAACAAAAAACAGTCAACACGATAAAGAAAAGCATGCATTTTACTGCAGCGAAAATGAGGGAAAAAAGTATGCAAAAAAGAACGAACGAACGAACGAAGGAAAGACACAAAAAAATAGTCAGGAAGCAATTGCTTTTTGAATCGAAACAAAGGACTAAATCTGAGGAGCTCAGTCGACTGTGCGCCGTACCAGAAGCACTGAAAAAGGCTGAAAGAGGCACGCTTTGTGGTGGCAGCAAAGCCATGGTCAGCACGGTGCTAAAGCAGGCTGATAGGTTGATGGGTTGACGATAAGCGTTGTGTGTGTCTGTGTGTGTGTGGGGGCGCATTAAGTGCTCAAGGGAGGCAAAACACGCTTCTTATATGCAACGACCCAACGTTGCTGCAAAATTAACAATTTCGCTTGTATACACTTTTAAGGCTTAATTCTTTTTGCCGTAAAAACCTTTAAATTTGTGCCTGCATTGTTGTGCGCTTGTTTAGGTCTTTTCTTTATCGCGTTTTTTTTTTTTTTTTTGTTTTTGTTGAGTTTAGCATGGCAAAAATGAAGTAAATTTTGTATGCGGCATAATAGATTTGAGCGTGCGCTCCCTAAATGTAAGCTAAACGAATTTCATTCAAGTGGCAGCCAGCAAAGTAGGCAAACAAGCACAAGCTCACTGTGCGGTAGGGCTGCTGCTGTTGTTGTTGTTGTTACTATTGTTGTTGTTGCTGCTGTTGAGTGGTTGCCCCCCCGCATTTGCGGAAGCTGAGCATTGCAAATTTTTTGTTATTATTGTTGAGCAGCAAAAGCAGGTTAAGTAAATAAAACATCATCCAATTGCCTTCACATTTACTCACAACTCTTCTTTCTTTACTATGTTATTTCTTTTTCTTTTTTTCGCTGCCCTCTCGCTCTCTCTCTCTCGCTCGCATTGTCGCATACCTTCAAGTGCTGGCTGCCACTTATCATTGTTTTCTTCTTCTACCTTTGTTGCTTTATCCAACATTTAACGGATGTTGATCTAACAAAACTTTTGCTTGTTTAATTATTTTCGGTACTCTTTGTTTTTTTTTTCGTGTCCTTTTTTCTAAAGTTCGTAAAAATTCACAAGCATATTTTGAGGCGTTTATGGCATTGTATTGCCAACAAACAAAAAACCGCTACAGTTTATCCACTCCACAAATCTCAAGTACCATGAAAGTGTATAAACAAATTGACTTCGCTTCTATGCTAATAATATGTAAAATGCCATTGGATTTGAAACAATTTGAAGCTTTAAGCATTTTAAATTTGTAAAATGACATTTGATTAGACGACAAACGCAAATAACAAACCTTTTTTGTAGCAACAAAGGCAACGAAACTAACGTGAAATGTGTTGCCCGTAAAAGTATGCTACATAAATGTGCCAAAGTAAGAGTCCCAGTGGAGAGGCAGCGAATTAGGTTAAAACGAAGTTATCCTTGCTTACCTTGCGGCAAACTCAAGTGGGCGTAGTGCGAAAAAGGCACACCAAACACACACGCACACACTCATCAATATTTTCGGGCCTGACATTTCGTTTTATTGCTACAATTTAATGCTCGATGCGTTTGCTTTTACCTCCATTGTCCTTTTTGCTGTTTTCGGTTTGCTTGCTTGCCTAACGAATGTAAGCCATTCTTCGTTTCATTTATACACACATATATATTTGCTAATTTAATATTGTACTTTGTATGATTTTCACATATTATCGAGGAATTTTATTGCTGCAATTGAACACGTTGTTTTACTGACTGTCTGTCTGTTTGTCTGTCTGTCGGCTTTATGCTGTCCTTCTGACTGCCTGTCCGCCCATCGTAAAATAAAAGCACCCACAGTATATGATATTTATGTAAAAGTACACACAGCGTACGCAGGATATGCAGGTTGCTTTTCGACATATTCGCTTCATACACATTTATTGACTTTAATCTGTCTGTGCGAGTGTGCGTGTGGGTGTGCCCCCTCTTCATTGATTTCATTGCTGTGTTTATGTTTTTCAGTCACATTTGCTTTGCGGGTATAACATAATTTAACTTTTATACTTTTTGTTTATTACGCATGATTATTACCAACATTTCTATTGAATATTGTCATTGTAATGTTATTGCATTTCGGGTTGATTTATGCATGTCATTCATAGCAAATGTCTAATGAAATATTTAATTTAATAGAAATGGCGAAATATTTCTATACGCGTATAAATTAAATTCTGTAAATGTTAGGCTGACGCATGTAGCATGCTAGCCTATGTTACATTGGTCTAATCATTATTGTACATAATGATTTAAAAAAAAATATTTAATTATCAAAAACAACAAAATGGTGATCACTAAGCCACTCTGGCTGAGGACCCGCAAGCGCCGTTTCTTGCTATCTCGCAAGCACTTTGTTATCTTCCTACGAAGTCGACCCACGGCTAACCGGTCTGAAAGAAAGCTCACTAGTAGCCCCTTTTGTGTCCAAATGTGTCAAATGTCACCGTGTTTGTAATGTGTATCGAGAAATTCAAACATAATCGGCAATTCTGTAGGGATGCCGCCAACCGTTGTGCTTCGGACCTCAAGACCACCGAAAGTATGGATAAAAATGTCAGTTTTAAGGCAATTCAAGCCGAAAAAACACTTGGAAATTGTAAAGCAATGAACGAAAAAATAACATTTTATTTTATTATAAATAACACATAGTTGGCTTTGGAATATGAGTCTTAACTATAAGCGGCCCTTGAGCATGATTATTACCAACATTTCTATTGAATATTGTCATTGTATTGTTATTGCATTTCGGGTTGATTTATGCATGTCATTCATAGCAAATGTCTAATGAAATATTTAATTTAATAGAAATGGCGAAATATTTCTATACGCGTATAAATTAAATTCTGTAAATGTTAGGCTGACGCATGTAGCATGCTAGCCTATGTTACATTGGTCTAATCATTATTGTACATAATGATTTAAAAAAAAATATTTAATTAACAAAAACAACAAAATGGTGATCACTAAGCCACTCTGGCTGAGGACCCGCAAGCGCCGTTTCTTGCTATCTCACAAGCACTTTGTTATCTTCCTACGAAGTCGACCCACGGCTAACCGGTCTGAAAGAAAGCTCACTAGTAGCCCCTTTTGTGTCCAAATGTGTCAAATGTCACCGTGTTTGTAATGTGTATCGAGAAATTCAAACATAATCGGCAATTTTGTAGGGATGCCGCCAACCGTTGTGCTTCGGACCTCAAGACCACCGAAAGTATGCATAAAAATGTCAGTTTTAAGGCAATTCAAGCCGAAACAACACTTGGAAATTGTAAAACAATGAACGAAAAAATAACATTTTATTTTATTATAAATAACACATAGTTGGCTTTGGAATATGAGTCTTAACTATAAGCGGCCCTTGAGCATGATTATTACCAACATTTCTATTGAATATTGTCATTGTATTGTTATTGCATTTCGGGTTGATTTATGCATGTCATTCATAGCAAATGTCTAATGAAATATTTAATTTAATAGAAATGGCGAAATATTTCTATACGCGTATAAATTAAATTCTGTAAATGTTAGGCTGACGCATGTAGCATGCTAGCCTATGTTACATTGGTCTAATCATTATTGTACATAATGATTTAAAAAAAAATATTTAATTAACAAAAACAACAAAATGGTGATCACTAAGCCACTCTGGCTGAGGACCCGCAAGCGCCGTTTCTTGCTATCTCACAAGCACTTTGTTATCTTCCTACGAAGTCGACCCACGGCTAACCGGTCTGAAAGAAAGCTCACTAGTAGCCCCTTTTGTGTCCAAATGTGTCAAATGTCACCGTGTTTGTAATGTGTATCGAGAAATTCAAACATAATCGGCAATTTTGTAGGGATGCCGCCAACCGTTGTGCTTCGGACCTCAAGACCACCGAATGTATGCATAAAAATGTCAGTTTTAAGGCAATTCCAGTCGAAAAAACACTTGGAAATTGTAAAACAATGAACGAACAAATAACATGTTATTATATTATAAATAACACATAATTGGCTTTGGAATATGAGTCTTAACTATAAGCGGCCCTTGAGCAATGTGCACAACAACAATTCGACTGTTTGCAAAGCGTGCAAAAGCAATTTAAGTAAAAGCATATAAAATTCGTTATGAATTTCATATATGAAATTATTGTGTACATATTTGTTGATGCGGCGTTGCATTTTTCATGCTTAAAGTTGAATAATTTAAATGGCGCGCGTACACTTCCGGCTTGTGTGGAAAAAGCCATGGCAAACCAAACCAATTAAAAGGACTTTTCGGTTGAGCTTGAAAAACTATAAATTTAAGTAAGCAAAGCGGCGCAACAATATGCCATGAAGCCATTATGCTTTCATAAAAGTGCCGTCGACGCCTTCAGCATGAGTAATTCCTGCTGACAAAAGGTGCAACGATTAACATTTAAAAGTCTGTAAAGTCACGACTTTGTGGCAAGTGCTTGGATCACCTTGTTGGCAACGCTATTGATTGTACTGAAGTTTTTTCAGCTTTGCAAAATGGCTGCCAAAGCAAAGGAAACAACAAAAAAAAGAGAAAGGATAGAAAAATTAATGCGTGCGAACGGGTTTCAGTATCAAAGCTTTTCACAATCAAGCCGAGGTGTGAAAATCGTTAGTGTATCAAATTGCGTTCGTGGATGGTCAGAGCGATGGTGGCTGCCGGCAGCGGTTGGCATGTGGCTGAGCCGTACATGTGCGCGATATTGTGCAAGAGCGCAAAACACGATTTAACGAAGCGTAAAGTGCAGCAAACTGCTTACATTATGAATGAAACGCAAACGGCAAACGGCGAATGGCGAATGACTGAAGGATGATGGCTGACGGCTTGTTGGCGGGCATTTGAGCCTTGTGCGAGCGTTCGAGCATTTTTTCATTTAATATTGGCAATAAATTATGCAAAGTTTTGCCATGTACGCCGTTAGCTGCTTCAGCTTGATTTCTAGTGTAACAACTATCAATAACTGCCTTTTTGGCGCTGTGTAAAAATGCGCGTCGTGCACTTTTCGTTACGCCACACAACGTTTCGACTCGAACTCAACTCGACTCGACTGACTTGAGCAACAAAGCCAGCCAGCAAGCCAGCCAGCAATCCAGCCAGCGAGAAGCTTCAAGCAGCCACGACGACAACGTCAATCTGCGATAATAAAATAAAAATTTGAAATATGGTTTGCAATTGAATGAACGCATTGACTGGAAACGTTCTATGGAATCCGGCAAGCGTTTCTGTCAATTCGTCGCTTTGCGCTTGACTGCTTCGGACGGAGCACACAAAATACAGTAATGACTTTGAGTTCGATTGAATTTCATAAGTTCGTATTAAGGCTAAATATTTGCGCAACATGCTTTGCCACAATGCCGCTTCATAAACGAAACTATATATAAATGTACGAAGAACACAATAAGCGAAATCTAATACATTGCAAATCACTTATACGACATGTTGTTGGCCAACGAAAAGTTTCGCTCAAAGCCAAAATCGTTTGCGGCTGCTGTGTGTTCGACTTGTTTTCGGTTTATAGAAATAAACAACAAAACAAATTAAGTTACCGCCTGCAGCTCTATAACACTCACAATTAAAGGCACCAGCAAAAAGTCAGGCGGCCAGGGTGGCATGTTGTGGCAAGGACACGCGGCACAGAAGTATGTTGAGGCAACAACTAAGACTGAAATTGTGTCTGAACCTGAGTCTGAAATGGCTTTACTAGCAGAGTGAAAAGCGTTTATCTGATTTAAACGTGCGCTGACGCGGCCAAGAGCAACATTTCTACAGTGCGCAGATACAAACAACAACAGCTCACATACACATACATAGACAGCGACACTGAATGGCTTCAGACTTTGTGAAGTTTTTCTTGTGTGTGTTGTCTCAACTCAACGCCCAAAGGACAGCTTGCGTGTGTGTATCTCTAAAACTTATGTTGGCTGTCGTTGAGCTTATTTTTTTGTTTAATATTCACTACTTTTCACAGCGTGCACAATTCAAGCGTAGACAAGCAGCTGTTTCTAAACCGCTGAAATGTTAATCATACGCCCAGCGTGCCCGCTCATGCTTGTAAACGAAGCCCTTGCGCACGCATTAACTCACAAATAAAATGACTATAAAAAGAAGAGAGAAGCCAAAAACAACAACGAAATGTTTACTTAAAAATTTATTTAAATGCTGTTTATTTGCGCTTTATCAGAAATCATAAAATTCTTAACGAAATCGCTTGGCGCTGAAACTTTGTTGCCGTCGTTGTTGTTGCTGTTGCTGTTGCTTACTTAGAGAACGTCGCGTCGTATGATGCGATGAGCGCAGGCAGCAAAGCGTGTGAACTCAGTCTGATTCGGCAAAAGATGCTCATTGCGGTTTTTAGCACAGAATTAAACTTTACTTTCACACAAAAACCAACGGAATGTCAACAGTTGTAGTCGTCAGAGAAGCAACTAAACGTCGGGTTAGGATAAATCGAGTCGTTGCACAAAAAAAAAAAAAAGAAAAAAAGGAAAAAAAAAAACGGAAAGGAGGAAACGGAAAAGCACAAGGAATGATAAAGTGGCACAACAACATGATGGCAAACTGGCGTTTTGTCGTGGCATCCAGAGCGGCAGAAGAAGCAAGCACAGTGGCGTAAGCGTCGGGAAATCAACTGAATTATTTTGATTTCATTAAGCCATACAATTAAGGTGCTCACTTAGTTGTGCATTGAGCACAATGAACATCGTCTGCGCATTAAAAATATAAGCAAACACAATTCGACCAACTTCTCACATGTTTTTCATGTGTAACAGTTGTAAAATTTTTTTGTCAAAGAATTGAGTAATAAATTTGGCATTTTAAAACATTGAAGCTGAACAGAAAACCAAAGAAACAATTTGTGTAATAAAAATGATTGATTAATTATGTGAACAACTCAAACATTTTATACTCAATTCAATTTTGCTTTTAAGCCCCTTTCATCGCCAAATTAGAGCACGCCACTGCGCCAACATCAAGAATGAAACTAGTTGAAAACCCAAAGGAATCTTGTATCTTCGTTTCTTATTGTCCTTGCTAAGGTTGCTGGTTTTATTGTTGTTGTTCTTGTTGCTGCTGTTGTTATTTTTTGTTTTCTATTTTTGTTTTTGTTTTGCTTTTGCTTTTGATGTTGGTCTTTCAACGACAGTTTGCGGATTTTAAGTAGCTATTTGTAAAAAGCAACAACAACAATAGCAAAGCTTATTTGTCGTTGCCCCCTCCCTCCTCAAATCGTTGCTGATTTCGCTGCTGTTTAGCATTTCAACGGCAGCCGCAACGACTTGCATGGGTTTGAGTTTGCGGCAATTAATATGTATCTTTAGCCAGTTGCCAGTAGCCGGTTAGTGGCAAAAGCATGCGAACGCATTTCCAAAGCGAGAAAACTTTCGAGAAAAAAGTGTGAAAATATTTTTAAAATGTGCAAAAATATTGGTTCCCAACTTACAATAAATAGTAACTTTTTAAGTAAAATTTATGTGTGGTTTAATGTGTTCGTTTTTCTATGCAGCAAAAGTTATAGAAACAAAAATGTATAAAATGTGCAAAAACATTTTAAAATGTCTAAAGCGAAGCGAAGAAGCACTTTGCATATTCATTTATAAACAATATTCAAAACTTTAGCCCAAAAATGAAACTAATGAAATATAATAAGAGCAACGAGAGCAACAACATACGCGTTAAAAGCGAATTCAATTAAAACGCACATTTGTCCTTGGCAGATTTTTAAATTTAATTGCAACAAATAAAAACTCACAAACACACACGCATATATGCATATGTATATACGTACGTTACAGCAGCAGTCACTGTGTGTGCATGTTGCGTATACGTCATGCTAAGCAAGCAAGTGGCAAAGTTGTTGGCAAAACGAAAGCATAGCGGGGCAAGAACACTGTGGCACTCATGTTGACACAGAAATTGAAAGAAAAGTGCACACACACACATGCACACACGTGCATAGATACATTCGCACATATTTAGTTGAATTAGTGCCTGTGAATATGATAGCTGCCCGAGAGTATGCAACATATATGCGTGCAATATGGCGTGACAGCTGCTGAGGCTGCTGTTGCTTCATAGGGCGAAAGAAAAATGTGCAATTTGATGATTTAAAATCCAACAGAATTTGCATGCTGATTTGTTTTCTTATTTTATTTTTGATTATTTTTATGCCGAAGTAGCTTCTTCTAATAAAATATGTTTCTATAAATAAGTAAATCTGCAATTACAAGTCGGCTCATGCAAGCGACGCAACAGTAACAAAAAACAACAGTAAGAAAAAAACAAGTTAAAAAGATACGCTTCTTATTTTTGTTTGCGCATTTTCGTTTCGGGCGTGCATGGCATGTGGCACTTCATTTTGCAACATGTTACAAATGAAAATCTACGACGTGCTTTGCTGGCAGCTCATGATGCTCTTGTCTACGATTGTGCTTTTTATGGTGCTGTATTTGCTGCTGAAGGATTTCGCAGACGCACAAAAAGGTCTGAAAGCATACAAAAACAACAACAAAAAAAAAAAAAGCAAAGCAAAGCTTCTAAAAGAAAACTAAACAAAAAGGTAAATAACTAAAACAAAGTTGAGCAATGGCATGAGCAAGACAAACAAGCATTATAAGCTAACAAATGTTGTTTGTCTTGGCTTGGATTTATTTCGTCGCTTATCCTGGTTATGTTTCTGCGCTTCTGCTTCTTCTTCGTATTATTATTATTCTTTTAACACACGCACAGAGATACAGTTACATAGCAAAGTATGTGTTTCCTTTTACTGTGATTTTCTGTTTTTTCGCACTCTTGCTCTCTCATACTCTTCTAGTTATACTCATCATATGTTAGACCTGTCGGAACATGCACAAGTGTTTGTTTGTTTATTTGTTTGCTTGGCTGATTGTCTGTCCGTCTGTTTGTCTGTTTGTCTAACTGTCAGTCATGCAGTCGTCAGTCTATGCTTGTCTGGCAAGTGCATTTGAGTTTACTCATCTTTTTTCTTTTTGTAGTTATTGTTATATTTACTGTTGTTCTTCTTCTTCTGCTTCTTCTTCTCGTTATGCTATAACAGTTTTCTGTTTTTTAAGTTCTGTCAGCACAATTTGTTGGCTCAACAATGCACTCTCGCCCAACACTCACACGCATAAAGCAATTACATGCATCAAAGTTGTAGTTTCTTTATTCTTATTTTTATGTAATTTATATTTTTATTACGCATTTAAACTTTTCTTCTTAATTTGTCTCTTTTATTTAAAAAGCAAAAAAAAAAAGAAAAAAAACTGAGTTTCAGTTGCAAATGGTTTTGTATTACAGTAATTTAATTTGTTTCTTTTGCTGCTTCTGTCTTTTCATAGTTGTATTTTGTTCACGTTGAATGCTGTGAAATTAACTGTCACTGAACACTTTTTTCTTCTTCTTGTTTCTTTCATCTCCGCTCGTTGTGTCAAGGACATTTTTTACTTTATTTTATTTTATTTTATTTGATTTTTTCTGTTATTTTGCGTTTGGTGTTGTCTCTTATGCTGCCACTGGTTGTAATTACAACTACACCAAATATGCATAAAAATTGCTTTTAAACGTTTGAGTGACTTTCGTGATTGAATGTCAGAATTTAATTGGACTTGGTAAGCAATTTTCTTGTTTAATTGTCGTTTCCAATTTTTTTCTTTTTTTTGTATTTTTTTTTTATTATTTATTTATTTATTTATTTTATTTTGTAAGTAATTTGTTTGGTTTTTATTTTATTTAAAAGTTAAAAACGCATTTGAAAATTTCATTTATAAAACTCTATCGAAATTTCAAATTTTATAGCATACTTTTAAGCAGCTTTGTTTAAGCTAAAAGTCTTTGATAAAAGCAAACAAACAAACACTTAAAAAATAAAATGTAAGCCAAGGCATGCACACAAAGAACATTACTCTTCACTCAACTCCATTTACATAAAATTGGACGCTTCGTTTGAAAAGCTCACACAAGCGTCAACTACAAAACGGAGCGGCATATTCCCCAAAAGAGTTCTCCATCCTATTCACTGTCAAAACAGAGATGCGGCAATTACTTGCCATCAATCCATTTGGGCTATCATTTTCACATGCTAACATTTTTCATGCTCAAAAAATTTTCCATTTAAAAATTTCATATGCTTGTCACTCAAGAATTCAAAGTTGAGCTAAACAAAAATATGAGAACTCAGCACACACACACGCACACACTCACACATGTATCGTTGCTAGTGTGAATGCATTTACTTATGTATATTCATGCATATTCATACAAGCATTTATTCTTAGCTTGCACACACAGACACATACATAAGTGTGTATAGAATTTGATATGAGCGTCATATCGTCATGATCATCGTTATCGTCATCGTCATCGTCAACGGCATTGACATCGTCATCGTTATCGCCTTTGCAGCTGCTGCCAGGCCATTACAACTACTACATGTATAACGCATCTGCTAAGCATGAAAAACGACTTGAGGCGTGCAACAGTTGCTCGCTTTAGTTTGTTTGGCAGGACTCGGAGGACTTACAGAGCTCGATAAAACATTTGCATAGTAAATGGTTTTATTATTAACTGGGCAAACTTTTGCGCTCTTGCATAAAAAATTAATGCACTATGCTGCTTCTTTCTCTTAGTGGTCTTCTTGCGCCTCGACATATAACGCGAAATGCCAAAATTAAGTGGCAGAAAAAAACAAACAAAAAAAAATGATAAAGAAAAACAAAGACATGAAAAAGGCAGATATGAAGAATTGAATGCAAAAGAAAATGTCAGAAAAACGTGTTGGAAATATGTTGGTTTTTCTTTTTGGGTTGATATAAAAATGAACGCAAAGCAAACATTTGTGCATAGTTAACGAAATGATGACCGCCAACCAAAATAATGAGCCAAGTTAGCGGTACAGACAGCAAATGTCTAACGAACAAATAACAAAGGAGTGAGTGAGTGTTAGAGGGCGTGAGTGGCGGATCTTTTGGTCAGTTAGCGGTCAATGGCGGCCAATAATGTTCATCATGTAGCAGTGTGGCTTTTGTTAATCAAAATTTAAACCATCTGCATTGCTCTCTGTGCACAGTGGGAAGCATTATGTAAAAAAAACAACGAAATATATACGAAAGTGTGAGACAGAGCGAGACAGCGAGTTCATGCCAAACGAAAAAAAATATAAAAAAAAGAATCAATTAAAACCTTCGCACGCATTTAATTAAAAATACCAATGCATTCACCGCGTTCCAACAGTCGCGCTTACTCATTCACTCACCCACTCACTCGCTCTCTGTCGCGCTCACACTCAATCAGCTTGGCATGCTGGCATGCCTTACGCATGCTTACATAATTAAGTTAACTCGTTAGCATTTTTTTCACGAACTGTTTCAATTTCAACTGAATGAACTTAAACCAACGCAACTCCCTTGCTTATGCCCACACACATAGACAGACACACGCACAGCTACATTCACAAAGAAATGCACAGCAGTTAACGCTCGCGTAGAGTTCAAATAAAAAGCCAAATTTAACGCTCGAATATCATTAAAATGATTTTACTGCTCTTTGCTTGCTTGGCTTGAAATCAGGACAACAGTCATGAGTAACACCCACGCCACGCCGGCTCCATTACTCACACACACACACTCACACTTGCCGCAACAAGGCCGCAAACAACACATTTTCATTTGAGTCGCGTTTCGCTTTTCTCAGCAAACTCAGCAATTGAAATCGATAACGCAAAAAGAGTGCAAATTGTTAAAGACAAAGAGATGCCAAAGCTGTAACAACAACAGCAACAGAAAGAAAAAATCGTTAAACTTAATTTGAGCAGCGCAAATTTATTTCAACAGACGCCACAAATGAGCATCTCATGCATGTTGTTGCCGCTGCTGCCCATTCACCATGTTTGTTCGACATTGTTATTCGTTCGATGACTTCTTTCTCATTGGCAACGGCAGCGGCAGCGGCACTGGCAACGTCTTCATCGTCATCGCGCTGTTAGCTGACATGAAACCAATAATTTTCATTTTACCACAAATTTTCCGTACATGCTCGTTTACATTGGCTGCACTAACTCGCCTTCTTCGTCCTTCGTCCTTTGGCCATTCCGCCATTGGCTGCGTATCATTGAAATGCCAAATTCAGGCAGTCGAACTCTTCGCTTGACTTGCGCCACGTTGCTTGCCTTCAATACTTTTCGTTTCGTTTCACTTTTTGTTGTTGTTTTCCTTCTGTTTTTTTTTTTTCGAAAAAAATCGTTTAACTGGAAAATTACACTAAAATAGACACAAAATGCTATTTGTGGCATTACTTTTCAGAGTGAATGTGTTTGAAGTTTCGTTGGGCATTCGAATTGGCATGACAGCGCATCTTTATTTTAGTTCATGCGGGGCAAAGGGCACGGCATTTGTATCTTTTGGCAATGGCAATTTATTTTGTATAAACTTTTGGTCTTTATATGTCAATGTCTGTTCAAAGTGTGACAATATTATGCTTAAATAGTCTTTATATTTATAATTGGATCTGTTGGCAATAATTGAAGTCATTCAAAATGTCGCTTACAAATTTTAATTTGATTTTCTTTTTTACACAATTGGGTGAATTCAATAATTAAACAGACATATAAGCAAGAAGTTTTGGAATATTTTGAGTATTATTTTTCAAAGTTTTTGTTAAGCCGGAATTGTAAAACAGATGCTCTCGAAAAAAGTCTATGTTGACCACCAACGCTTCAGAACAAAATATAAAAATACTTTATTTCTAATTTAATTATGACTTATGCCTGGCTGAATGATAATTTTATATACTGTTCAAGAACAAGTTCTATGTTCCATTGATCATTCTAGAGCATGAGAGTTACTTGCACAAAATAATTCAATTCATTTCTATTTATAGTCAAATACTCACACACATTTGTCTCGCTGCCTAATGCCCATTGAATCGACTCACCTTTCGATGTTGCTCAATTTATTCTTTAACATTTTATAAAAGGCTTTCAATTATTTCTTCAGAAATGATCTAGTGACTCATGTCCATCTTGTGTGAAGTGTTTGCTCAAGTAGTTGTTAAAGTTAAAGAGAATAATAGTTAAACTATATTCTGATTGAGAGCTGTCAATCAAGTTGTTCATTTATTGGTTCATATGCATAAAAAATACAGCATATATGAGTAATATATTTTCAATTGCAACAAGATTTTTGCCAATTTTATTAATCTCATCGCACTGATCTTGCTTTCAACTCAAGTATTTGTCGGAAATTGATGTGCTATAATATGCTCAAATATTCATCAAGCAAATAACTTCACCATTAAATGACGCATCCAGAGTCGAGATATAAAATCCTCTCGCCGCTCTCTTTGCCAAATCCCAAACGTTGGCAACAATGTAAATTTAAAGCTTATTGCGAGACATAAAAACGAAAAAAAAAAAAAAATATTAGTACAACTTTTTCATGTTGTGAAGTTTCGGCAAAGTACGCAAAAGTGTATAAGTATAAAAGTGAAAAAGTGTTGAGGGGTCATAAAGGGGCGACCACTGTAAAAAAAAGGTGACTGGAGTGGCGTAGAGTCAAGAGTAGAGTTGAGTTGCGTTGAGTTGAGTACAGTGAAGCATTTGAAAATGTATAAGAGCAGGAAGAAATGAGTTGATATAAAAGCTCACCTGGCTATAAATTTCGAGTTGTCGACGTATTTGTTGTTGCAAGCGTAACGCGCTGAGCTCCTCGGCTCCTCGGTTGCCGTGGCCGCACTTAATGCACAAAAGGGTTAAACACTCAACGCGGTACTTCTTATTTGTAGTATATTTTTGTATATATATTTTATTTTTGACGACACAAAAACACTAAGCAGTTTGAAATAAAAGCGTCTTTTATTTCATATCCCTTCACGATTTGTTATTTTTCGCTTAAATTTATTTATTTAAGTATTTTTGGTTTGTTTTTTTTTGTTTATTGCTATTTCTTTATTTCAATATTTTTGTCCATTTTTAAAATAACAATTTTTCTTTAAAACTATTTTGCAATTGCTTCCGACTTGCTTTTTTTATTTTTCGCACGAAAGGAAGCCATTATGAATGTCATTATGATTTAAGCGTTGACAGTAAAATTATTATTTTGCTTGTTTAATAATTAATAGTTTTTAAAATGAAATAAATTAAACCAAAATTGCTTTAATTTAATTTAATATAACAAAACGCAAACATCTAATGATTTATAATTGCGCACGGAAGTATGGAATACTTTTTATGAATTGTGAAAGATTTGCAGTTTCAATTGAAATTTTCGCAACACTTTTTCAATTTTTGTTACTATTGTTGCTACTAATGTTTATTTTAATTGTCATAAATTATGTTTATAAAAAAAACAAAGCATTTTGAAAAAATCATGAGCAAGTACGCAAATCTTCCTTGACTCAAGCCACGTGCTTGATTTGTCTTCGCCTGCTAGCCCTCACCCGCTTAAACGTTTCTTGCAATTCGTTTTTTGTTCATCTTTTCTGCTCTTGAGCACACACGAGCGCACCAAGTACAAAACACTTTTGGCCTGATTGCTTGGTTTTTATGCGTTTGCATGCAATTTTGCTTTGCTTTGTATTTATTTTTGTTTTCATTTAATATATATATATATATATATATGTATTTAATATATTTTTTTCTCTTAGTCTGTAGTCTACTTGTAGGCTCTTCTGACACCGTCTCACATACTCCTTGAATGCCGCCCACAGGGTTTTCTACATGCGGTTGAAGGATTTCTTTTGTCTTTTAGTTTTTTTCGACGTTTTTTTTCTACTTTATTTCTTTTCTACTTTTTCGTTCATTCATGATTTTCTTACTTGTTTTATTTTCGCTCCCTCCCGCCTTATCATTTCCTGCTTCGCTTGCTACGTTCTGTTGTTTTTTTTTCCACTTATTAGTCGTCGTTTTACAAATATTTGCATACGCGGCACGTCGCAGTCATTTTTCTTTTCTTTTATGCTTTATTCGCTTTTTTTTTTGCATTTTTTTCTTCTTTCTTTTTTTTGTTTTTGAATGCTTCTGTGAGTGTTTTATTTTTATATTTCATTATTGTTGTAGTTGATTGTTGTTGTTGTTGCTTGCGCGCTTTCACTCGACGCACGACTTTTGTTGCACCCTTTGCCCCTACCCTTGCCCGAACATGCTGTGTCCTGCCTAACCGCCTGCCAAGGGTTGCCCTCTGCTGCCTTCTGCTGTCGTCTTCTAGTGTAAATGTGAGATGCCTTTGCACAACATTAACTTGCGAAAGTATTTAAATTTTTTATACATTTCGCTTGAATTTCTGTCATTTTTTGTTGTTTTTTTCAGCCGTGTTATTCGTCAGATTTCTTGGTTTGGTGTCAGATTTGAGGCAAGCCTTAAGCACATTCTTTTGCCATTGTTTCGTGATATTTTAATTTATTTAATGCTTCATTTAATTTGAGTGTGGAATCGTGCGTGGCCTTCAAACATGCTCAAATGCGGCGTGCCATGAAAATGTTTGCTGCTATAAATAAAGTTGAATTTACCGCACGGCTAAGAAGTTAATCTGTTTTTGTCGTGCATGATTTGCTTTGATACAACAATTAAAAAAAAAATAAATAAATAAATAAATTTAAAAATATTAAAAATAAAAAGACCAATTTACACATTTACAGAGAATTTTCTAATAAACATTTAAATTCACTTCTTCTGTTATTATTTAATAAGCAAAGCAAATAAAATCCAAGCAAATATTTGGTTTTAAAAAAAAATATTTTAAATTTGTTTTGCTCGATTCTAAAAATATCAATCAATTCACGTCGAGTTTCATGTTTACCCACACATTTAAAAATTGATTTCATGCTGCAAATAAGTTGTCCCTCAGGTCCAATTTGGCTTGTCGGAATATTTCTGAAGTGGGCTTGTTAGACACTTTCAGCAACAAGGGACCAAAAATAGCAAAAAACGAAAAAAAAGTTATTCAAATCTGTCGTGCATTTGACACTTAAGAATATTTCACAACGCCATGCATAATATTTGATTTGAATTATTTTATTTTCGTTGGCATTTTATTTAACATTAAACTTGTTTGTTGTTACCTTTAATAATCAATTTATGCCAATTTATAATTGAAACATATTTAGCACACACGGACACACACACACACACAATTGCAGTGAAAAGTTTGATTTTAATTTGTCAACATAATTGCTTTGTTACTTGTTTGTTTTTTTTTTTTTTTTGTTTGTATTAATTGTAGTCAAACGACGCGTAGCTGAGCTGATCTCTAAGCTGAGTGGCGTTGAGCTGAGCTGAGCTAAGCTTTGCTTGAATAAAGTTTAAACACCCGCAACGAGTTTGCCGCAAAACTAACACGGCCACGTTTCCGAGTTAACTGATTTGGAACACGGCTTGTTTGGCTTGTAACGGAATTTCTAGCGTCGTCTTCGTTGTCGTTGTCGTTGCCGTTATCGTCGACTCTGCCGCTGCCGCTGCTGGTGCTGCTGTCGTCGCTGCCGTCAACGTTTCCGCCAACTCGTCGTGTCGTGTATACACGTTCAACACACGAGCAGACGACACAGGCAAACGCTGCCGAACGGACCGCATAAACATGAGAATCTCCGTGCACACACACACACACACACACAACAACTCCAAATGGCAAGAACGTCACGAACGCTGCTCGCGTCTCAGTTTAAGTTGAATATAAACGTGGTGAGTTCATTGTGCTGTGCCTTCTCTGAGCGTAAAGCATTGTGGCAGGCGCATGCCTGAGAGAGAGCGAGAGAGACAGCGAGAAGGCACATAGTTTTGCCGGCTTTTGTTGTTGAAAATTTACATTGAATCTGTGGTGTAGTAAATGTTGTTGTTATGCTTCGTTGTTGATTGTTGAGCAACGGATTTCTTATCAGTTGCCTTAAATGACAGATGTGATTTCAGGCGTGAGTTTGTTGGTGGGCTGCTACATGGCTGTGAGTCAAGTGAGCAGGTGTGCTTTAAGACTTGTATTGCATAAGATTCATGCAAAGTATGCAAAGCTGTAATATCGTTGACGTAATAAATATTAAATTTAAACATTTTCATACGTTGATTTAAGGCTTAAAGTTGTTGAGCACAAATAAGTTGTGTATTGACATGTACAACCAATATCAAAGTCGTCATCAACAACAACAACATTTATTTGCGCCACAAAATGCAACTTAAGTGGCAAACTAAGCGGCAACAATGTTGCCACAGCTCATGTCTTTGCACAACAACAACAACAACGAGAAGAACGCCAAACCAAATCTTTCAAAGTAGACATAAAACGAAGAAAAGCACATAGAAGTGCCGCTTGGCAGACTACTTGCATGATAAATGTTTCCTTTACTTGTACTTGACATATTTCTGCAATCGCCGCAAACAGAATCACTCGAAAATACAAAAAAAAAAAGAATGAAATTACCAAGTAACGGCAGCCGCCAGTGGGGGGCGGTGGCAATATGGCGGTAGGCTGTGTCACACATGCAACGACCAAAAAACAAAAAACACACACAAGTGCAGAATATTTTGACTGTGAATGTGAAAGACAAAAAACCAAGTAACAAACAAAGAAACAACATGGTGACAACAATGGCGACTTGCGACTTCCGCAAGCAACTGTTTTTCTTGCAACATTGTCAGTCAGATAGTCAGTCAGACAAACAGTTTGTCTCTCGCTCTTCATGCATTTTGACTTTCATGCTTTTGCAAGTTGTCTTCATCTTGTTCTTCTGCTCATGCATTCTTCTTTTATGATGGCTTATTGCAAGACTTTATTTAATGACAGCATACAACTACAAGTCATAGTCTTTTATCGTTGATGCCAACTTCGTTGCCAACAAAGATGCTAACCAAGTCTGACTTGCTCATTTGACATTTTTGCAAGCTGTTGATTGGCATGGATTTTGTATGTTTTCTGTTGCAACTTGTGACTTTAATTGAATGTTCTTGTTTGCTCTTTTTTTTCTACTATGTTTAATTTAACTTATGCCTGCACATTTGCCACCCGCAAACTTCAGTCGAAGTATGTCAAACTAATTATCGTGCATAATAAATCAACGTTGTCATATATCGTTGTATCGTATCGCAACCAAACGAACCAAGTTGACTTGTCTTGGTCGACAAATGTGTGCTTTGCGTCTTGTATTTATGCAAATTGCATGCTACAGCAACAACAACAACGTCAATCAATACTTACAACAATGACAACAACAACAATCTATTCAAGTAATAACAACAACAACTACGCTATCGGCAAAAAACGTGACAGGCATGACTTTGCATGCCATTTCACTTCGATTTATTTCCTGTTTTTTCTCTCTTTTTTTTTAAATAATTAATTGCAATTTCTTCCCTATTATTATTTCTACACAATTGCCCCTTCTTGCAAAAATTTCAATTTTAACCTAATAAAGCTCAAAGGGCGTAAAACCGTCTTCGAACTTGGCTGCGAACTCAACTGCTCAACTGCTCAATTGACTCAATTCAACGCAATTCATTCGTCCTTCTTCCGTCGTTGAGCTGCCAATACTACTTGGTTGTGCTCATTTTATTGAATTCCTTGTAAGTAATTTAATTATAATTGATTTGTTTGCTTTTCTCTTCTTTTAGTTAATAATAAATAATTGTGTTTTCTGTTTTCTTGTTTTTTTTTTTTATATTCAATGCAATGAATTAAATAATTTTAACTCATACCAAAGACTTAATGCATTCAATGAGTATTATTATAAAGAAAAACAAGTGAAATCAAAACCATAAGGTCTCTTTTTTTATTTAATAGGATTTTAACAGCTTGCCGTATTCTGGACAACGGGTTTTTCTCTTGTACCAACTAGCTGATCATTTTACACAGTGTTGAGGCTCAACATAACATATGAAGCGATGGATCTTGGAATGCAAAATGGCAGCACGGACCGGAATGTGGAATCTATTAACTTTTCTATTAACGAAACTGCTAAAAGCACTCATCCATTTATATCTATTATTTTTTTAAAAGTTGTTAGTTTCGGTTTAAAATAAATCGAGTCAATAAGTTAATTTTTAAGTAAAAATAAGGTTTGATATGAAAACACCCGACTTAATAGAGTTTTTAATTAAAGTAAGGTATCATTTGATTCTCATTAGATTGTAAAAACTTTTTACAAGGAGTATAAATATAAATTATAAAAGATCTATGCCTATAAACATGGCAATTAGTTGAGCGAGTTGCTTGCGAATGCACTCAGCTAAATCAGGAATAATAAAGTGTTTTGTCGGCGGCAGAAAGTAAGCAAGTAAGCAAACTAACAAACAAAATAGTGTAAACATAATCCCAGAACAAAGCTCACACTGATTCAGCAGCATTGTTACAAAATACCAACTAACAAAAAGATCTCAAATACAAAAGCGCGTACACAAGCACACACACACACACACGCACACAGACATAAGCACACAAGAATACACACATGCAGACACAAGAGTAATGAAAACATGAATATTAATTAAAACCCACTCACAATTGTAAATCAGCAAAATTTACATTGTGCAATACACAATTAATTTAAAAGCGAATGCGAAGAGTGCAAACACACAAACACACACAGATGCAAACACACGAATACACTTACATGCATTCATTCAGACAAGCGCACACGTTGCAAGAGAGAACATTGGGAAGTAAATAAAAAAAGCGCAACAAATGAAAATGGCACACTGGGTCAGATCGTTGCTCATGGGCATGGGCCGCGAGGGACATGGTAAGTCAGCTGCGTCATGTAAACGATCATGCAACAATGTTGTGGAATAATGATGATGTGGCATGTTGTTTGCTTGCATTGTCATTAATATGTTAGCTAATTAAACAAATATTATACGCGTGCGAATAACACACACAGAGTCACAGACCGACCGATGCATGTTGGCCAGCAGTGCGTATGCGTGTTGTTAATATTTGATGTGAAAGCCATTGTGGGCATTTAATGTACATTGTACAATAAACCATGGCAAACAATTTCGTATTTGTTGTCGTTTGAATTTAGTTATGCAAATGTGAAATGCAAAATTGTTAAGCAAAAAAAAAAATAAACAATTTTCAAATAAATTCAAATAACATTACTAATGTGAAATAGTTTTTTTTATTTTAAATGTGTAAAAACAGCGCAAATGTTATTAAAATAAAATTGAAAGTCATTGCATTAAAATTTGAACAATTTGTAGACTTTGACATTGCGGCCATTGTGTTGAGGCACATGCAACAACAGCAACAGCAGCAGCAACAACAGCATGGCGGCGACTTCAACATGAGTTGAGTTTAGTTTAGTTTGTTAAAATGCAATTAAGGCGACAACGCGTAAAGTCAAACCAAAAAAGCCGCGTTTTTTAAGTGCATGCGACACGACACTTTCACCTTCAAGTTCGCATATGGCAGCGTCGGAGACACACACACACACATACACAGAGGCACATTTCCGTTTCATCTTACGCTTACCTTTATGCTTGCAGCTGCGGCGCACTTAACAAATTAATGTCAAGCCACAATAAAAGTCAACAGCTGGTTTCCTTTGCCGAGTTGAGTCTTTGCCACCCAACGTTGTCGGCGGTTGGCGGCCGTCAGTCATGGCAGCGGCGGCGTTGGCAACACACGCGGCACAAGCAAAGCAAACCAAAGCTCAGAATGCAATTTAACGTTGAGTTGAGTGCAATGCCAACCAAACACAAAGCCAACTTTCACACCTCTTACACTCGCGCTCTCTCTTGTTCCCACTATGACACCATTATCTTTATCGTGCGCGCAATATCTTTAAGCGTTTCTGCGCTACAGGCTGCAGTTTCTTATATACACGTAATTTTTACTTTGGTTGCAATTGCATTTTTTTTGTTTTTATTTGTTTTATTTATTACATTTTCGCATTTTTTTTTTTTTTTGTAACTCTTTGCACTTGGTTTTGACTCGAGATCTGCGCTTGACACATAATTTTTATGTCGCTATTAAATTATGTTTCTATCAGTTGCACGTGCATGGCTGTGTGTGTGTGTGGGTGTGCGCAGCTTGTGCCACAATAATTGCTGAGGTGTTAAATTTAAGTGTGCGCCTGAGGAAATGAACATGAAACTGAAGCCTTGCAAATAAGAGCGCTGAGACATTCTTATTTTATTAAAGCAAAAATGTAGGCTTGTACATTGAAGTTTCAAGTCTTCAACTTTTTAAATTCAAGTGGCTTGAATGCGCCAACAAACAAACAAAACGATGTTAATCATACGCAACGTTGCACGCACAACGTCCTTTAATAACAATTGCGGCTTTCAATTTACTTATCGCTAATGAACTAATTAAACACGCAACAGTTTCTGCGACATGCTTGTGGTTCATAAATTGGTACACTTACACTTACACACACACACACACACAGATTACATAAACGTTTGCCTTCAGTTATTTATAATGCAATTATTGCCACAATTAATTAACCTTTGTTGCAACTATTATTTTTACGACTACTAAATTTCAATAACAATTCAATTTTAATTAGTTTGTGCATAAATATCAACTGTCTGTCTCCACCCACACACACACACACTCACACACACACACACACAGACAACTTAAGTGTAGCGTCGTTAATAAAATAAACAATCAAAGTCATTGCGCTTTGTAATGTTAATTGGTTGTATTAAATGTCTCTCATAAAATGAATCAATGTGCTTCAAATTGAAATTAAAGCTAAAGCTATCATTTACACATGACAACAAACGCATTATGTTTCATGTGTCATTTGGAAATATCTTATGTTCTACACAACTTACTCGAAACTCCTTGACTTTTTTACTTAAACATTTCGAATGCAGTCTTTCAATCTTACTTAAGTGCCGCTTAAGTCGCCAGTAACCTTTTAACGCTTCAAAGGCTTCTGCTTCTTATTCTTTTGCTTTGTGCGCGGCTCTTGCAGCTTACACTGCTTGCCGCTGCGCATGACAGGTGCTAATGACCTTGACTCATACCGTCACTCACTTGCAAGGCAGCAGGATTGTTGTTAGTTTCCACTTTGTTGCGCTTGAATTTAAACTGACTTGTACAGTTCTTTTTGTTTTTCTTTAAGCGACTCAAGTTAACTGACGCTGCTTTGCCAAGGCGCCAAGCCCACAAACTTTGTTGTTTTTGTATATATAAATACAAAATCGTAAATGACCTTAGTCAAGTAGCATAAAATGCTTTATTATAATTCTTAGCCAAGTAGAATAAGACTACGACTTGAACAAGATTATCCGAAATTTATTTACATTTCAAATTTACACAAATACGACACTGAGACTTGACATAAGACAATTCGTTGTTATTACATTATTAACATTTGTTTGATTTGTTTAAAACAATAAGTTGCATTATGAAAATGTTTTAAAAATATAAGCTATGAAAATCGAAGGTTTTCAATCAAATTTTTCAAATAACCAGAAACACACACAACTGTCAAAACTGCAAATAAGCAAAGCCTCACTGCTCTTGGCCACAACTGAACTCATCAATTGCGATAAAGCCAAAATGATTGACATGCCAATATAAATGCTTTTAATTTGTGGCTAAAGTTGAAAGAGAACAAGAACCATAAAAATGAAAAAAAAAAACCTGATGAAATCCAAAACAGAGCACTAAAAAAGAAATTTAAATCAAAAATCGAAACCGAAACGAGACACGACAAAGTTGCCGAGCATGAATACAAAACGAAGGCGAAAGCGTTTGTCTGAACGCTTGCACTGAACTGAGCTGGGCTGAGCTGAATGGAACCGAAACGAACCGAATCGAGGACATGCTAAGCGAGTGACTGATGATGGACTGATTGGTTAGTCATCTCGAGCTTCAATCAAACCCATGCCGACCGTCACGACCGCCGTGCCACTCTAAGCTCAAGCTTGTCTGTCACACAAAATGAAATTAGGGCCAAACAACAAACAAATATAGAAAATCTTCACAATATGCAAAATGAACGCGTACATGAAATGTTAAAAATCCTTACAGTTGAATTAAACTGTGTAAAAAAAAAGAAATACATATATTGAGACATTTTTGCTGTTGTTGTTCTTGTTGTTGTCGTATATGCCGGCATGTGTGACACGAAATTCATGAAAACAAAAAAAAAGAAGAAACATTTTTTCAAGTTTTGCAATTGAAATGTCAATAATGTTTTATGACAAACACATACATTGAAACATGCATGCATGCTTGCTTCAAGGACTGTGACGCTATGCATGTTGAGCACTTTTCTAACCTCAAACTGGTGCATGCATAACTCAGCTTATATATGAACTAAAAAACAAAAACCTTAAGAGAAAAAACATTTCCAAAATGCTGGCCCGGCAACACAAAAGATTTTCCATTGTCCACAAAACTGTCATATTGTGCCAATGTTAGGCACAGGTATGCACAAGCAAACACACACATACACACACACACAACACAGTCATAGGCTTATGAAGTTAGCATTGCAGAAACGACAAAAAACAATCAAATGACTCAAAGGATTCTAATTTCATCTATTTTGCAATACAATTAACATGTTCTTCCTTTGTTTCAATTGACGGAACAATAAACTTATTCATTGGTTTTGGTACAATGAGAAGGGTAATTTTTGTACACGAATGTTTGGATTTTGACTCTCTTGAAATCGCTAAGGTTATTTAATACCTAATTTCACATAGGTTAGTCTATCCCTCAGATTCAAAAAAAAGAATTTTGATGGAGCACAACTCAAACGACCGAAGCGCCTAAGAGAACTTTGAAGTTCATTCGACTCAAAGCAACATTTAGTATTAATATATTTATGACAATATGTATGTGATTGGTGTAAAGTACTGTTTTTATGTCGCTAAATTAAAAATTTTGAGGCATTGATTGAGTCAGGTACTCAACTTTCATTTTATCTAAATTCATCAATAAATAAATTCGGCAATATTGACATATTTTTACCCTACCAAGTGCTGTTCTTAGTAAGCCCGTTTGTTTGGGGAGAAACAATTTGTTTTTCCAATAAAAAAACATATATTCGACTTATCTTTTTGCAACTGTACAGCTGCAAGGATACGATTTTCATATCAGTACAAGCATTCAAAAAATTCATATTCTTAAAAATAAACACTCAGATTGAGTTTCCTCTTATTTTTTAAAATAGTTCGCAAGAATTTGAAATTTCCTCTTAGCTGGTTTTTTTAACATTGCTGATATCGTTTCTAAAATATGTTAGGTATAAGTAAATTAACTAGTAGTCAAATTACTCATATCACGTGCTCCCATAGATTTTGAGTAGTTTATACATTATCCAAATTATACTCATTATTAAGGCCATGGAAAACATTAAAAACTTTCCCTTTTTTAAATTATTTATTGTTAGATCGAGCAACCGAATGTGGGAATTTTTTCAAAACGCTAATGGTTTTTTCTGCATTACTGATAACATTCTTAAAATTTGGGGCGAAAAGTTTTAAATTTTTTATCAACGAGGGTTTTTCTGAACAGTAGCAATTCGAGCTATAAAAACAGAAGCTGAATTCAATTTTACCAACAGTTCAGATTCTGCATCGTTTGTGATTGCTTATACACAAAATGTCTCCAAAAATTTGCTTGGCGCTTCTTTCTATTATTGCCGCATATATTGTGGCCTCTTTCGCCTCGCCAGTGCCTGATTTAAATGTGGCCAGTGAAACATCTTCAAACAAACATCATCGGCTGCCCCGGAATGTGGTTCGAGATGAAAGATATCGTTGGCCGGATGCAGTTGTGCCTTATAAAATTGATGCTAATTTTAGTGAGTATTTGATATAGTTTATCCATGCCGAATAAAATTCAAAGTCGGAATTTATTTTTTCGTTCTTCAGGTGATCATGATCGTCAAATAATTCGTGAAGCCATAAATCACATTGAGAGCAATTCATGCGTTACATTTAGAGAAGCTAAAAACAATGAATATCATGTAAAAATTAGAAAAGTAGATTCAGGTTGTAGTTCGCATATTGGTTACTCAAAGGACTTCCTTGGAACTAACCAAGAGTTGGATTTGGGTAGCGGTTGTATTAACATGCGTAACATTGTACATGAATTACTGCATACACTGGGTTTTGAACACCAACATTCTTCTCCAAATCGTGATGACTATATTGAAATTGTAAAGTCAAATATTGATCCCAATGAAATTAAAAACTTCAAAAAGACCAAACCAGAAAAATTTACAGATTTTGGTATGCTCTACGATTTCGACAGTATAATGCACTACCCAAGCAATGCTTTCTCTATTAATAAAAAAGATAATATTATTGCCAAAGATCCAGAATATCAAAACATAATGGGTGACGCTATTGAAATGAGTAAAATTGATATTGCAAAATTAAATCTAATGTACGGTTGTTACAATGATTATATGAAGCTCATAATACTATTAATGAATGGAATCATAATGATGGAATCATAACTTTTACTTAAATTTTCGTATTACTTTTGTATTACTTTTGTTTGATGTAATTTAAATAAAAAATTGGATCATAAAGTGGTCATTGAAATGGTAAACTTTTTGATTTTGGGTTGTTTTTTTAGAATTGAAAGTTAACTAAGCCGTTTTATATAAGATTTAATTTTTAGCAGGTTCGAGGTCGTTGTTGTCATTATTTAAAAAGTAAGCTCGTTTTGTTTTTTAATAACATTTAATAATTACAACAACGACATCAAGCCTGCTAAAAATGAAATCTTCAATAAAAAGAAGGTCGCCAAACTCAACCATTTAACGGTTTTATTTATATCTGTCAGAATTTTGAAGTTAGCATAAAAATTTAAATGCAGATCATTTTCTTCTGTTTGCAGACAGTTTATATGTAAAACTCTGCTTGATCGGGTGACTATTGCATACAGCTCTCATTGGAACGATCAGGGTTTTTGTTAAAAAATTTTTGTATTCTTGAATATAAACAGATGAAACTTTGCGATTACATGTTTTTTTTTTAATCCTTGGCTATATTCAATGGTTTTATAAGAATAGGACATAAAGGCTCGGCACCACTCATACGGAGAAAAACTTAAAAACGATATAGAAAATCGAAATATTCAATGTAGTATGATTGCATTTCTTTCTTAGAAAATGTCCCGAATCTTCAAAATCATATATGATTCTTATTGGAAAAAGATAAGAAGAACTTTGAAATTCATTCGACTCAAAGCAACACTTAATTATGAATTAATATATTTATGACAATATGACCATTGAGTATATATGATTGATTCGTAAAAATTAATGTTTTAGTGTCGCTGAATTCAAAATTATGCAAAATGCCCAGATAGATTTGGCTGTAGGAACTTGTCGTATGAAGTGGATCGAAAATATACGTGTATACTGGAGATGCCATGTTCTGTGCATTAAAGATCCCATGACAAAGTTAATATTCCAAATGTATACCCCAAAAAGTTGACATAATATTGATAACATTAATAAACTCAGAAACTGTCGATAGTACCCTACAATATGTTTTACAAATGTCGAACAATACATACATTTATAAATTCTTTATTATCGCTTTAATTTTATGAAAAAAAAAAAAAAACAACAACGCGGCGCGATAAGTTGGACTTTTTAAGTTTAGTGTGTTTAGTTAGTCACGCAACAACGCTTAGAATTCATAAGCTGTTATCAGCAATAGGGAACTGACCTGGACAAACCAAAAAAAATACGTAAAAGACTTTCGGTTCTAATAAATTTTACAATACAAAAAACTTAATCTTTAATTTACTCAGAACTCAATACGCAAAATGTAGCATTGGAATTCCAAGATGCTTTGATAAAGATGACGAACGCACTAAAGACTTAAGACGTCCCAACTCTTAAAGGAAGTTCTTTAACAATAAACATAATATTGTAACAAGAAACAATTTGATGTTGTGTAATAAAAGTAACCTTTGCCTACATTTTATGCACGCTTATTGAGACACTCGCCACTCGACTTGAGTGAAGACTTCAACGCGCGTGGCTTGCAAACTTGCGGTCACTTTTCAGGTTATGAGCAGCTTGATGTGAACTCAAATGCACACATACACACAAACACATCAAGCTATGTAAAATACACAACAAACAGTTAGAAAAGAGTGGGGGGAATGAAATTTACGCTCGACACAGAAGCGCAAGTATACGTTATACGAAGTAAAAGATACAACTTCATTGCCAAGCAAAAAAACTTTTACGAGCTTATCCTCAAAAAAGAGAAATAAAAACTCGTACAAAAAAATAGCAATACACAACAACAACAAGCCACAGCAACAACAATGAACGTAAATAAAAAAAGGAACAGGGTCTGGAACAACATTTACAAGATTAAAAACACGCAAAGTAAAGTAAAAATGATGAAAGCAACAGCAGTCGGCGAACGAAACGAAATGCTTGGCGAAAAAGTTATAAGGTGCCAAAGGCCGTAAAAGATGCAATCAAAATCAAACTGATTTGTCTCCCGGGAGTGATGCCAACTTTTATATTTACGAGCACAGGCAAAAATGACGCGAACCGACCCAACTGGTCAATGTCAGGGAAAAATATCGACTGAGTCGAACGAATGCTATGAAACATTGAAGACCTCGACGCGACGCGACTCAACGCGCCAATAAAGCTAGAAGATATGCACAAAGATATCTGTTTAATTAGATTGTGAAAGGCAGTCGACAAGTTGGTCAGTCGAACGGACAGACGCACAAGCCGTCGCTTGCAACAACTTGCCAAGTTTGTCGTACCGACCTGGTTGCGCTGTGCCACTCTTCAACAGAAGCTTCAGTAAGTTAAAATTTATGGGCTAAAATTGCATAATTTTGAAGAAAAACTTTAACCATAATTCTCGCTACGCGAATTATGCTTTGCGTCAATTCACGCCTCAGGTTGTATACGCAATGGCAAAATTAATGTGCGTCAGAGGGCAGTAATAGTAGAGGCAGCTAACCAGCCCTTCAGACCGGCCAAGTTCTGCGCGCAAATAAACATATTACAAATTAAATTGTTATTTTTTAATTCTTATTAAATTTCTCTCAATCGCTTTAAAAAAACCGATGACTTATAATATATTTATTACTTAAGTTCGTTATCATTAAATAAATTAGTTTTTTCCACTTACATTACACACATCATTGAAAGGATCGAAAATCTAAAACAAAATGTGATAACATTTTTTCTTAATTAATTATTAAAAAAAAAATCAAACGTACATAGAATTAACTCTAATTTTTAGAATTTTGCTCTCAGCGCCGCTGGTTTTTTCAACATTGCTGATATCGTTCTTAAAATGTATTTGGCAAAAGTTAATTTGGTCGTAGTCAAATTACTCATAAGTTACTGGTTTTTTCAACATTACTCATACCGTTCTTAAAATTTGTGGCAAAAAGTTTTAAATTTTTTATCAACGAGGGTTTTTCTGAACAGTAGCAATTCGAGCTATAAAAACAGAAGCTGAATTCAATTTTACCAACAGTTCAGATTCTGCATCGTTTGTGATTGTTTATACACAAAATGTCTCCAAAAATTCGCTTGACGCTTCTTTCTATTATTGCCGCATATGTTGTGGCCTCTTTCGCCTCGCCAGTGCCTGATTTAAATGTGGCCAGTGAAACATCTTCAAACAATCACCATCGCCCGCCCCGGAATGTGCTTCGAGATGAAAAATATCGTTGGCCGGATGCAGTTGTGCCTTATAAAATTGATGCTAGTTTTAGTGAGTATTTGATATAGTTTATCCATGCCGAATAAAATTCAAAGTCGGAATTTATTTTTTCGTTCTTCAGGTGATCATGATCGTCAAATAATTCGTGAAGCCATAAATCACATTGAGTGCAATTCATGCGTTACATTTAGAGAAGCTAAAAACAATGAATATCATCTAAAAGTTAATAAAATAAGTTCAGGTTGTAATTCGCCAGTTGGTTACTTAAAGCACCTCTTTAGAACTAGCCAAGAGTTGAAATTGAGTAGCAAATGTATTAACATTGGTGACATTGTACATGAATTACTGCATACACTGGGTTTTGAACACCAACATTCTTCTCCAAATCGTGATGACTATATTAAAATCGTCGAGTCAAATATTAATCCCGATAAAATTCACAACTTCAAAAAGAGCAAACCAAAAGAAGTTACAGATTTTGATCTGCCCTACGATTACGACAGTATAATGCACTACCCAAGAAATGCTTTCTCTATTAATAAAAAAGATGCTATTGTTGCCAAAGATCCAGAATATAAGGACAGAATGGGTAATGGTATATATATGAGTGAAATTGATATTATAAAATTAAATGTCATGTATGGATGTTATAGTATTGTTTAAAATTATGTAATTTAAATAAAAAATATAATTATAAGCTGGTAAATTAAATACAAAACTTTGTGATCTTAGGTTGTCCTTTTAGAATAAAAACAATAAACTGAAAGTTAACTAAAATGTTTTATTTAAAAACCGTCATACATGAAAACAGTCCGAGCCATCTTAAGCACAATACGTGTAACTGTTAATCAAGTCAAAAGCAAAGCGGCAAAAAACATTCAAATCGTCTTGAATTATGCTGGTGATTAAATATTTGCTTTCTTATTTTATTTTTTTTTTTTAACTGAAGTTATCATATCAAGACTACGATGTCGAAATATGTTCACGTATTGAAACAAAGCAAATCTAGATTTCAACTTAACATCTTACCAACGCTGTCGTGTCAGAACCAATAGGATTGGCGTTAATAGTAGCGAAGTCTAAGTGTTCTAATATGCACAAATTTAAACAAAAATGAAATGAATTTGTTATTTTATTTAACATAATGAACAGGTTTGTCGGTGGGCTCCTTTTAAGCAACACTTTCCGTAAGAACGAAGCATAACAGTTGCAATTTCCAATTAAAACGCAAGATGCCTCAATATGTTTCGAAGTTGGACGCGTCGAATTCCTTATCCCCATAGATTTATGAAGGAAACATTAGGTGCAGCAGGTGATATAATAACGAGGACAAAGTAAGAAATAAAAATCCTCTTTCGACTTTCATTTCTTGTTGTGATGATATATAAATTTGATTGTGCACAAAAATAAAAATGAAAACTATAAAAACTCGCGCTTTGTGTTATTTCTGCTCCACTCAATTTAAAACTTGTTCAACAACTACGCACACATGCACTTATACGAACAGCAATGCTCAAAAAAGTATGCAAGAACCGCTAAGTTTCAAAGCACTGTTCATCAAAAAAATGTTTTCATTGTTTTTATACAATTTAATTTATTTGGGTTTTGTTGGAATTTTTGTGAAGTTCATTTGAATTTTCGCTCCTTTTTACGTTTCTTTTTTAAAGATAATTCACATTTTTTTGAGTTTATATAAATGAAGTAAAGTCTACACATGGATTAGTTGATATCATTGAGTTGAACGCAAAAATAATATTGTTTAATTATTTTTACAAACTTTATACAAATTAAATTTTATTGTTTAACAAACGTTGCTTTCTGAATTTTATATAAATTTATGAAATTGATTAATTAGAAGATTATTAAATTTTATTGTTTGTTGACCGATTTAATTTACGTTTTACGTATTCATAAACGTTACTTATATTCAAATTAGTGACCTTGTATTACAACAAATAAAACAACAACAGCACAGCGAACAAAAAATATGCCAATAAGAAATATTTGTAGTTGGAGTCAATATCATTATTAGCAACAAATGCCAATAAACACTTGGACCACACATTTTCCATTGATTGTTGGTCGAAAAAAAGCTACAGCTACCCTGCTGTGTTCGCCGCCAACTTATTGCCATCATTATTGCAAATTTAGCGAACCCTCATTCAAGTTGCTTCTGTTGTTCTGTCGTTGCTTCTTTTGTATAGCGACTTGTGTTTGTTTTTTTTTTTTTGTTTTTGTGTCGTTCTTCAGATTATTATTATTTTTTGTTTAGTTCTTTTTTTTTTGTCATGTTCGCCGCCCAACAACAACAACTCAATGACCGACACTGCTGCCAAGTGTGTCCGCTGTCAACAGCACTTGTAGTTATTTTTTATAGATTTACGCAGGACGAAGTGTCCTGCCAGCGTCTTTGCTGCCCATTTGCTCGTTATTGTTGTCGACAGAGTGTGCAAAACGAAAAAAAAATACAAGCAAAAGGACACTCAACAATGCTGAAAGGCAACGGGCAAGAAAATGCTTGGAGACACGCTAAGAAGACAAAATGTGTTTGAACATTTGAGCACAGCTGCTTGCGAATAAAATAAATAATCATAATTTATAAGTAGCATTTTTTTGTTTTGTATTTTTTTTTTTTGTAATTGAATGCTTATAAAGGAAATTCCAATTGGGCATAAGTATTGCACACATTTAGGCATCGATTTAGCGACTCGTCGCAATGTGTGTGTATTATTTTGTTTTTTTTTTCGCAAATATGTTTTACTTTGTGGTTGCTCAGCGAAATATGTTCTTTCAAAAAAAAGAAGATAAACAAAAATTCAAAGGCAATTGAACTTAAAGTTTGCGAATTTAAACATTTAACTTGTGAAATTGTTACATAAAACAAATAGAAACATAAAATTGCTACCGCCAAACATTTACTTAAATATGAAAGACGGAAAAACATAACGCAAAAACGTATGAAATTTCCGGCTTTTGTTTCATTTTTTTCGAACCGGAAGTCAAACACATAAAACATGAAAAAGTCAAAAACTTCACCAAAGAAACTCTTCTTGACACACACACACATGCACAATATTAAATCCGCCATATACTTTAGCAGTGTACATTCAAATGGTACCATATTTCTTGACAATTTAGGACACCATTAGCGAGAAATTATTACTGTCGGCCTCGACAGAAAGCGGAGTGGCGCGTCGCTGTATGTGCAGCAGGAGGCACAGCCAGCAAAGAGCGCCAAAAGTGGGCACAAAGCAAAGCAAAGCAAAGCAGCAATGACACTCGGCGTGAAATACACCTTCTGCCCCAACTACACCAAAGCGCACAACACTTGCGCGTACGCGAAGAAGAAGAGAGAAACTTATGTGGGTGCTTAAGTGAGCCATTAGCGCCGCGCGTCATTAAGTTGTTTCCGCTTCGCACATTTCTTCTGCAGTCGTTGCCGTAAGCGTGCGCGAGTGCGAGCGAGAGCAAATCAAGTGCACACTCATGCGTCTATTGAGGCTTGTAGGCCAACGACGACGACGACGACGACGACAACGACGACATCATTAATGGGTCTATAGTCTATGGACCGACGTCCCTTGCCTAGAACGTTTCGCACATCTAATACTGACTGACGCTGCTACTTGATTTCTTCTGCTTTTCTCTCTCTCATTTTTTCCCTTTTTTTCCAATTTTCGTTTTGGGATATTTCTGTACTTCCTTTGCTGTTTTTCTTGGCATTTACCGCCGCCACCGCAGCATGTCTGGCATTTTGAACCTTTGCGGTTCATTGACCAGCAATAGGCGCGTTGATTTATGTGTGGCGGCGGCGGCGGCGGCCCGTCCACATCGACGCGACTGCGGGTCGGGCGTGCCACTTGCCACTTGCCGTTGTCTATGTCGATGTCGATGTCAGGAAATGGGCGTGCGACAGTTAGCGCGCAAACGGTTGTAATAATTTAAGTAGGCTCAACATTTTCAGCGCAATTAAATAAGTTTTGTAAGAAGCACTTTTTTTTTCTTAACATTTTTCTACCCTCCACGAGCTGACCAACAACGCCAGCCAATGTCATTGTAAAGGATGCCTGTGAAATACTAGATAAACAGCTTGATTTATGTGTTTTTCCATAGAAAAAATGTTAACCGAACTGAAAATTCATTTGCAGGCACATGACGCTGGCGTTAATAACAAAGTGCGTGGGCATAGTTAAAATTCTGTGACGCAACGGATTGAACATCTTTATGGGTTCGGATTTTTCTCTTGGCAAAAAAAAACATTTTCTTATTGACTTTGAAAATTATAACAGTGATCTGATATAAATTAAACAAAGACGCTTAAACACAAATGTTTTTTCTAACATTTATTGGTCAACTAACATGGCACTTATATGCCACCAAATATGTAAGAGAAAAACTCATCATCAAAAAGTGCACCACATTAATGCGCATACTTAATGCAGCAAGAAGGGTGTGCGAGTGTGCAACAAAGTCATCATGTCGTTTACGTTTTGTCATAATTAAAGGGATTGAATCGCACCACAAAAACGTTCATCAAACCAATTAACTTAAATGGTCAACCTTCGCACTTAATTTGCAATTAACTTGAAGCACTGAAATGCATTCGATTCAGCCACGTGACGATGCGACAACGACAACGAACACGACAACGAAAACAACAGCAACGATGACTACGCGTTGGCGACGTCGATGTCGATGTCGACAATAATGCTGGAGTATGCTGCAATTTTCCGGTTGACCTTCTAAATCTGTGCAAGCAAATAAATTCAGTGTAACAATTTACAGTTGGCTGACGGAGACTTTGCGCGTGGGCGGTCGTAAGGCGTCCTTAGGTGTACGCATTGCGGCTTCGATTCGTTTGTTGGCAGTAAGCTTGCAGTGCGGGTAAGCAAAAACTTGGTTGCACCGCAAACAAGCGCACAACGTCATGATATACACACCCACACACACACACACGCACACACGTTGATCATCAAGCAAGCAAGCAAGCCAGTCAGCTAGCAAGCTGTAAGGATACGAGCACAAGCATGCGCTACACACAAGCATAGTTGTACCGTAATTGCTTACCGCCCATGTACTCATTCACGCACTGCACTGCACTGCAACTCATCTCATCTCAACTCACAGCACCGCAATTTTGCTCGCGTTTATTTGCTTGCGGCTGGCTGCAACAGCGTGGCGACTACGACGATGACTATGACGGCATCGAACGGCAACGTCGTCGTCGTTGTCGTTGTTCAGCATTTTGTGTGCTCGTGCAGTTGTCATGCGTTGAGTTTTATGAGTTTGCTGCAGCGTTGATTTTGTGTTTAATTGAATTTTGTGCTTGACACAGTTGAAAGTTATTCGCTTTGCACTTCGCGTTGCTTTGAAATCAAGTCAAGTCTTTGTCGCAACGCTTTTGCGAGCGTTTTCATGAACAGCGCAGCGCGTGTTGTAACATTACTGAGGTTTGTTAGTATTGAATGAAGTTTGCATTGACAATAAAACAGATTGCCTGAAGTTCAAGTTTGAAAACTTGGAAATAATTGCATCATTGAATTTCAACTCAATGTCTTAAACAGAAGTCTTAACGATTCTGAAACTCACAATAAGATTTATTCTGGCGTTAGCAAGCAACTTTTGCTTCTAACATTGTGTATACAATTAACCATGCCGTTTGGTGCGTGTCATGTGTCATAACCTTCTTAACGCCTAATATCCTTTAAATCAAATTGTTTTAGATACATACAGACATACACAAAGAGACTAATACACTTTAAGGCCTTCAATGTAGGCGCACAAATCAAGCCGTGAGCATTTACCAAGTTTCAAATAATCTTTTGACCAAAACTGTGCTTTGCTTAACAAATACACACACGAACAGAACTACAACAATAATTAAGGTACACTGACACACACACACACACGTTATTAACAACAACATGAACAAGAACAACAAGTAGGTCTTACTCCAATCAGCTTGTCTCACCTGTGCTTCGTCATGTAACATATTGGCAAACACTGAGCCAGACTGAACTCTCCGGCCCACGGACGATGTTTATCGGACATTTGCATAGCTATAGTATAAGTGTCCTCTATATGTGTGTTCATGTGTCCTTTGCACTCATGTTCGGTAATTATTCGCACGTTTGTATTTGCTCTGCTCTCCTGTATTTTGTGCTTAAACAAAGATCAGCCAAGTGTCGATGTACAAATGTGTGTTTGTGTCTGTGTTGTGCTGTGTTGCTTTTGTACGTTGTCCTTGCGGCTTTGCTGTCAAATGCTTTGATTAGCTTTTACAACATTTGTTCACAATCCTCGCTTCTCAGTGTAAGCGATAGTCACAGTGGCATAGCACAATAGCTTAAGCAAACAAACATGTTGAAATTTGGTAATGGTAAAGAGGATATACGCAGATTTATTATGCGGCCAGTGGCCTAATTAAGTATGTATCTATGTGTGAGTGTGTGTGTGTGTCTGCATATGCCGCGCTGTGCTAATGAAACTGAGAAACGTTAAGCATTATAATTAATTTTAATTTTTTGTTTTCTTTGTATATTTTATTAAATAATAATTACAAAAAATTTTTTCTTGAAATATAAATTGATTTTCATGCACTCCTTACTTGTCTTGTCTGCACCAAGTTGCCCGTTTAGTCACTCCATGACAAGTGACGATGATAGTATTCGATTAGCATGCGTGGCGCATATTTCGCGACAATTTTTGACGGCATCTCTTCTTCTTCGTCAACGTTCTTGAACTTTACACAGAGAAGCCATGCCCCACTTTTCTCGTTTCTAGTTATGCCAAGGATTTTTTCCAATTCATATCCTTTGGCGAACCCATTTTCATTTTCTTTAAGAAAAGTATGACATTTGATTATTTTATTTCATAAAACACGTCTTAAGTGTTAGCACAACTCACTTTTAAACTTTTTTTTTCCTTGGTTCTTTAATGGTTTTTTAATTTTTTGGCGCTTTATCGATACATTGTTTTGTGTTGGCTCATTAGACTATAAAATAGAATCATTATAATAAAGTTGATATTTGCAACTTCATTTAACTCACCATTGCACTACCATCAGTATTTGGTTTAATCTTACGTGGTCTGCCTCGCCCACGAGTTTTAATCTCATTTGGTTTTGGTCCAATCTTACGTGGTCTACCTCGCTTGCGTTTCGGCGGTACGATGTCGACAACTAATTCTTCTTGGCAAGGTTGAAATCCATCTTTCAACACATTATCTTCAACATCAATTGTTTTAGCTACAGCTGATTTGATGAAAAGAAATATTACTTGTAACTAAAAGGTTTTGTCAACAAAATAATTTGATTACCGTTATCTTGTAAGCAATAATCCTGAGTTGCCATGCTCTTCTTTGCAAATCTTTCGTGTTCCTTCTCAGACGGTGCAATCACATCGGTGTCAGACACGTTGTCAATTTCGGCTTCCTCTTCGTCAGAAGTCAAAAAACTGGTGTCTGATAATATAGCTCTTAGTTCAAGTTCAGCCTCTTTCCAAGTTCCACCCCTTGGAAAATATTCATATGAATCCTCTTCGTGCGCAGTCATCTCCTCAGTGCGCCTCGGTTCAAGTTCAGCATCATTCATAGTTCCACCATTTGGAAAATATTCATATGAATCCTCTTCGTGTGCAGTCATCTCATCAGTGGGCCTCAGTTTAAGTTCGGCATCATTCAAATTTTTATCCCTTGGAAAATAGTTATTTGAAGCCCCTTCGGGCGCATTCACCTTCTCAGTGAGTCTCAGTTCAAGTTCAGCATCAGTTATAGTTTCAGCCATTGGAAAAAAGTCATTTGAATCCTCTTCGGGTCCAGTCACCTCATCAGTGACCCTCATTCCATGTTCAGCCTCAGCCAAAGTTCCAGACATTGAAAACATGTCATTTGAATCCTCTTCAGGCCCAGTCACCTGCTCAGTGACCATCATTCCATGTTCAGACTCATCCAAAGTTCCAGACATTGCAAACATGTCATTTGAATCCTCTTCGGGCTCAGTCACCTCCTCAGTGACCATCATTCCATGTTCAGCCTCAGCCAAAGTTCCAGACATTGGAAACATGTCATTTGAATACTCTTCAGGCCCAGTCACCTGCTCAGTGACCATCATTCCATGTTCAGACTCATCCAAAGTTCCAGACATTGCAAACATGCCATTTGAATCCTCTTCGGGCCCAGTCACCTGCTCAGTGACCATCATTCCTTGTTCAGACTCATCCAAAGTTTCAGACATTGCAAACATGTCATTTGAATCCTCTTCGGGCCCAGTCACCTGCTCAGTGACCATCATTCCATATTCAGACTCATCCAAAGTTCCAGACATTGCAAACATGTCGTTTGAATCCTCGTCGGCCTCAATCTCCTGCACAGTGGCGGTTGCTTGCAAATCTTCTTCCATGCCATAATAGTCGTCAGCGAAGTCATCGAGTCCAAGATTCGTTTCATACCTCACTGGCAAGCTTCTCATGCCAAATTGATTAATATTCTCATAATACCAACTTGAATGTCTGTACTGTAAAAGTCAACGGAATCAAAGCAGTTGTTAAATTTTGTTTTTTTTTTTTATAGTATTACAATTGGCGGAAGATCGCTCATGTCTCCGTTCTTGTTCACTGCCATCACCAAGTGATCGAGACCACCAAGCATTTTGCCATTCATGTCATAGAATCTTTGTTCCGCTGTTGTAACTGAACGGTAATTTTGTTGGTTCGCCAGAAAGGGGTATCTGCTATCGACGCTTTGAGAGCGAAGTCTCAACTCTCTATTATTCATGCCTACGGCTCCGATTCAAAAGCGTTGGTTAGAAAAAAACAATCAGTAATAAATACTTACTAAAATTAAAAATTGCTTCTCAGTCGTATCTTGCTTTAGACAGCAAATTTAATAAATTGATGCTTTAAAATTTTTCTAACTTAATAAAAAAAAAAAAAGCCGAAAGTGACAAAACGATGAAACAATGATTGCCAATCACAACGAATGTTATTTTAACTGCAAGCACAGGGCGATGCATGTCTTATTTGACTGCAAGTGCTGCCAATTTTCAAAAAAAAAAGAAACATGTATTTTTTGGCATGCTTCTTCTATTTGCAATTACCATACACACCGTGTGAGTCATAGTTTTAAAATTCATAGAAAGTGTCATATTTTCACGATAGCGATTCTAATAAAAATAAAGTGATGTCAAATATAAGAATATTTATTCTTAAAAAAGCCAAAACTCGTACTAACCGGTTTTCTAAACATTTTCCCGCAGTCGCGTCACAAAACAAGCTCAAAACAGCTGATTTGGCTGTCTTTTACGTGTTAAACAGATCGGCAATACTATAAACATAAGAAAATAAAAGCACAAAATATATTCAGCTTCTAGTTTTATATCATTTCACGAAGAGATATGCAATTTTGCCAAAGAATTTCACGTAATTTAGCTAATATTTTACATGCAAAGACAGCAAATCAAAGACACAACTCAAATACATAAGTCGAAAACAATTTGCACGTAGAGACAATAAAAGGCGTACGTACGTACACGATTTGCCAAGCATGAGGCTATAAATTTATCCCAGCCGTCTTCGTGTGTGTGTGTGTGTTGAGTGTCTTGTGTCGATATGTATAAGTGAAAGATTGTGTCGGAAAGGGAAGAGATTTGAACCTCAACCGGAAGCAAAACGCGAACAATGATATCATTTCAAATTGTTTTCAATCAAATGTGACTTGCATCTGTAATTTGTTGTTGCCAATGCCGTGCCGTGCCGTGCAGACGGGCAAAAGTGTCGACTTAAGATGAGAGGAAGCAAAACGTTGGGGATGCTCCTCAAGCATGCATTGACAGACATGTCAAACACATCAGGCGGCATTGAGTAAAAGCGAAAAGAGAATTTGATGGCTACGTTGATTGATGCTAAACATTTTGGTTGTCATTGGCAATTTTAAAAGCAAAAACGGATTTGCAACGATTTTCATTTGACGGTAAGTTATACCTTTTTGAATATACACAAACATTTACTTATTACTATTAGTATTTAAATGCGAACTTATAAATGAAAAGTTTGCCTATAAATTGTATTTCGTTATATAAATTTAGTGAGCACAAAATGCGCTTAGTGTATGTTTTACAACATTGGCGAAAGACTTACATGTGCTTAAAGACCACATCAGCACACACACACACACACACACACACACACAAACGCAACGAAAGATTCGCACTAATTCGCATGTGTGTGTTGGAAACATGAAGGCGACAAAAATCCGCCATAAATAAAGGATAACAATTTGTTACATGCAACAAGTGGCCAACTAAATCAACAGTAGTGCTAGTAACAGCACCAATGGCAGATACATGACGCTCCAACCTTGTGTCAGTACTTTTTGCAAACACTGTAACCGTATTAGTCAGTGGTTGTCTGCGTGTGTGTGTATGCGTGTGTATGTGTGTATATTTACTCCTGCCGAGTTAGTAAATTTTTGTCGCAAAAGGACACGCCAAGGCAAAAAAGATGAAGTGGCATTTTGGTAAAAAGCAAGTACAGACAGCCAAGCACAGCAGACCAGAGAAGAGCACAGCAGGTGGCGGCAACAGTTCGAGTTGCTGATAAAGTATTCTAACTCAGTTTATTTAGCGAATGTACGAGCACAAACGTACGAAAGTCTGTTAATATATTGCGTCGCCACACCGCGCACCCCTCACCGCTTACCTTTCAGCCATACATGAAGACAACGCGTCGTCGACGAAAATGAATTGAAGTAGAAAAGATCTAAACATGTGTGATTGTCTTCATAAGCTTTAGTGTGCTTAGTGGCGCTTCAGTTTATTTATTTATATTGTTTGTTTTTTTTTTTTTCGGTGTACTTATGCGAAATTTGTACGTAAATATGTTTGTGGTCATAAATTTTAGTGTTAATAAATGTGTTGCAATTTATATTTCAATATTTTGTATTGCAGTGTAAATGACGTCAAACAGTTGTGTTTAATGGCATTTACTAAACAAACTTGAAACCAAAAATCCACAAAAAAAAAACAGTTTGATTAAATCATGTACAAAATAAAGGTAAAAATTCCAGTGAGCCGAAACATGCTTAATCATGTTTCAAGCTAACGATAAAATGTTGCTCATTCTCATTATGACATCAATGACTTGAGAAACTTTAAAGTAATCAAAAGCGCGCTCAGCTCCTTCTAACCGAATTGAACCGAACCGAAGCGAAGCGAACCTTTTTCAATGAAATTTCTTTCATTACAAACAAACTAAACAGCTTTTGCTGTGTCTCCAATAATGAAAAGAAAGAAAAAATACAACAAATAATAATCATATTAATGCAATTTTACGCACGCGCTGCTTAAGTCACTTTTGTTTAGCGGAGGCGTCATATAACCCAAAAAAAAAGTACAACAAAATTATTTGATATCAAACGTTTTACATTACCGAAAAAAAAGAGAAACAAATAACAACCGTTCAAAAAGCTTAAGGCAAAAAAGGAGAAATGACGCAACATTTTTTATTTTGTTACTTAGCCGTTTTTTGTGCGCCTTTCTTGTTGTTATTTGTTGTCCGCCTTCAGGCCGACTGACGCTTTAACGACATCAATGCCGTCGACCGCTGGGCCCAACCCGCAGTCATAATGGCCAACAACACAAATAAAAGCAAGAATTAAGCTGTACTTTTCAACGACCGCAAACATATTTGCGAAGCAACGAACGCGCAGAAAACGTAGCGCCAAAACGTAGGCAATGAAAGCCGTCAAGAGGCGTCAAAAATGCTTTCCTTCTTTGCGTACAGAAATTAACCAAAAAAAAAAAATGAAGAAGTGTGGCATGAGCGTGAAAAAAATGGCTGCCGCAGGTTGCCAACTGATGTGTCCCTGTACGCCACTTTATAGTAGCAACGACGTCGGCAGCGACGCCAGCAGTGGCAGCGGCAGCATCAGCATCTTCGTGATACTTCAGTCAGCAGCAATTTCTTTAACCCTTTCTTTTAACTGTTTTTCGTTTTGCTTGCGTTCTTGTTGTGCCTTTTTATTTTCTTTAACAAATTTTGTACATTTTTAATTGCATGAAAGGTGGTGGCAAGGCGCAAGGACATGCTTTTATGTCTGATGATTTTTGTGCGCATTTGAAAGTTCGTGCGTCTTTACTTTTTATGAAAATGACTTCGGTTCGTACTTTATCAACGTTAATTTATGTTATACAAACGGTTTTTATGCTTTACTTTTATTGCAGCTTTAATATTTCCTGATGTGCGCTGTCCTTACAAGTCATGTTCTTTCAAGAACATTGCTTACACTCATGTCAAGACAAAAAACCCAAGCAAACGCAAATTGTATGCAATGCACGCTTATCGCTTAATTTATAGTCATTAATGAGTGTATTTATAATATCAATTTAATTAACCTGTTTATTGAGTGCACAAAATGCAACTTGATTGTCTCTCACATTACATATCTGCACGCCATCTGTCGACGGGCGGCTAATTGAGCAAACTATTAAAATGAAGCGAAGCGAAAAACTGCAAAATGCACACGTTGCTGTTGTTGTTGTTGTTGTTGTTGTTACTGTCGTAGTTACAATTTATGACGCCCTTTGTCACCGCTTGTATTCCCACTGCGCGCACTCATGCTCTCTTTTTCTGATTTTTATGTTCACTCAACTTTAACTATTTTCCATTAGCCTTTGTTCTTGTCCATGCCCTTTGCTACAAGCAGACATGTGCTCATATATGCACACAGACTGTATAGCGAAAAAGGACAAAGTGTAAACGTTTTTTTACTTCTTCTTCTTCTTCTGCTTGTTTTATATTTTACTTGTTTAGTTGTTTTAGTTGTTGCCATGTTTATTTTTGTTGTTAAAGTTTCAAGACAGACACTTAACAGGTGTCAATGCCCTTAGCATTGCATTGCATATTTGCTTAGCTCGACGCATTTTTTAACGCTTGCACACAAACACAAACAAACACATACAAACACACATGCACACGCTTTTCATTACAATACACACAACTTGCTCACTCATTCGCTCATTCGCTCAGTTCTGCTGCAACCCACCATTGAATGCTTTGTTCGTTGTCGCACTGTAACTGTAATTCTTTTGTCTTTGATTTATTGTTTGTCTAATGAAAGTACAATAAAAAGTTACTGAGGGTTTAGCGCACAACGACCGCTTGGCAAAGGTGGCCCGAGTGCCGACAAGGCTACACTGAGGACTTTGTATCGACCAAAATTATGCACTTGCATTGGCAAGTTGACTGAGTTAAATATTAAATTAACTTTAAATAGCAAACAAATAAGCAACGTTTATAAAAAGCCAATTTTTTCATTAAGTTTAAAAAAAAAAAACAAGTAAACATAAAATTTCTAAGGCAAAGTCAAAATTACTATTTCAATATTCGAAAAATATATTTTTGGGTCTTTAACATGCAGTGATGAGTAAAATTGAATCACTTTCACCCATTTAGTTCAATTCAACGAAAACGAATGAGCAGACAAATATAAAATTTTCGGATACAAGGAATCTTGGCTGGAAATCTTTATAACATATTTTGCTAATCATTCGTTTCAGGCAATTTTAAAAATATATAAGAAAGTTGTTGGCATTTACTCACCACAGTGCGTAAATATAAGCAGATATTTGTGGCAATTTTACAACGCACCGCAAAATTTGTCTTTCATGCCGGTCCGCAAGCCAAGCATTTTATAGCCACAAACAGCAATTCACAACTCGTTTATGCTAGGCTTCATGCACATTTAAATGAATTCAAGTTTTTATGTCGGCACGTTTTTTAAAGCGTTACCAAAAATGCGCATTATTTTCATATTAAAGCGAAAATTATTCGCACTTTTATTTATTTGACGCAGCATAAAAATGTGTGTGACAGCAAAATGCGCAACTAAGGCAAAACGCTCTCGCTGCCAAATGAAATCATGAACAAAGCAATGAAAGATATAAAAAAAAAAGAAAACAAGATGAAAAGTGCGAAAATTCCTGTAAAGAAAACAAAAGCAAGGACATTTGGTACGAGCCTTCGTTTTATTATTTCATGTCTTCGTTTTATTTTCGGCCGTTACATAAATTTTTTATGCTTTGCCAAATCGAAGTCGCATAATGTGCAACTGACAGTTCATTGACATTTAAATTTATGCCGACGCCACGTAAAAACACACAAGCACACACACAAAGATGTGTAATGCATAAAATATGCCGAAAGTAGCTTTAGTTCATATTTCTTGTTTTTGGCAGGCCAATTTCGGCTCCGATTTATTGTCAGCGCTTAAAAGATTTGCACACTTTAAGCGTTATAAGTTTCTTGTTTCTTTATTTTTTTTGATTATGTTATGTTTTGCCAGCGGCAAATTGCAATTGAGTTGTTTAATTCATAGCGCTTTTTAGCTAAATTGATTAAAAGCCTTGCCATAAAACTAGTCAATCGTTTCAGACTTTCCAACCATCATGGCCGACATTTTCAATCATTGTCAGCATTTAAACTCTGACACATCTCTCTCCAATCGTCATTGTGCTTTGTTGTTGTTGCTTTTTGCATATTTTATGCTGAACCATCATGTGTCAAATAGCAGACGCCATTTCACAATTGAAATGTCAATAGTTCTGTACATTTTTTTTTCAATTTTTCTTTATTTTAAAAATTTTTTATTTGGGCCGCCATCACTTTGACATGCAAACGGCAGCTGTCCGTCTGTCTGTTTGTCCGTCTGCTGCCTTTGCTCTTGTGTATTACTTGCAAAATAAAATTATTGCCTGCATATTTTAGTTGAGTCTCCCTTTTTTTGTAAAAATATGTTAACAATTACAAAATGAATTAGTTTAAAAAATACAAAGTAAATAGAAAAATGTTTCAATTACATAAACAATTGCTTTGAGCTTTGTTTATACAAATTACACACACACATGCACACACTCACATCCGCAAGTGTGTTTGATTTTTAAACATGACAGAATATTAAATCAAGTGGTTTGTAAATTAAGTTATGGCCATGATTTTTTATAATATTCAAATAGTGTTTTAACTTTTTCATGAAGTTTGCAATGCACATAAAGAGATATCTTTAGCTATATAAAATACATGCATATATTCTTGATTATCTATGTAGCTATGTCCGTCTGTCTGTTGTAATGCAAACTGCTCATCCAGATTAAAAGTTAGCGACACATTTGACATAACTTCAGACAGATTGCATGTTAAATTCGTGTTGATCAGATCACTAAAGCTGACTAGGAATGATAAAATATTTGTTAGTTAACATTTTTGTTTTAGTAGCTACTAACACAACCCTTGAAGGCAGATTATATCCGAGATTCAGCCAACTAAAGCATACCATATAGCTTCAGTAGGAAGAGTCGGTACACTCATTTAAAATAGCCGAGCTGAAATTCATATATTGGAATTTCAATCTAGGCGATAGAATAAGCACACAAGACAATTGAATAAGGGGGCTAAGTAGCCATACCTCGCAAATCACTTAAGCATACTTTTAGTGGTTCTTATTACATCTAACACATAAACAGTTGAGCTTCATGGTGTCATTACTGTTAACACCTTGAAGCCACATTATCTCCCGTTTTCCGTACGAAAAGTCCTTAACTCCAACAAAGCATATTATATTAATATTTTAAGCCGAACACCTCAAGATCGTTATACAAGTTGCCTCGTCATAATAAAAATAATGAATCTGCATTTGAAAGTTCGCAAAAGTTATTCAACCAACGAAAGTGCTAAAAAATATTATGGCAAAGTTTTTGTTTTTTGTCAACTTCTAAGCTTGAATCATTTCAAATTCAATTCATATTTTAGACATTCATTGTTATTTTTACACAGACACCTTCTTGTTTGTTGTTGTTTTTGGTGTTATATTATTATTACTATTTTTAACATTTTTGTCGTGAAGCAAAAGTTTTGTCATGTAAAAAATATGTCGACTTCGACGAAAAACATTTGCGGAACAAAGCGAATAAAGTTTCTGGTTATGGTAAACTTTAGCATAAAAATTGAATCAAGTTGACGCGTTTCATGTGAAATTTGTGCAGCGCGTTGACCGAACTTTTCCCGCTACTTGCGCTGCTCTTAAATATACTAAAAATAAATAAATGAAAAAAGAAAAAAAAAATTATAAAGAAAAGGAAAAGTTTCTTTTAACATTTCTTTTTTTATTGGATTTCTCAGCTACTTTATTGCCGGTTTGCTAAAAGTTTTGCTAACTTGACCCAATTGTTCGTGCGTTTTTTGATACTAAACGAAATTTGCATAAGTAATACGAAAATAATATACGTTAAAATGAGGCTAATTGCATTATGAATCGAAGATGGCAATTCCTCGAAATCAATTTGTCAATGATTAACCCAATTTTATGCAAATCATTTGTAATGAAGTCGCGTGCAATTAAATATTTAAAGCGGTCTAACTGCTTGGACAATACTTGTTCGCAACTATGATACTTGAAGGCAACGGGGCTGCCAACGCGCGTCAATTTGCATATTCGAGTAGTGAAATCGCCAATGCAAACACACAAAGACAGCAAAGGACGACAATTGCTCGAAAGTAGCTAAAGTGATAGTGGGCGTGCCTCCGCGTTTGCCTTTCATAAAGTAGATTTATTATGCGGCAATGGTTGTGCTCTACTTCGATGCTTTGAATGCGCAATGAGCTAATAATTAAGGTTAATAATATGCAGGGGCTGTCATTTAACCTGCTCAAACTCAACAAAGCAGGTCAAAGCGTCAAGACACTCTGTCCGTCAGTGACTCAGTCAGTCAGTTGGACGAAGCATTAATGAGCAATATTTGTGCTTTGCAAGCAAAATAAAATTCTAAAGTATTTCTTATTCAAAGTCTCAGCTTTTGGTTGACTAATATTCTGGCCATTGTCTGATGGCTGTCATCGAGCAAAGCAGCGTGCTCGAAATTCAACTTTGAATGCCAAAAAACTCTGCATAAATTCCCGACAATTAAGCGCAGACAAGAACATTTTTGAAAATGATTTCATTGTGTTCTCATTTGGAATTTATTGCGAGCATATTTTGAATTTTCACAAATGCTATTTTTGCAAAACAATTCTGGCTATAACAACAACAACCACAATAACAACGACGACGTCAACACCGACTACGATTACGATGACGACGTGTTGAAGGAACTTGTTTGTTGTTGTGCTTTGGAGCTTTGCCGCATAGCCAGAATATTAGTGAACGAGCGCATAAACTTTTATATTTATTGTATAGTTCTGCAAGTGGCACTTTCTGAGTTAAGCGTTCGTTCTAATGCATTTTATATTGCACTGAAAAAATATAAGCATATATTAAATTTAAACCTAAAGTTTTAATACACACTTGACTCTTGATTTACTTTAAATGAGCATTTAAATGTCCTTTAGTTCTGTTCTTAAGCTTTGAATTAACTCTGAATGTTTGGAAAGTGTAGAGTTTTGTTTAAATGCGTATTAATTTTTTTAAGCACATTTAATGAAGACTTCATAAATTTGTGGTTGACTTTAAGAAGTTCTTAAGCAAAAGTGACTTCAAACTTATAAGAATAAATATAAAAAACTTTTAAGAGGTTGTGGCAACGCGTCGCCGTGTTTCATGGTGAAACGGCAGAGGTTTTAAACATCGCTTTCCAATTAAAGAAGAAGCTATGCCCAAACAAGGTTAGCTTCGAATTTGGTACCTGTGGAAGAAAGTACCAAAGAGACGATGATTGACGTTTATCAATCGTGTGCTTGAAGCCGTGGGCTTAGGCCAACTTAAGCATGTGCTCACGTTCAATCATTTGTAATTTTAAAGTATGAATTTCAATGTTAATTTAATAATGAGTTGGTTTATGTAACATTCCGTTGCGTGGCACATAAGACTAGTCTAGCGTGCAAGCTTACAAAGAAACTTTATGTAAAGTATATTTAATGTGGTAAGCTTATTAATTGAGCAAAGTAATGAAAATTATTTACAAGTTTAAAATGCACTAATGTTTTTTTAATGATTCAATAGTCTGTAATGAATAATGCTTAAAATAATAAATATTATTTAAACAAATATTAAGCATACGCCACATGGTCACACATATAATACATGATAGACTTTACATCAATTCCAATATTAATATATGTTGTTGTTGTTTTTTTTCCATTATTTACAGACACTTGTTTAAATGTTTGCATTACAAAAAACAAAAAAAAATATGTTAACTGTTCTAATAAATATTTGCGCAGACCAATAAAAAAGTGAAAAGTATTTATTTATTATACTTGTTACAGAATAAATGTTTTTTTCCTCTTTTTTATATATATAAATATTTTTTTAACATGCATTATTGTGGCCAACCAAGCAATTAATGGACGCGACACTAGATTATGGCTTTTGTTTATTGTGCGTTCTGTGGCAAAAAAACAACAGTCGACAGACAACAACAGTTTTTAGAAGCGTCATTGAAATAGTGTAAACGCATTGTAATTGAGCTTATCTGACGCACCAATTAATGGATTAGAATATTCGATTGTTGTTGGACAATGAAGAAGAAAAGTGTGCAAATGAGTTTGATTGCTTTGTTGCCTTCAAGCGTATTTGTTTGATTATAGCAACGAGGAAAGTATTGTTAGATATAAAAAAACATATATATATATTTTTTTAAAATTCTTTGACTGATTTCAATGTAAACGCTTTGGGATATTTAATTCAATTTGTTTGAAGTGCTGCACAAATCGTACTTGTACAATCATTAGTTGTCCAAACAGGAATCGCTTCGTGTAATTTAATTCTTGGTTTCTTTGCTTCTTAACTCAATGAATTTCTACGTTTGTTTGTATTCGACCGCAACACAATCAATACGCAAGTAAATACAAAAACACACACACACACACTAACACAATTGTGCTATTTAATCTTGCAGACTGAAATTTAATTTGTTGCCTGCTTACAGGCGCGCAGTCGGCAAATTCAACACAATGCGCGCTTCTGCTTTGCGAAACTAATCATTGAAGTGTAAAGAACGTTTTTTGGCATTTCTCTCCCACTCTCTCTCGCTCGGTCCGTTTGTGCTTGAAAAGTAAAATCGAGTAACGAATATGTGTAAGACATTTGGCTGTGCTGTACTTCAATATGCTTGATACAAGTTTCTATCTTTGGCAATACAATGACGTGCAGATGGAACGATTCAAGTAACGATGAACGCAAAGCGATACGAAGCGATACGTTTGCATTATCGATGGTTAAATTGCCAAGAAATCGCGCACAATGGCTTGGCAAGCAACTTCACTTGCGTTGTATTTGAACACGCATTTGCTGCTGTTGCCTTTTGGTGATGCTCTTGCTGATGCTGATGCTGGCAACTGTCGACGAAGACGTTTGTTGGTCGTACAAATTTTCTTTGTCAATATGAGGTTGTGGCAGAGCGACGTTGTAAGCCAACAGTGAAATTGGTACGTGTAGCAAAGAAAATATAAAAATAAAACCATACGATGCCATCAGCACAAACTTCGTTTCAACGCAGACACAAAGTTAGACAGACAGACAGATACATAGAGGCAGCAAGTTAGTCAGTCTATCTGTCAGTCAGTCGGTGAGTCCTTCATTCAAAGTCTGCCGCAACGGCAAGCAGTCAGACAAACAGTTAAAGCAATGAAATCAAATGAATGCTTTGTAAAGTTTGAAATGCTTCAACGATGTGAGTAAATAAGTTAAACGCATCCCTTTGTATCGATTTCAAGCATTTGTGATGAAGCATTCTTAGCCTTAAACGCATCTGTTTTTGTTGTTTTGTTGTCCGCATGCATACACTGTAAAAAATGTACGCTTTTACCTACAAGCGCACATTCATCAGAGATTTCTTATCCCAGTACATTTTTTACCGTGTAACAGCTTTTTTTAAACGAACGTTTTTCATAGTCGACTCAGTTTATATTTGCACGTCTTTATGAAGTTAAGCCAACGTTAGTCAAACAGACAAACAAAGTTAATTAAATGAACTTGGCCACGCTTCAAATTCTCATCAACTGCTGTGAAGTTGCCTTAGTTTTTTTTTTTTTTCACTCGCAATCTTTTCTCAATTGAAATACCAAAAAAGCAAAAATTTCATGCCATTAACTCATAATGTTTTTTGGGGTATATTTTTTGTGTGCTTCTTCTTATTTGAAGGCGTGCTTCTAAAGTTTTATAACTGTTTTTGCGCGCCATAAAAGTTGCATGCGTTGCATTAACACTTTGGCAGCCGCGCACATGTTGCCACGTGGCGGTGTGTTTAAGACTGCCTGCGTGCGTGCGTGAGTGCGTGATTGCGTGCTCAGGCAAACCGCAACCGCAACTTTTCATAATAATTAATTAAAACACTTTTGTGTGTACTTCAGTGCGACAACGACAAAGATAATGATGATGATGATGTTGATGAGGCTGCAACATCTGTTGACGTGCAACATCATAATCAAGCGTTGTAGGCGCGGCAACGACGTTGCTGTTGACGCATGTTTTCACACTTTTGAAGCGCGTCAAGTGCTTACTTTCATTTATGCGTAGACAAGCCTCAATCTTATCTCTCTCTCTTTTTTTTGGTGTTGTTGCTTCAGTTTGCTTGTCAAATGTTTGCATATAATTTTGTGTGCCGCACAGAATTTCACGCTTTGTCACCTATTTTTGCAACTTGCACATTAATGCTGCAACATGTGTTGCAAGAGCATTGCAGCCTTTTCAGCTTACATTCATGCCACACATTAAAACTTAATTGGTTTATACACTGCTGAGCCACTTTTCAGCAACAACACGCACAACATCAGCAGCAGCAGCACATGTGTGTGTCTGTGTGTGTGTGTGTGTGTGAAGAAGTCGTTAGTTTGGTTACAATGTTGTGTTTGTATCTGCTGAGGCATAGCGCAACATTCTAGTGCTTTGATGTGTTCAGTTGCTTTTGAATTAGTTGTGTTAATGCTTGAGTGCATTGAGAACTGCTCAAAAAAGGACATTGACATGCGTCGCAAATGCTAAGAAACGCGTGAAGTTGCTTAGTCTTAAGCAAAGTTAAAGCATTAAGAATTCATGCAGACATCTAAGTACATATCTTTCCTAATGGCAATATCAAGTTAAAGCTTAAATGATCATCTTCATCATCATACGCAAAACGACAATAAGCAAACGTTGTTGCATGTCGTTTCTTTGCTATGTGTGTTGGTTTGTCTCTATTCTATGACACTTGCAGCAAATCCCAATGCACGAACTGATACAGAAAAACGCAATCATTCAACTTGAAGAACTTATGTCGACTCAACTCAACTCAACTCAACTCAACTTCAATTGACTCAAGTCAATTTAATTCGATTTGATTCGTTTTCGTTCCATTTCGAAAGTCTTATTTAGCTCCATTTTAAAGTGTTCGGTTGGCATTCCGCATGAGCATGAACATGTGCATTTCCGTAGCGTCTGCCAATGAGTGGCGCTCCTTATCCAAACCAAGCCAGCAGTCATTGCTCAACCACGTTAAGTTGCCTCAACGTGCTTGCAGCTGCGACGCATAGCATTTTCTTTTTTCCACATATATGTGTTTTTATTTTTCAGCATGTTGTTGTTGTTGTTGTTGTTTGTGTTGTTGTGTTGTTGCTGGCAACGTTTATCTGCAAGTAATTGCATTTACCAGGCACGTATGTTGACGATAGTTAATTTTGTAAGTGTATCTTGATATCGATTGCATTCGCATTCGTTGGTTATAAACCAAGTTTATATGCATCAACTTATTTACGGCCAACAGCATAGCGAAGAATTATTTTGCTTTGCAACAACACAACAGCACAACAACAACACAAAAGCGAGAACTATTTAATGCAATTTGCTCGGCAATGAAGCGCTTTCAACGGTAAATACATGCTGCTACGTATAACCTTCGATACTTCGATGCTTGTTGGTTGTTTGGTTGACTTTTGCTCCGACGCCAACCAATTATCTTAATTTTTGCATGCTCACTCAACTCAATGACGCGTTATGGTGGCCTCTAATAGCAGCTTGAAGTCGTGTTGCCTATTAGAGCATTCACACACACACAGAGACACATGTACAATTTACATAAACGTTGACAATCATTCGTTTCGTTGCGATACGATCGAATCGAATCGATTCACTTCCATTTTGGCATCGCAATTTTTGTCAACGAAAATGTCGCATCAAGTGGCGTATGCAAATGCTCGTTGGCCTTGGCGTGCGTTACTCATACGCCGCGTTGTGCTGCACTTTGACATTTGCGGCTTTTTTTAAGTATCGCTTATTAGAACGCCAAGTGAGGCACGAATTTAATTGTGCAACTTAACAATGCAGCAACGTTTGAGCACGCTTGCATTTATAATTGCAAAAAAAAAAATCGTCGTATTCATTATGAGTAAAAGTCATCAGCTCGAAAGTTGCTGCAGTGAACTTCAACGGCAAGCATGGCCAACTATCTGGCAACATTTAATGGCTTTTTAAAAAGCAATTTCCGTTGACAGCATCGAAAACTAATACGTTTGTAAAAATGACGCTCGAAGACATGATGAAACGTTCGCATGGCATTGCATTTGAACTTAAGGAAATTGTTTTAGTTTCAAGGAATTTGCAGCAGAAATGATTAAAATTAGAGCTGCTGTTGTTGTTGTTGTTGCTGCTTCTGCCGTTGTCACTATGCGCTACAACATAATATTTATGCTGGCACAAATGAAATTTTGTAAAGAGTATCAAGTTATTGCGCCAATAAAGTTGGCAGGCAAGAAAGCATGAAAGGCAGGCAGGCAGGCAGGCAGGCAGAATGCTCCTCGCTTTCAGGCAGCCAAGCTAAAAATGTCGTCAAGGACAAACAATTCAATTTCGTGCACGAAAGTAATGTTCCAAGAAAAAAACACAAAACACAAAAAAAGTTGTTGCAGCATTGCAAAGTGAACAACAGAATGGATTTGTGTTTTGTGTTCATTGTACGAGCTAACAGAGCAGATTGCTCAAAACGTAGCAAAAAAAAATCAAAAACGAAACCAAATTGGCTTGGACAAGTCAAGGCTTGTAGGTGTGTGCGCCTGTGTGTGTGTGTGTGTGTGTCATGAAGGTAACGGCGAATTGAAAAAGTTTCGACGACGCGTTCGAAAAAAAACTTTATGTGCCAACGACTTCGCCTTGCAAACGTCCGTCTTGCGGCGCAGAATTTCCATTTTTAGACATCCTTTTTTTTAAGTTATATATTTTTGTGTTTCTTTGCACTAATGTTGAAACTTTGCCGCCGGTCAGTTGTTGGGTTAACCAGCTCAGCTTTTGCGGCCAACGCTGCGAACGTATGTGAAACCCTTAAATTAAACTTTGAGGCTGACGGCATTTGTATGCTTCAACAAACGGCAAACACAACGCTGAAGTGGCGGCGTTCCAAAATAAAAAAAGCGGTACAAAAAAAGTGTAGCAAAACCAACGCTTAAGGCATGCATGGTTATAAGCAAAAAAAAAAGCCAACGGACAAAGGACAATCAAACAGTTGGACAGGACATGACTGAGCAAACGAACCACAAAGTTAGACGCGTCGCGTCGCGTACGGAGCATCATCAACCGCAAAAACGAAGCCAAAAAACAAAGTGAATTCTTCAATTTCGTTTCAATACGGCATTCAAATCGCAACGCAGACAGACAACATGCGCTGAGGCGCCGCAGCGGCACAGCGACGCAGTACTGCGTTGCCAGCAAATGAGATTTGCTCTAAGCGCGCGCATACTTCTTGCCTCCTTTCTTTCTTTCATTCATTCGTTCTTTCTTTCTTTTTCTTTTTGCTTTTGTTTTTTTTTTTTGTTATTTTGTTTGCCATTCAACGAGTTTTTTTCGTTTTTGCTTTTGTTGTTGGTGTTGGTGTTGCTTTGAGTGTCGCTGACTTAACCAAATGTCCCATGATAGTTTCGATTTCCGGTCGAACGCCTTAGCAATGGCCGTCACCGCGTGTCGCCGCCGCATTCGTGCCAACGACCCGTCATGCAAGCGCTATGTGTCGCGCGCTGGTGGCGTTTGGTCATTAGAGCGAGTAAAAGGCACAGACCAAAAGAATTTTTAAAATGTAGAAAAAGTGCACAATAAACAAAGCCAAAACACACTCACACACACACACAGAGATTTTTTCCATTATTTGTTATCCTTTTTTTCGTAATAAATTTCAACGCGCTCTTATATATACTCGTACATGCATATACATATATATATTTTGAATAGTTTTACTTGGTTGAGTTTTTGGTTAACAAACCTAAAAAAAAACAAAAAAATACAAATAAAAAAAAATTGGTTCGTTATAAAGTTTTTAATTAAAATAGACCGATATGATGCTTTTGTTGCTTTTGTTTTCGGTGTTGTTCTGGCATGACAGGAGCAGCGCATTGTCATTAAAAGCGGTTACTGCTGCCGTCTACGAGTATATGTACATGATGCTTAAAGTCAAAACTTGCCGAAGAGCAAGAAAAAGAAGTAGTAGAAGTAGAAGTGAGAGACGATCCGAAAGTGAAAGAGTGCATAGAAGACATGTCAAGTCGGTGAGACATTTAGTGAGGAGACTTTGTTGTTAGTGACGATGGCAATTTGTGCTAATGACTTCCTTGACTTGTAAATGTCATGAAAACCGAGCGGAAGCGTACATGGGCAAGTCTTTTCAACACAGCAGTCAGCACAGAGTGGCAAAAAAAGAGAGAGAGACAGTGATAGAGAAATAATATATGAGAAGATCAATTCGTTTTGGCATAATAAATTATATTTTGCCTCGCAAGTCGTATGTGCTTTGTAGCCTCGTGTAACATAGGAGTATATGTTGCTTATTTTGTTTTGTGCTTAAAAAAACTATGATTTTTCAGTCACTTCTTATTGACAATTTATTGTTGCAAATAGTATGAGGAAGAATTCAAAAGATTCACCACTTTATAGCTAATTTTTTTCAGTGTATTGTTAAAGCCAAGCAAAATCAAAAAGTCAACGTGGACAAACACACAAAAGGAGACCATGAGTTCTCAAGCGCACTTACTCGCTCAACTACTAAATATAGAGACGCATATTTAACACGCTAAAGTTGCACATAATGCCAAACAATAACAACAAATAAACGACAAAAAAAATGCTAAAAGACCAAAGCCAAAAACTCTTCAACATATTTTTAACGACTTTGTGTGGCACAACATGTGTTACTTATGTCAGAGCGAAATGTATGTATGAGTGTGAATGTATGTATGTCAGAGCACGACTTAAAGACCAGAAAAATTGTTGTTGTCGTTGTTGTTGTTGGCGTTGCTGATGGCGAAGCGCATGTCAAGTTTTATTATAATTATAACTATAACAATTATTAACGGAAGTGCGCACAGCACAGCACAGAGAAGAGCAAAGCCATGCCACAGCATTGTTGGCGGCATGAAGTCAAGAGGAGACACAAAAAAAAAAATAAAAGAAAAATGAAAGAAAAGAAAATATTTGTAGTCGTGGTGTTGGTAACAGTTTTGTGTTGTTTTAGTGTGCATTTAGTAGCAATGAGCAATAGAGAAAGGCGGAAGTAGTTTTTCTACTACTTGTTTTTGCCTTTTGGCAGTCTGTGGCAGCTGACACACTATGAAAAGCATCTTCAGCACGTGTGCAGGTGCTGCTAAAGTCAACAAAGAAGTAGTGCGTTAGTCTGACGCCAACGTTGTTCTTGCTCATCTTGTTGTTGTTGGCTTTGGCATGTGCGTACTCGCATATGTTGCCAACTGACTGAGTTCTTCTTTTGTTAGCTCGGGTGTAAGCTTGAGTTGTAATGACGCGTGTTATGAAGCCATTAGGGCAAAGTTTTGGTTTAAGACTTTACATAGAATTTCGCATAAAGTCGGTTGTTAAACAAAGCCAAAAAGGTGCATAAAAGCGCATCATAATAACAATAATGAGGATCATGATGATGATGATGATGCACGAATAATGCCTCTGCTAGATTGAAAAAGTTTCGGGCTCTGCATTTTTTATTGCACTTTTTTAAGGAAGTAATTTAAAATAGAAGAAAAAAAATATCATAATTAAACTTAAAAAAAGAGAGTGTCAATCATTTTTGCACTTTTGTTTTAAATTCATCTTAGTTTTTTTGAAAATTCTTTTCAATTTGTCATTTTATTGCTTTACATCATGAATTTAACGTTTAACGTAAATAGATACTTAAAGCAAATTGTCAAAGACAGAAGAAGAAATGCAATGCAAAATAAAACAAAGCAAAGAACGCTTTCAATTTGACAGCTTCTTTCAAACAACTCATGCATTGAAGATATCATCTTCTAGCGACGTCGACAGCCAATTGTTCTGCTTCTTCCTCTTCATCATCTTTAACTTCAACATGCGCAGAGCGACAACAAATTTAAATAGATTAATTTAAATTGAAATTGGCATGTTTTGCGTTGAATGTTTGGCCACGTTCTGCGCGTTTTCTTATTGCGTCTGTCTTATTGTTGGTGTGCCATTCGACGACTGTGCATAATTTTGTCATTCTTACAGCAATTGATCCCGCACTGAATTGAGCTCAGCTTACAGCGGCAATAAAAGCGCGCCAGCAATTGAAGAAAATCTTCAAATTTTCGGCATTATTTGAAGATATTTGTGGAAATAAGTGAAGTATAAAGTCATGTTGAACTCATGGCACTATGAACCGTTACAGTTCAGTTGCGCTCATCATTTATATGCAGATTATACTTTTTTGTATTCTCTGAAAATCATCATCATCGACGCGACAATGGCAAGGGCAATGATGATGATGTTGATGAGAAACTTTAATGTTGACAAATAAAAAGTACACTTGATGTTGCACAAATGGGCATGTTTATTAGCCCATAATGTTGATGGAAAAGGACACACAATCAAAGCACAAATTGAAAAACTTAGCAAAGAGTAAAAGTTGTTAAATATTTGACTCTAGTCTGGCAAATGAAAATACAAAAAAATCAAAATAAATTGAAAAAGCAACCAACACAAGAAAAATGAAAGAGAGTTTTTTTCGACTTTGGCGAAACTTATATACTCTTGCAAACGTTTCCCCAATTATTCTTATTGGGAAATTATGTTTGTCGTTTTGTCAATAAGATTTGTCTTTAAGAAAGTCATGCAGTCATACTTCTCTACATTTTGCAATCTTCTATCTCATTTACTTACTTACCTATGGGAGCTGTATGCTATAGTGGTCCGATTGAAATAATTTTGAAATATTCCTGAAATATTTAAGAAATTCCTGGCCATATTTGAAGTATTTCTCAGTTTGGAAAATCCATATGCTTAGAATCTTAGATGGAGTTTGCTTTGAAACAGGCAGACAGACGGATGGCTATATGAACTAATCTCTTTGTGCTGATCATGAATATATAAACTTTATATAGTCGGATATGTTTCCTTCTCTGCGTTGCAAACTTCATGACAAAGTTAATATACTCGTTTTTGCAAGAGTATAAAAAGTGCTGCATTGAAAATATCAAGTATGACCGAGAAACAGAGCTGAACAACTCACCTCAGCTCTGTACGGCTCAAGCACATGCTGAACCTTGTGCAAGTAGAATGACGAACGTGGCGCTGTAATGTCTCGGGCGGCATGCTGAGCAGCGGCAATGGCAACCAATCACTTGGCGTACACAAATTGCGGTCATTTTGTGTCTGACGGCGACAAGATGCTTCAGTCTGCCGTTGCAAGCTGCCAGACGAGGGCGGGCGGACGGACTTGATTTATTGCTAAAGTGGCTAATTTGTCAGTTTGACTAAACCGAACACATCTTAACACAATTCCCACTCAATACTGAGCTTACCTCAATGCAATTGCTGGGAAATGTGTGTGTTTTCTTACTTTATGCTAAGCACTTGAATAACTGCAAAACCGCTTTTGGTAAAGCGTTTTGAGCGCTTCGAGCGGAATGAAAAGCGCACCATTGACAAATCAATTGTGGAAAAAGCAATCAAAATCGAATTGCATTGAACTTCATATGTGCATTACGTTTACTATCATGTCTCTGGTCAGCCGGAAGCTGTAGAATTTCTGCCATAATAAGTATGTTGCAGGATTTGCGCAATTCTGCTGGAAAATATGCACAAAACCGACATAGCAAAGGAATTTGCCACTGTCGTATTGGTGAAAGGCAAAGCCGAAGCTGAAGCTGAAGCCAAAGCGAATGAAACGGGGTACATGAAGAAATGTAAATCTTTTACGAAATGTGAAAAAGTATCTTAAGCATGCTTGCACAACAGCAGCATCAGATACACACAGACAGTCGTACAGTCATAGATTTGTATCTTTATTGGCATTCGTTTAGCATGAAAAGCATTGTGCCATTCGCATTGGCATTGAAATGCGAATGTTATACAAGTGAATGCCGAAACAACACACGGAAAAAGAAGGCAAAACTATTTATGTATTTTCTTTTGGGTTTTATGTAAGAAAATTCTTGTTGTTGCATGCATCAACAGCACTTGTTTCTTCTGCTTGTGCTTGTGCTTGTACTTGTGCTGTTCAGGCGTTGCTCAAGTACGTTTCTTATTGTTGAAAATGTCATCAATTGGATTTACATTGAAGCAAATATTTCCATTTCAATCATGCTTCATTACCTTCACTTTGCAATTGAGTTAGCAGCAGCGACGCAAGCAGTGAGAGTGAGCGAGACAGGGAAAGCGAGCTTATTGTGTAACTTCTCTTTTTTTGTCTGTCACTGTAAGTTGGCTGTTTGCCTATTTTAAGAGGCAATTGATATTGCAATATGTTTTATGTAAGTTAACGAAATTGAAAGTTTTGCAAAAGTTTTCGTCAATTTGATTTTCTGTATTTGTTTTTTTTTTTTTTTTTTGTCTCTTGTTGAGCAAACAATCTTAATATTTTATTGTTCCATGAAAAGCTGTGTCAGAATTTGATGATTGCAAACTTCACAAAATATTTAAATAATTCGTATTGAAACTGATTTTTTTTTTTAAACTTTTATCTTTTTTGATTTATTTATTTAAATACTTTCTAAATTTTCGTTTTTTAATTTTCTTAAGTTTTTATTGAATTTTGTTATTACATATTTATAGAGTCATCTGAATGATTCCTGGCTCTAGTTAAGCCCGGAAGGTGGCGGTGTTGTTGATGCACGAGTTTTGTTTTCTATTACGGACTATGTTTCTATAATTTCTTTGCTCACATAAGACAACATAAACTTGCATATATTAACTTTGTCATGAAGTTTGCAGTGCAGATAAGACTATTATTGCTTAACTATAATGCAAAGTTTCATGAGAATCAAGGGTAGATTGGAAAATATAGTGTAGTATGATTGGATTGCTTTCTTTAAAACATCCCTTTCTTATTTATTGCTTATAAGAAAATATGTGTGAAACGTTTGCCAATAGGATTCTTTTGGCAAAGTCGAGAAAAGCTTCTTTATCGAGTTTTAATTTCAATATTTGTTTATATTCGTGAGTTATCAAAACTAGTTTCGCTTATGTTACTTACGCCGCACACAACACATACGCTAAGCGGCTTCGACAAAGGTTGCAAATCTGCCAAAACTAATTGAGTTACACAACGCAAATATTTCGCTTTGCGAATTCAAATTCATTAAATTCTCATTTCAACTTTTTTCGCATATGAGTGCGAAAGCGAATCGTGCCACTTTCACACATGTTTGTAAAAAGTTTAATTGTTACAAAAGCAAAAAAAAAATAGCAAAAACGTACAAAATTTTATAAAAAAGTTGTTAACTTTTTCCGATTGGCAAATGTTAAAAAGTCTGAAAAAGTTTCAAATAATAAAAAAAAACTATTACAAAGTCGAATTTTAATTGGCTTAGTTTTTTTTTTTGTTGCTGGCAAACCAAATTGGTTCTTAAAAGAATATTTTCAAGCATTTTGGTCCAGCAAATAGCGCATATACAACATGTACGTGCACCTTGTTAACCGCGCTCTTCTAATTTAAGCGCTTGCAACACTTGCCGTGCAATTTTGTTTCAACACAGTTTGCCGCATGCAACAAACACGCGCTGAGTGCGCGAGTGCTTAAGGCCGAAAGGCAACCAAATAGCAGTAAATAACTTGCGCATAAAGTTGCAGTACCAAACCAACAACAACAACAACGACAACAACAATGCAGCACATGAGCTATGAACCGACAACGAAGTGAATGAAACAACGTCTGAGCGGCAGACGGCGTTGAAGGCAGCGATAAAACAACAACAACACAAACAACAAACAAATCAAAAATGGGTGGAAAAGGAACACATCAGCAGCATCAAACCGAATGCGTTGCGTTGCGAAGCGAAGCAAACCAGGCCGACTGCGCTGTTGGCTTCTGCAGCCGTTGATGTGTGGCTAACCGCAAAATGTTGCACAGCCGAGTTGCAAATAAATTAAAGGTTAAAAGTGTGTGTAAATACCCAAACACAAATAAACGCGCACAGACACACACACACACATAAACATACACAAAAAACATTTACATATGTGCCGCCATTTTGTTAAATTGTTGCTGAAAAGTTATAAAAATAGTTTTAAGCATGAACAAGTCGAGGCATGAATTGCAGTTGGCCTGTTCGCCCTTAACCGCTTTATTTCAGCAAAATGGCGCTCATAAATTAGCAGTCTTGCCGCCATTTTTTTTTTTGTTTTTTCATATCATTTCGTTTTCGATGTTTTTATGTTGCCAAAAGGCATTTTAATATTAATAATTTAAACAAAGCGATTAAACAAATTTCCTTTCGTTTTTGGTTTTTGGTTTTTATTTATTCGTTTAAGTAAACAATTTTTTAATTATAGCAAACAAATAAAAAAATAAATAAATAACTCTATTAAATTTAAACTAATATAAAAACCACAATTTACATAATTTTAGTGGTTAGTCGTTATCCAAATATTAAGTCCATTGGACTTTTACGGCTCAATGTTAAAAACACACGCAATAAAAAAGTGCCCGCGCTATAATCACTTGCCACAAGGCCACAAAAATATGTACACTGTCAACAAATTATTAACAAAAAAATAAATGCATGAACATGTATATTAATAAAAAAGATTTAAGTAAATTATTACTTTTTTTTTATTTTAATATTATTATATTTTTGCTTATTCATGATCAATTGCAATACAACTTTAATATGTCCTTCTGTATGAACGTTGATTATCATATATTTCTGTTTATATGTATAGCTTTATTATGAAAACTATATTAAGAAATGTGTAGAGAGCTTGTAAAAATGTTTATTAAAAAAAAAAAAGTAGTTTTATATTCCATTTACATAACATGTTCCTATTAACAGTGCCTATCAGAGTTGCTAAAATAGAAGGGTAACAGTCATCATGTTAACTTCAGGTTTATTGAACTGTTGACACTTACCCACACTCCATCGTTCCTACGCTTTCGTTTCATAGCACTAATTGATTATTTACGGTCAATTGTTCTATGTGTTGTGTAATTGTACGTAGCATAGGATCACTTAGTTTCAGAAGTTTTGAGGGCAAATATGTTAACTACACATTAGTCAAGACGTCAAAAGGCCATATTATAGAATTATATTTAATTAAAAACTAACTGATTCAATTCTTCAAAGAGCTTCACAAAGTGAAAGATACAGTGTATTTTTACAACAAACAAACTTTCTTCTTTATTTCGCTTTTTCCGGTGAGCTTATTTTAATTAATACATTTGTATACATTGTTTGTACGCTTTAATTAAATAGCAATCTATTGCAATCGCTTGCAATTAAATTAATATTTTTTGAGCTTGTCGCATTAAATTACATTGCAAATAAATATACAAAGTGCATTAATAAATTCCAATTAAATGATTATGTTGACATTAATAGAAATTTTCTCTCCGAATAATTTATGTTGCTATTATTCAAAAACAAAAAAGAAAAAATTGAAATTGTTATTTAATTAAAAATAAAAGTTGTCATTTTCATTGATTGCAACAACAAAAAACAACAAAAATGACAAACATATTTCAAAATAATGTTTATTGCATACACTTGATGTAGATTGTTATTGTTGATGGTGACAGAATGAAAGCGATAAATGAATGAGTTGATAATTGATTTGATTTAATAAGTGACCAACACATTCCTTTCAAATACTCTTTAAGATCATCTTTATACAATATATCCCGTTTGACTTACCTCCTTCCTTTTGCTACACGTGCTTACAAACATCTATTTGAATTACATTATGAAGTATCAAAGCAAATGCTTATTGAAATTATGCGCCATCATGTTATTGTAGATCTGAGCTATAAATAACTAAAACTGTGATTTATGTCAAAGTAACCTTTAAATATGAAAGTTCATAAGTTTTTCTTGCATTTTTTTTTTGCACATCTATTTTATCAAGTTAGCCAACATAAATAAATTATCTACACGCGCTGTTATTTTATTTAACACATTTTTTTTTTGTAGATTATTTTTCGCTTTGGTGTTGAATGAAATTTATGCGAAAGCATTGAATGGAAAAAGCAAAAAAAAAATATTTATGCTTTCAAACAAATGCGAAACAAGGCGCAACGTAATAATAGTAACTTTCATAATGAGAATGCCAAATGATTAATGATGCAAAAATGATGTGGCAGATTGAGCAACAATTACAACAACAACAACATTATTACAACAACACAAAACAGACAGCAAATACATAATTTCGCTTGACAGCAACAAGCAGACGAAACTTGAACGCAAATGTTGCGAATTTCACAGTCAAGTATCACTTCAAGACACATAAATGAAATAAAATGAATGAAATGAACAGAACAGAAGCTGTGAGAAGGCCATCAAGCCAGAAGACCAACAGCGACGCCGGCAACGTGAACCAAAAAAAAATAGAACAGCAAATAAACAGCTGCCGCCGCTGCTGCTGCTTGTGTACGAACAGAAACAACATTCGTTCCTTGCCGCCTTTGTGCGTTTCTTTGCTAGTTTGTTCCTTCGTTCGCGTCTTGTGTCGTTTGTTCGTTCGTTAATTAATTAAATTTCAATTAGGCGCGGAATTTGTTTGATTTGCTTTTGGCTGTCAATACGATTTGATTCGTGTTTTTGTGTTTTGTGCTAATTGGAAACGCCGTCAGAGACGACGAGTGCGAAGGCGCCACAAACTGACGATGGATCATTAATTTAACGTAACATTTATTAATATTCATTATACGCGCTGCGCGTATGCCTTCTTATCACTTTAAGTGAAATTAAACAACGCGTGAAGATAAATATTAAAAGGAGAAGCAGCGAGAGGAAGCCTGGGCAAGTAAAATGTTACATAATTGTAGTAGAAGCGTGAACAGACACTTGGCATAGATATTCGAATTTTATGCGATTTTTTATTCTATGCTATTTTTAGTTTATTTCACATTTTTGCCGTTGACATTTGTTTAACCTATTTTCGGCATTTTATGCTGAGTTTTGTGGTTTTGCGCTCGCACACACAACTGTAAACCTTTGCCAAAAACTTTTATCTGCCCGACTTATAACAATTTTTTTTTCATATTCTTCTTCTTGTGCTTTACTTTTTTTTTTTCTTTTGCTGTGTTCTATTCCACCATAAACATGATTTTTAGGCAGCTTGTGGCTAAGCTTTCCACTTCAGCTTTGAGCGTGGATTTATCTTATGTTCTTTGTGCCGCTCGCTCTCTTTCTCCTTTTTAGCCATTCTACCACATGTGTATTGCTTGCAGTTGACTTTAAGTGCGTAAAAAACATAAAAGAACATATTTAAGAAAGAAGAAGAAGCAAAAGAAATGTGGTTTTGTGCTACTTTTTGACCTGCATACCTTTGGCGCTCATTGTTGTTGTTGCTGCTGCGGCAAATAAGCTGCAGTGAAGCGTTGTTGTACACTATTAAAAAATAATTAAAAATTATGTCTTATCGCGATGGCAGCTGTTTCCGTTTCCGCTTAAGCAGCTCGCATGCTCATGCGCTTGTCCGTTGTGTGTTTGTGTGTATGTGTGTGTGCCTGCAATTGGCATTTGACTTTTGTGGCCGCTTTGGCCATCGTTTTATATCGTTTGTTCTACTTGGCTTTGCGCGTATCAGCGTAAAATTTCGCTTAAAATAATTTCGTGCTTCAATTGCGTTGCAACGCGCTTTCATACAACACACACACACACACACACACACGGATGCACAAACGCATACACGAACAGCAACAGCAACACACAAACGAGATGTACGCGTGCTGATTGTCCTGCCGCTGATAGTCCTGTACAGATATCCTTGCAATTTGTAGTAAATCTTGCAAGTTCGTTTCGAGCGTACAATCTGCCAGTTTGTTTGACTCTGTGTGCGTGTGTGGGTATGTGTGTGCCGCCATTTTGCTTGTCTTGTCTATGAAAAATATGCAGTGCGCACGTGTTTGTTTTAAATTGCAAGCAAGCGAGCAAAAAATGCATCGTTTGCATTTTGAAATTCAAAAATGGCAAACAGATGCTCAAACAACAATAAATTCAGCTACTTTAGTTTTTGGCAGATGATAATCATGAAGCTTTGTCGGTTTTAAAACTCTTTAATTAAGTGTTATTAACGCCACTCAAGAGTCGAGCGAAGCGTGTTGCATGTAGCAACATGGCAAGCGTAATAGTTTCATATTGAACAGCAACATGCAAGGCAGATGCATGGGGTGGTGTGAAAGAGGGGTGGCGAAAGTGAACAATTGAATGACCAAAGCGAAAACAATTCGCTGTCAATTGCATTTGCATTTGGCAACCGCTTTTCGCAATGATGAACAATGCTGAGTCGAAATGATGTGACAGTGCAGCTGATCAGAAATGCTCGTTGTTGTTGCTGTTGTTGTTGTGCGCTGCACAATAAACCTTAAATGGAGCAAAGCATCCTTGGCCTCATTTGCATAAATTGCATGCATGGCCGCAACACAGCTTTGTTGCTGCTGCTTTTGTTGCTATGATTACTGTTGTTGTTGGTGATGTGCAAATTGAAAGAGCAAGAGCTTAAGTGCGCGGTAAGCGTAAAAGAAACACAAAAAATGTTTTTACATTTGTAATTTTACGAAAATGCGAAAAATACAAATTTAAATGTCAAATGCGTTGCAATGTTGCATTAATTGTTATGTTGTTGCAAAGCTTAAAAATGCATGCATATGCCGAGAATGTTAGTTGGAAATTATATACATAAAATGAAATTTATATCAATCAACAAAAGCGGCATAGACAGCATTAAATTGAATAAGAATGCCGAGAAATTAAAATGTCAGCATTTGCCGACTGTGTGTCTGTGTGTGTGTGTGTGTGTGTGTGTGTGTGTGTTGTGGCACGCCCAACGTACCAGGCGACAGACGATGAAGCCGTTGAGCGCAAGTCAGTCTTAATGTTGGCTGTCTGCAATATTTATGAGCCACACTGAGGACAATTTTTTGGCACAGCAGCAGCAGCGCAGACGAAGAACGATAAAATAAAAGAGATCACACCGGACAAGAACTTGGCAAACATACACCGACAAAAAAAGAGCAAGAAGCACAACAAAAATACCAACGACAAAGACGTCGACAGCGAACAAAGACAAAGTAACAGCCGCCAATCTAATAAGAAAGCAGAGCAGGCAACCCGAACAAAAAAGAGAACGAAACAGAAATGAAACGAAACGAAAAGAAAAGAAATATGAAATTAGTTGTTGGCCGGCGGGCGGGTGTGCGGTAAAACAACGTGCAACGAGCAGTGTAATTGCCAAGTGTTTTATGACCAAATTTTAGAGCCAACGAGAGAAAATCCTTATTACGTCGAACATTTGTCAGCCTCTGCTAAAGAAAAGAAAGCTTCACTTTGCAGCCGACATTTGTTCATTCCATTTGCTTGCTTACTTATTTGCTTGCTTGCTTGCTTGCCACACCGACCGCTCGTCGCCTGCTTGCCGCTTCGCTTACTTTGGCTCAGTTACAGCTTTAAATGAGATACGCAATAAATTCTGTCACTTGACTTTTCGTGTGGAATTCATTAATTTGTCGTGCCCGTGCCCGTGCCCGTGCCCGCCGCGCACAACCTCTCTGTCCCATCACTGACGGTGCTCGACGGTGTTCAGATAGCGCGAAAGAATTAAATTAAATCTAATTGTTTGAATGGTCATTAGGGGAATGTCTTTATTATGTACAAAAGTGTGCAAATAATTCAATTGGTTGCATTGTGCGACATGGCGTATGCGCAATATTTTTGCCACAACTGAAAAATCACTGTAGAACACACACACATACACACAATGCATGCTCTTACAGACAAACGCTTAAAAACTATGTTAAGTGCAATTGTATGCAGCGGTGTGTGTGTGTGAGTGTTTGCTGTTTGTCTGTGCGAAATTGCATTGCAGTTCTTTTTCGACCGAAGCACATTTTTCTTTCCGCTCTGTCAAAGCACTTCAAGTCACTTGCAATTCTTGGTTTGTTTGTCTGCCTACGTGCTTGTTTGTTGAATGTCCTTTTCCGCGCTGCTTCTGCTTGCTTATTTCCTTGCCTTAGCTTTTGGTTAACGTTCTGAGACTTGTGAAAATAATCTAACGCATACAAATATGAGCGTACACTTGAGCTGTTCCAAAAATAGCGTAAAGCAAGAATATTATTTTTATGTTGTATAAAGATAAATGTTGCATGTAAGCGGCAACAAATAAATGCCACAAGAGAAAAACACAAGTTGCGTTCAAGTGGCAGCTATGAGTATAACAACAACAACTACAACGATAGCGACAACAACATCGAACATTTTTGCTGTTGACAGTTGGGCATAACTTGTGAAAGTGGACATTGTCTGAAATTGCTTAAATTGGCCTTGTTTGGAATGTTTGTAAGTTAGTTTTATCATTTGGCTTAAAATAGTTTTTTCGTTATTTTTTCTTAAAATACAACACTGCAAAAACGCATGTTTCCACGAGTAACAAGACAACATAAGCCAAACTTAAAAAAAAAAGGAAATGCGACAATTAAAAAAATAAAATTGTGCTCTTCCAAATCAAAAGATCAATTCGAATTTGTTATTATATTTCTTAATTATATAATAATATCAAATCATTTAAATCAAAATGCATTAAAGCTTGATGCTTAAAAATATGTTGCCTACTTTTCGGCTGCCATTGAATAGAGCAAACAACGTCGTAATTGTCAACCAAACAAGTTCGCATCTTAGCTTTTTAGAATTTAATTAAATAACTGTTTGCTTTTGCCATCAAATTCCACACCGCCCGCTCTTAGTCCATTTGCTATACTTAGCGTACTTGAGGCATAAATACAAGTAGCCACTCGCTCAGCCAAGACACTCAAAACTCGACAAGTTTGTTGTCTTCGGTTGCAATTTCTCATCGAGCAAACGAGCAAACTTGGTCAGAGCCTTGGATCAGAGGCTAACGTTCATGTCACGCTAGTCGCGCTCACTTACTCACTCACTCACGCTATTAGTACTATCTCGTTCTCTTTCTTGAATTATTGACCACTTCACACTTAACTTTGTGTTTGCCTTTTTGAGTGTTATTTTTTCTTCTACTCACTTTGTTCGTTTGGCTTACGAAATGAGTCACTCGAAAGGTGCGAGTAAATTGTGTACTTAAGACATACTTCACTTTTAATGATTTTAATAAAGTACATTTTCGTTAACTTTGCGGAAGAAGTTTAAACAATGTACGCCTTCAAGCCTGACAGAGAATTAATCACATGCTTTGTGTAATTTTCGGCAACTTTTGTTAGTGTCACGTTTAATTTAACAACACTTAGATTTTTCATCAGCTTTCCAATAACCAATACCACTATACATATAATTTTTCCTAAAACAATTTCATCTCTAAGCAAATTTTGAGCACAACAACAACAACATCGACAACAACACAGATCCCACGCTTTGAAATGTGTTGGTTTTCAGTGAAAATATTTCGCTGATGGCAAGTGAAAAGCGCGCGCTGTAATTAAATAAAGATTCCGCCTGTTTGAGCTTACGTACAAATTGCATACTTTGAAGATTCATTTCAAAAGTTCACTAATGGCTTTAAGCGTAATGAAGCCGGAAATTAGTAAAAGTTGACTTTGCTGCGTCGCAAATGTTAGTGTATTGTGGGCACGGGGAACGGCGAATGATGGCAACAACAAAAATAACAGTTTTGGCAGTCAAGTTACTGCAAAGCTGACTGACTGACTAGCTGACTGGCTGCCTAAGAGATGGACAGACAGTCTGACATGTTGAAGACATTAAGTTTTCGTTTTTGTTGTTGGTAATTTAATTTTAAAGTTTTTCCTCTTTGCGCCAAAAAAGAAAGTTTTGTCTTTGTTGCGCTTTGATTGGCAACGTGCAAGCTTAATGAATGTGCGCCGGGCGAAATAATTTCAGTAACGGTCGACTAAACATATTTGTTATTATACTAAACAATCCTATGCCATATAGAATGATGAATTATGAAGACAGCTTATATAATTATATTATTTGAAGGACTTCAGGATGTGCTGAGAGGCTGAAATTGTCTTCATAAAACCATAAAAAAAATATTAAAAAAAAAAATAAATTAACTTAACGGACATTTTTAAATAAAACTGTTCCTTACAACAGCGCCGCCTGTCGGATTCTAGAGAGGCTTAAGTACCATCTAGAAACAAAAAAACTATATTTTATATTCAAAGTAGATATTAAAGTATTATATTATTATATATATATTATTAAAATGATGTTAAATGAAATAAGCAATTTCATTGCTTTGATCAATTTGCTCAAATTACTAAACAAAACGTGACTGTTTCACGCAAATTAACTCTAATTTTTTTTTTTTTAATTTTGTAAAAATGAAATCTAACTGAAAACTACGTATTTAAACTCCAAAATTGTTTTGCATTCAGAACTAATCCGAGAGCTTACTCCTCATTTAGTTAGGAACGTTCATGCAACAATTGCAACAAGCGAGCGAAAAGTTTCTCGTCGGGCTATTGCCACTTTAATTAGTTGCGTTTGTTGCATGTTGTTACTTTTGTCGTTTAAATTGCTTTTGTTTTTGTTGTTGCTGTTGCCGTTGCTGTTGTTATTGTTGTTGCAACACTTAAGCCAACTTAATGCACTCGAAATAATTTGCCCGCAAAAAGTTTCGTTTGAAATCCAAAAATTAAATAATCACCGAAAACGTTTCACGCATACAAATAAATACAAAACAACAACTCGTCGAAATTTCGAAACTCGGTTCTGTAACGTTTACAGAAAACTGCCTGCGTTCTACCACCGCCCCCCGCCTCTTGCCAACCAAACACTTCACGCGCTCTTCGACCGTTTCAATACTTGCTAAAGTTGCCATGTCGTTTGCAATTCATGTACAGTTCGAAATCAAAACTAAATGGAAACTGTTTCTTTTTTTTTTTGCTATTTATTTATATTTTTTTTTCTCTCGTAACTAAAATGTTATAAATGTAATTTATAAATTATAAAATAAAATGAATTATGCGAGGTATTTTTGAATTGCAACTTTTAAATGAATGCCTTTTACCAAAAATTGGTTCGGTTTTTGTTTTGTGGTGAATTTTTCTATTCAGCATATTGAAACGGGAGACCCATGACGAGGCTATTGGCAAAAAAAGTTTGGCCAAACATAAAAAATTAAGCACAATTAAATTTTGCATTTTGTAATTGTTTTGCGCTGAAATTTATTTTTTGTTTATTTAAATAATTTCCATTGGTAAATACATTTGATCATGTTCACAATAAAGCGGCAGTCAGACTTACAACAACTGTTGCTCACAGCAGCAACAAACGCATGCCTCGCCGAAAAAACTTTTTGAAAATTATATTTTCATTTATCTTTCGGACTTAATTGTATTGCTATCTATAATTTCTACATTTAAACAATAAAAAAAATTAAATAAATAATTAAAACAGAAGACAGAAAAAACCATTTGTATTTCAATTAAGTTTATCACACATGATTTCAAATGTATTTTACAAATTTACGTATTTTTTAATTTTTTTTTTTTGTCTTATAATTAAATTATTTATCGTTAAAGTTAATTTACTTTTATATTTTATTTGCCATTTTGGATTGCCGTTTGTATACCCTACAAAGACTTCATGTGCACAAATAATACTGAAAAGAGGAATCTTTTTCTTTGAATAAAGTCTTTCCACCATCAAACTCACCGACGCTTATAACCTTCATAATATACATTCCGATGTTTTCTTTAAAAGGTATACGATATGTCGAAGGCTTACATTTTGGGGCGTAGCACAAACGTTTTATGCTACGACATGTTTTTTTTGTATCTTTAATAAATAATTAATAGTCATACTTTGTATAGACCAATATGTCTTAAAGAAAATGTGTTAGACTGCTCTATGCGGCGTGTGGCACTTTGTAACATAAGAGTATTAAGAACTAAATAAAAGCCAATGTTTTTATTTTTGCAAACGATAAGCTTTTCGCAGTGTATTTAACAGTCGCTTATACTCAAATAATATTTGAAAGTTTTTTCTTACTTAGTTTTTATTAAAGATCATCGTTCTCATACATGTGTGCCTTGTAGCGAAAGAGAGAAGAAAAAAACATTATTCAGCGCAGCTTAATTAAAATTTTAAATGATGAATAGTAAACTAGACAAACACGAGTGTAGAAACACTTGCTTATATCTCCATGCATGTACGAACATGTAACCACAGAAAGCTTGTACATAAGTCAGGCAGACAGGTCGCCTTTCATATTCGAGTGGCATAAAATTTCATGTTGATGTTGGTTTTTCTCTGTTTTTGTTTTTATTTGCTGCTTTGTAATGTGCTGTTGTAATTAATTAATTAACATAAAAATCAAAAACATTTAATTATCATTTTAATGAAACAATTTTGCGCAAACTTAGGGGAAATGACAACAATGAACTAAATTATTTTTATAAATATTTTAAATGAAGTTGAAAAAAAAATTTAAAATTTTGTAATTAAATGATTACACGATAAGAGAAGAGAGCAAATGTAAAATTTTTGTGTTGTCTGAGCATTAATTAACAATCCTGATGGTAACTAAAGACTTGTAACGAAGTTATGTAATCCTGAAATCCATAAGAGAGAAAAGGCATATTGAGTGTGAGGACATGCATGATACATACGAATACACTCATGATCAACATTGGACAAAAAAATCTCCTTGAGTTTGTTCATGTGGGTACAAACACTGTAAGAGATTTATGGTCTGAAATTAAATTAAATTTTAATGTTTCATGTTTATGAGAGATACTTTTTTATATTTCGGGATATTTTTTTGGTTGTTTTGTTCTTGAATATATTTTTTATTATTTTAAAAAAAAACTATTTATAAAAAATCCCGAAGTATAAAAAGTACTCCTGGTATATAAGATGCCTTGTTTTTGTGCGACAGACCTTAAATCATGTAGATATATATGTAATTATGAATCTTTGTATCTCATATAGGATATTTCCAAGTCGTCAAGTCTCGAGCAATACATTCAGACATGAATTTATTTAATGTTTTTATTATTTTACGTTTAAAAAACACATGTCGAAAGCAAAAGTTGTCAAAACCAATTAACGCAAACTAAGTGAAAGCGGCGCGCAATCATACAATATTCTTTTGATGAAAAAAACCTTGCCAACATTAATGCATATAAAAAAAATTAATACTTTTTTTACACACACACACACAAATGTACAACTCGTGTAAATATTTTCGTGCAATGTTAAAAACAAAGCAAAATGATATAATTTACATTCAAATGACAGAATATCGTTGCAATGCTTATATTTTTTCAATGCGCTAACATGACGATGATTGTATTTCGGTAGGCACACACACACACACACACACACACACACACACACACATACAAAGGCAAACGGACACACACAAATATGTGTTCAAGCAAAGGTTTTCGCTCATATTTGCAATTTTAATTGCATAAATATGCAAGAGTCGTGTCTGCCTAAGGGAAATAACACAAATGGGCAAAAAACCGAGCCCAAAACTCAACTCAGAAATGAAAAAAAAATAAAAAATAAAATAAAAGAAATAAATAAATGAAAGTGAGGCGTTCGTCAGACTATACAAAAACCAGATACATCATAAAAATAAATGCAAAAAAAAATTTGAAAATAAAGAAAGCGAAAACAAATTTTTACATCAAAAGTGGCATAAATTTTCTACGCGGTTGCTTTGCCATGACGCTCGCAAATATTACCAAAACGCTTGGTAATCATCGTTTGCATTGACTGTTGATAGACGAAGGCGCCGGTGGTGGTGGCGGGCGTTTGGTATTACAGCCAATTTGGCCATGTGCTTTTAGTAATGTTCAGCAACGTTCGCCCGCATTTCAGTTACTTTTGCATAATCATTTTATATTTCGGCTTTCAACAAAATAATTTCAAATATATAATACTAATGACCAAAAGTAAATACACTTTGCTTTAAATACAACAAATTAAGCAAATACAACGCTAATTAAAGCAAATATTTCATTTGAAATTTAGCAACGCATTTTCCTAAACGACAATAAACCCTAAGAAATACTTTAATTAAAATCACCACCGACAACAACAATAACAATTGCAAGACCATTGAAATCAAGCGAAATTGTATCAAATCAAATCGAATCGAATCAATGCACTTCAATTAGACCAATTAAATATGTATTCAATTAATATAATACCAAACCAAGAATTATTTTCACAATTTTAGCATAAACGTAGCAACAAATACGAATACGAATGGGAAAACTTAAATGAATATTAAATTGCATATAGTTTTGGTTATGGCAACAATTGTTGTTGTGTTTGCATAATTTAATAGTGATTAAGTATTATTTAGACAAAAGAAATAAGTTCAAGAATTAAGCCAAAGCGGTCTAAAATATTTAAGCAGAAATTCAGCTGAGAATTTATTATTAATAAATTGAAAACATCAACGAAGTTGTTCTTGTCGACTGTAAAAGAAAACCAGGAAGCGTAAGTAAACAAATCAACGAAGATTTATTATGTGACAAGCATGCTTTAGTAGCCAAAGATGAAGAAGCAGCAGAAGCAGAAGCATACAAGGTTGCTCAAGCAGACACAGACCAAAGATACTCACACATACAAAGACAAAGGCACATATGCCAATTGCCAAATGACAACTGCGTGTTGAACTACTAAATCAATTCGTTATTTGTATTTGTCTCCGTGTGCGAATGTGTGCGTGCGTGTGTGTGTGTGCGGCTTATTTTATATCTGTTTCCTTTTGTCTTTAGTGGCGCCTCGTGCATCCTTGAAATGGGTCTAATTAACGCGCCTCATTAACTACTTTACGACTTGTCAAGGCAGCGCGAGGCAACGGCATGCTTGCCGTCGTGCGTGAGCCTGAGTCGACCTAATGCGTTGGCATGTGTGAAGTTCAGTTAGCGTGCCAAGAAGATAAATGTTGTTAAATTTTGTGCGCTTGAGTAAACTCTGTCTTCAAGTTAAAGACCAAAAAACATTACCCAAAAACATGCTGAGCAACTAATTAAAGCAACGCTTCGAATAGCAAACAAAATGAATGCTATGCAATGATGAGACATTTACGAATAAACGCAAATTTGCACATTTCTTATGTTAATGGCATTTAGATGATGTTTGACGGACCGGCAAATTGTTCATTATTCATTCAATCATTCATTCATATAAACAGACATTTTGTGCACAAAACAATTTCAAAACTAAACGACGATTAACAACTTATAACCTTTTTGCTAACTAAGCCGGCGTGAACGCCATGGCAATTGCTTAATTCACTAACTATGCAACAACTACAACTACAACTGCTTATTTGTCATTCATCATCATACTGACACAAGCACATCGCCAACACACAACAATGATGCTGTGCACTCTAGTCATGTCACGTGCGCTCACAACACATTTCAATTAATTTCAGTAATTTGTTCAGCATTAAACGTTCGATTAGTCGGCCGTGTCATCATTATCGAGCAAATGCAACGACATCAATGGCATATAATTATAATGAACTTTGCCTAAATAACATTAACAACAACAGCAACAACAACGACGACAGCATTAACACCAAACTAATCCTGATGCATTTCCAAACGTTTGCTAAACTCGCCTTTTATGCACATAATTGCACTTAAACTCATACAAACAAGTCTGCATTTCCGGTATACGATATTGAATGAATTGAAATGACATTTTACTACCACCTGCCATGCATGTTTTTGTGCAGCAAACACACACACACAAACACACACACACACTCGCTTGCTCGCAATAAAAGGCCATATCAGTATTGGCCCGCTATGCGTGTCATGACATTGTTGATGATCCCAAAAACGACTTGCTGTGTTGTAATAGAATTTTGTACGCTCATTTTGGCAATTGTTTGCACGTATTTTTGTGGCCAATGGTCCGCGTCCTCAATCGTGGTCCTGTTGGTTCTAATGTTGGTTTGAACTTCATAGTGCTGATGCTGTTGCGTGTCGCCGAATGTCATGCGAGACACATGACAATGTGCGTCCAACAACAACAACAAAAACATTACTAGTTTATTGTCATGGCTATTGTTGTTGTTGTTGCTGTTGTTGTTTTGTTGACATTGTAATACGATTCGCTTCGTTAAATGTGCTTTGACAATAAAAGTTAACCGCCGCACAAATACGAAAGCATTACTGGATTTTTATAAAGAGCAACCAAAGCTGCTTCGTGGCTATAGATTTTTGTGTTTGCTGGCTTAAGCTTTTAAGTACTTTCAAATGATAGCTTCACCGCACATTTTCACTTTTGAGTACTTTTGTGTGTGTGTGAGTGTTTTTTTTTTTTTTGCTGTAAATTGAATTAGTTTATTGCCAAAAGAAAATCAAGTGTAACGTGGCGAATGCGTAATTTCAATTTTTATTAACAAACTCATTGTTGGCTGCTTAATTTGACAGATAAAAGTATTTCAGTGGCGAACTGATTTTCATTGACTAAGTAAGGTGTCAAAACGTATGATGAGACGTAATAAAAGTCAGCCTAATTGAAAATTTAAACATGTTCAACACATCATTCATGCGCCACTAAGTGAAGTGAAGCCTTTAAAAACAACGAGCAACTACAGGTTTAATATAATAACTTAATGAACCGCAACTCAGCACATTAACACTCCTGCGCACAGAGTGGCACACACAAATTAACTCATTGAAGCGAATTCACATTACTTATACGGTACTTTGTACCTGGGAATTGTAAACTGAAGTCCTGCAAAGTCCTTACGAAAAACGTATTAGAAACGGAAGTAACCAAAAGGAAATGCGCGAAATAAGGAAAGGCACGATAGCTGTGAAAATAAATAGCCGTAGCAAAAGCAAAAACAATTTGTTGAGCAAACTAACAGCAAGCAAGCAGGCAGCCAAGCAACAAGTAAGTTAGCAAGTAAGCAACAACAACAAGCAGTGACTAAATCAACAAGCAACTATCGCAAAGGACGAAGCATAGCGAACAAACGAAAAAGTGTAGTGAAGACTTTCGCCAATGGTGCATAAAAATTTATGATTATGTTAAACGTAAAAGTGGCAAAACGTGCACAGCAGGTGAGCAAAATTGTGTTAATGTCCTGCTGCACATGGTGCCGACGCAAACTAAGTCGAAGCGGCGACGCGACAGCGAAGGCAACACAGACGACTATGCAGACGAGGACGAATGTACTTACATAAAGCTAAAGAAGTCATTCAAAAAAATGTGTTGCATGTATTTGTGTGTGTGTGTTAAATATGATTCGCGACAAAACTGATTTCGTCCGAGATTATTACAAATAATGAGACAGTCATGGCACAAACTACGCGAAAGGACAACGCCAAAGTATAACATTTATTTATGTTGCTGCAGTTGAGAACTTTTAACTTTGTGCTACTTGATATGCTTCACGCATAAGACATAACATTTTCCCCGTTTTGGGGCATGGTCGTAAGCCATGTCTTCGGCTGCTCAACTGTTTAGTTCAACATGGCAAAAAACAAGCCGCAATTTTTCGTTGCCTTTTGTTTAAGTTACCTCTTGCAGCTGCTCGGCGCTGATTTGTTACACTTTGCTCTATCATTCATATTCTTGCCTTCCTTTGTACATTTTAGCGACTCACCGAAGAGGTGAAAGACACGAACTGAAAAATTAACAGCGCTTGCATCATTTTTCGCCGTCAGTCGTTGTCAGGATTTCGCAAAACAATCAGTCAGGCATAAGAGTTGCCGCAAATGCGATTACATCAGACTTTGTCACCGGCATTGCCTTTCGCTCTGTCTGTCTGTCTATCTGTCATTTAGTATGCCTGCCTGCCTTTCGTATTTGTATGCGCCTGTCTTACGCTTCCTTCATATTTAACTTTCAACTTGACGAAGCTTGAGTTATGTGTGCGCTAAGCATATTTGTTGCATTATTGCCACAGTCTTTGTTTTTTTTGTTTTGTGCCAAACCATTTTGGCTGCAAAGAAATATGACAAATCATATGTTCAGCTCAAGTAAATGGCTTCCGTCTCATATCCGTCAGCCAAGTGCTACAAATCGATTGCTCTATTATTTCCTATGCATGTGGTTTGCTTTCGTTGCTTTTGTTGTTATTTGTTGGCCTCAAAAATGTTCGTTGCATAAAAAAGTGCATACTCGTCAGTAGATCTGTCGTTCGGTCTCTTTTGTTCACTCGCTCTGCTCTGACTCGCTTTCCGTCAGTCGTCATCGTTCGCACACTTCCTTTGCGCTTTCCGTTCGAATTTGTTGGTCAACCAAGCATTGCATACTTTTGTGCTGTGCTCTAATATTCTCCATTTTTTTCTTCGGCTTCGTTTCTATGCTGCTCTGCTGCTCGTCGTCTATGCTATTATTTGCAGCCATTTTGTTTCCTGTGTTTTGCCATACGTTTTCCACTGGTTTTGAAGTGAAATTTTTTTTGTACTGCAACTTTATTCGCAGCTGCATGAAATCATATGCAAAGTGTTTGTGTCACTTCGACTTCACTCGAGTGGCATGACTTAAACGTGTATGTTATATATTTTTGTTTTTTTTTTATGATTTTCATTTAAGCCATTTTTTGTCGCTTGTTTTGCGCAGCATTATGCAAAAGACATATACATTAAAACATACTTAAAAACTCTCGTGAAAAACTCTCATACTCGGCTTAGTTACCTCATCTAATATATTGTTTTTCTACATACATAAGAGCATTTTGTGTGCTATAACCGTATCTGCGGTAGACCATTGCCACACCCACATACAAACGAATTCATAATGTGTTTTGCGGTTTGTAACGAAAATGTAATTTTGCTGTCGAATTTAAACAAAAGTATGAGGTAAATATAATTGTGCATAATATGTATTTAATTTATAAAATCGTTTACACAATTTTAAACTCATTTATTGCTAAAGCTTCTATTATTAAATCAAAAAATAAAACTTTGCAAATTCAATAAAAAGCAACATCATTCAACTCTTTATTTTGCTTGTACATTGATTGATTACATCGTCTAATGGCAAAATCCACTTAATTTTTTAAGGTTACCCCACCAAGGTGCCCCATCAGTCTGTAGCTTAAAGCATACATGATGCTAACAAATTGTTATGTGAACTTAACGCACAACAAAAGTCAAAAATCTCAGACACATAAACACACGTGCGCGCTCAATATGAGACCTTTTTTATTAAGAGATTGCTGGTTGTGGAAAAAGGTTCTTTCAAACGCTTTATAAAAAAACAAAACAAAGTACAGTGGCAGGCGAAAGTGCGTCGAATTGATTTTGTATTTATTTAAGTAATAGACTGTGCGAGACCTTTGAGCGGTGACCGATAGCCAGTCGTAGCAGCACAACAGCTGCGTAAAAGTATGCTACATTTCCCGTTTTTCCCTCATTTATATTTTTCTTGTTGCGCAGACATCAAAAAGTTGTTACACATGTGAAAAATCGTTTGCTAGACGTCATTACATTATGTACTTAATAAAGTATTGTTTATGTACTTCATTTATTCCCAACCAACAAGCTGTTGGTTCGGTGTCGTTTCTAATACACTCCCGTTAGACTGATATGAGTTTGTGAATATGAATAATGTTTATTGTGCGTAAAGTTGTCGTATGCTGCAAAATTTGATGTCGACGATTAATTTGTAAGGTAGACAGTTTCTAAAAAGTTGATAAAAGAGAAAGGGTTATATTGAAGAGCAAATGGAATAGGATTGCATACTTTAAGGAGTTAGCTAAACAAATTTTAGACATGCTTAAGCAAATATGTTACGAATTCCGTGAAACATACTCAACTTCGATGAAAAGCATATTAAATTGAGTACAAGTATATGTAAAAAAATTGTTAGCAAAGCCAAAGGAAACATTGGAATTGTGTAACACAAAGCTTAAACCAAATGAAATCCAGCTGAGACACGTAATGGAATTGTATTGCAATGCTGCTTGCAAAGCGGAAACGGCGCCATGTTGGCTCATGCTAAACCGAACCATGCGAATGCGGCAACAGCTTAAATGGGCGTGGCCATACGTCATAACATAAATTTAAATTGCCAACAAGGAACAAGCGAAATAAAAATATGTACATATGTATTTGCACTTGCAGTATAACAAAATGGTGAACATAACTGTTAATCATATATACATAAATACCTGCAATATCAAAAACACGTACATCAACAACAACAGCAACAGCAACAACAATAAGCATGTCTGCTTAATCGGATTAAAAAAACATTTGCCGCAACTAAGCTAACACTGTGAGTTTGTGGCATGAATATCGGCGAAGTTGAGTGAGCCAATTGCGGTGCACTTCAAAATGGCCACTGAAAAATTGAAATCAACTTTTTTTTCAACGTCATCATCGTCATAGTCATCGTCAGCGACATCGTATCGTTGAGCCCTCAACACCCTCAAGACGCCCAGCTGTGTTGTAACCAAAATAATAGCAGCACGTAGCTGAGTTTTTATGACCGAACGAGCGAACAAACCGCTTCGCATTAATTCCTTGCATGCCAACGAGCTAGCGAAAAGCACTTTAGCTGCTTTTTTCAGAGCTTAGACAGAGTTCGGTTTGCTTATACATATGCTCAGGCATTAATGCCGCCGGAAGTTGTTAATTTTGGTGCAGCACTACGAGGCTGGCGGAAGGAAGTAGCGTGCCAACGTCATCGTCCTTGTTGTTGATTTCTTGACTTTGTTGTTGCTGTTGTTGTTGTTGTCGTTGCACGTTTGTAAATTATGGCAGTGAAATTGTTCGTTGCGCGTAGAAACAACATATGTAATTTGCTCAGTGTGAAAATGTCTGTGAAAAATAGTTTGTTTTTGTTTTTGTTTTGCAAAAATCGCATGCAAATAACGACAAAGAGCAGAAACGTGTGCGTGACTTATACTAAATGACACAGAGTGAGACATAAACGTGTTGCGTATGACAAATGCAATCAATTTAAATATTTGGTATGAAAACAACAAACATGACATTAAATTTAAATGCAAGCAACAAAATTTTAAACACACTTTTTGCCAATACTTTCCTTTAAATTATATTTCCATGGCAATGCAAAGTTCTTCAGCTTACTATTTTTAACGAAACTTCATGTCATCTTAACTTTTTCACTTGGCGCCTCGCCGACGTTGCGTTTTGCACCTTCTCGCTGTATTGCCGTCAGACAAAGGAAGATTGAATGTTATTTGAGTTGCAGATTGAAAGTAACGAGAAAGAGCATATTGAAGCATTGAGATGTCAAGTGCTTCTGAACCGTTTCATTTCGCTTCGTTTCGAGGCATGCAATCAGCGCTCTTAAGTGTCGCGCTGAGATACTTTGATGTGTCAGTTTAAAAAGACTTCATTCAAGTCGAATGCATAACAGAGTGCGACAAAAAGCAGAATTTAAATACGCGTCTGTATTTAACAACAAGGCAAAACACTTTAAGCATTCAATTTAATTCAAAATAAACTCATTTCATGATAAAAAAAAATACTATGCATTGAACAATTTATCACATTTGATTATCATTTAATAGTTTATAAACAGTTTAAAGTTTTTGCTGCCTCAAGCGCAAATGCAACAAGCGCGTGCTCAAGAAAATAAATGATGCTCCAATGCCTTGCAACTTCCAACTTGCTGCTTGTAACATGGTTAAACTCTTTGCATTTAGCAGCACAAGTTGTTTTTGTTTTACAGCCACGAAACATTGACAAATGATAACAAACAAGCGCGTACAAAATATTTACACACTTTAATAGCTATTTTTATCATGAAATATTTGTTTATCTTTTTGCACTTTAAAGTTTTTGTTTTTTTGTTTGTTTTGTTCTCAAGTGAATCACACGTAATCGAACCAGATAAATGCGAACTTGCGCACTTTTTATGCCAATCAAAATAGTAAAGCCTCCGAAATTGAGCACTTTTACACGCCAGCAACGAAATGTTTTGCTTATCGCACTTTTATTCTCTCGGTTTTCTCCAACGTGCACCGTTACTTTGACTCATTGTTTATACAATTCGCCATGAACTTCAGTCTGCGCGCACTGATAAGGCAACCGAATGTATGTGAGAGCATTTATTAAGTGGCAGCGGGCACGGGAGCGCTTGGCGAGCTCAGTGCTACAACGAGTAAAACTAGTGTTGACTAGAAAAGATTTTTGTTTTCTTGATCCGAAAAGTGTATTTCGAATATTATTAACAGAACAACCAATAAAATTGCATTAAATTAAAAGTAATGCGAGTTTTATTTTTACAAATTAAACTTAATTAAATCTAATTAAAATTAAACTTAAAACTAAAAAAAAATGCAAATTCAAACTTAATTTTAAATTATTACAAAAAAAATGAGAAACAAAGCCACGCGATGATCTAAGCATGTGATTCCCAGGCCGATCTTTTGCCCTTCAGCATGCGCTTGTTGTGTGGCATCGCATAGCGCAACTTGCTCCAGAAGTGTGGATCGCCCCACTTTAAGTATGTGTTCAGCTTTAGGTATGCCTTCAACTCGCTGCCAATGCCGTCCATGTGCTCGATCTCTTTGTACAGTATGATAATGATGCGTTTTCGTTTATCCTCCAGCACGGCCTGGTAGGCAATGCGAAATTCCATGCGCGTCCACACAGAATCGATGAAATTTTGCGACAAAACAATTATTATACGTTTTGATTCCTCAATGGTGCTCACAATGCGCTCCGGTATGCAATCGCCCACCAGCCAATCGCGACCGTGCAGACAAACCCTAAATGGATTCGGTCCACCCTCCAATTTGGGTAGCATCTTAACAACAAGATCTTCATCGCGATGCGAATAGGAGATGAAAGCATCATAGATCTTATCCTTATCCAGTTCCTCTTCGGAGACATACCATAAGCATAGATTGTGATTGTAGAGCCAAATTTTGATGGCTTGTTCATACCATAGATAGAAAACAAAGCTTAGGCACAAGAGCACAATAAAGCCGCCCACAATGCCCACAATCAGGAGCAAATTCGATGGACAAATCTCGTATCTGTCCATCTGCTGTAAGGACTTTGTGAATTTCGTGCTCGCACAACGCACATCGCCCAAATCGCTAACACGATACGGTTTGCTACGCACAAAATTCAACAGCGGCTTGGTCGCACAATCGCAGATCAGCGGATTGCCACTCATCTTCATGGTCATATCCAATTCGCTCTGCGATAAGTACTCGATCAACTCATCACTGAAACGCTCAATTTTGTTATTGCTCACATCGATGAAGGTCAAATTCGGCGGCAACTGTGCGATCGCTAGATTATTAATATTATTATTGCTTAGGTATAACCGAGTGACATTGGCATAGCCCAAAGTGGTGGCATTTGGCAGCGCCTCAAGTTTATTGCTCTCGAATTTAAGCACCGTGGGCACAAGTGTTGTGTTTGGCAGTGTGGGCAATGCGTCAAGCTGCGAATTGCCACACTGTACTATGAGTTGCATGGTCGGTCGATCAACCCAGCAGAGGCAATCGCGTGAGCAGCTCCAAGTCTCTGATCTATAATTGCACATGTCATCGTTTGTGCAGAGCAGCGACTCGAAGTCCATCATTAAACGGCCGCCATAGAATTGTGTGGCACGCATATCGACGAGATTCAATGATGTCGTCTTTGCGAATGTTGTCGGCTCGATATTGGTCAAGGGATTGAAATTTAGATTGAGTTGCTTCAAACGTTTGAGTGGTTCAAAGTAAACACTGCAAGTGAAAGAAATTTCGAGATTACTTATCAAGCCAGACAGCGTTGAGTTGAAGTGCAGATAAATATGTGACGATCAATCGACTGAACAAACTTATTTTAAACAAAAATCAAAACAAAATTGCTCACCTTGTTAGTTGATCAATTTTATTGCAAGACAAATCCAAATATTCTAACTTGGCCAGTGCGGCAAAAAAATCTTCGGGCAATCCTTTTAGTCCATTGCTGTGCATATCAAGCTCCTTCAAATTTATCTGATCCTTCAGCAGTGCTGATGGTACTTCGACCAAATTATCATTATCAGTTATACGCAAACGGCGCAGATTGACTGACTTGCTGAAGATGTCTGGCGATAGTTCAGCCAACGCGTGTATCAAGTTCACTTCACGCAAATTCGTCATATTTGTGAATAAAAACGGATCAAGTTTCTTCAACTTCACTTCACCCATTAACAAAGTCACATTTATCAAATGCACATTATTGTGTATAATTTTGTTTTTAAAATGCACAAGTCGTTGGTTTGTTATCATTAAATGCCGCAAATTCGTTAGGTTTGCTAAAAGTTTATCTGGCAAAAAATTCACATCAAGGCCGATTTTTAATTTTGTTAGATTTGCAAACTTATCAAAGATTGTTTCTTGTATTTCATTGATACTGCTATCAATTTTGAGCGATTGTACGCCATTTATTTCACCGAAATGCCATGTATTATTATTTTTATGTTTCACACGATCACGAATTTCCAACGTCTCCACTTCATTGACGCCCAAAGCATTGAGAAATTTTGGCAATGTTGTCTCATTCCAGAAGTTATAAGCATCAATGTCAAACTTGACGACTTTCTCTATGCCCAGATAGGGCACATTCCCGAAATCGTCAAGATTATAATAGGACATGTGTAGCGTCACATTGTCCATGAACTCCACAAACAATGTGAACTCATTGTTGCAAATGAGTATGGCAGTGTTCGCTTCCAGATCGCATGTGCACGCCTTTGACACATTCGGACATATCGTCGGCAGTGTTCGGCCCACCGCATGCAACCGCAATGCACTTAAGGTGGCCAGCATGCAAAATCCGATTGCTAAACGTAGCATCTTTCCCGATATTTCTTATTACTTTCGAAACAACTCATAAATTTTCCACGGTTTTTTTGTTTTTTGCCACGACGCGTACGATTTTCGATTTCAAGCAATTCGTCTGAACATTTCAAAGCAACTAAATCACAGCTGTTCCGATAACTTGGCCAAATACCAAATGCCGATAAAGAAGCCAACGAAGTCGTTGTCGTCGTCGTTGACTTCGCAGCTATCGTCGACGTCGTCAACGTCGTCGTCTTATCTATCACCGATATTGATATGGCGTTCATATTCAAACATATTCATTATTCGTGGTATTTGAATTCCACTTTTAAGCAAATTAATTTAAAGTCAGCAAAAGTCATCTGTCAGGTACGTGGATTAATGTCAATTAATAATAAATTATGGGAATAATTTTCACAGCAAACACTTTGACAAGTTGCCTGCGTCTATTTTTGATTGCGTTGATTATTTTTAACCAATTTGATTATTGACTTTTATCGCTTCTTTGCTGATCTGTCTGTCGTGTTGACTTGTTTGTTTACGCTATTTTCACATTAAAACGATAACGCAAAATTTGTTTTCGTTTTCAAGAGGTAATTTTTTCACCATGTATTTAACGGTCATCAGGCATATTAATTTTGTGCAAAGTGAACAAGTTTTTGCATTTATTAATGTGTATTTATTAATCACTCATGTAGTAAGTCTTTGTTTTGTTTTGCTTATATAACCAAAAGTTGTACATGATATAAACTGTTAAGTGTTCAGTCAATTGAGTATATGAAGTTTTGATCATAGCAACTTAGAACTTTATCGCATATTTTTCATACCTTAGACCATTGCTTGGCAGGCGTTGGAGTTAGTTTGAGGACAGCTCTGTTAAGGCTACAAATTGTGTTCTGACGATTACGGATGATGCTGAACTACTAGTAAATGTTATAATGAATTAAGATTTTGCTTTTAAATCATCAATCAAAAGCAACTTTAGTCTATGCAATCGACAGGCCGATAGCTACTGAACAATTTTAATGAATCAACATTTATGATTTCATGAATATTAAGCACTTATCAGCTTCCTTCGCTTCCTTTCTTTCTCTTTAATTAAACGTTCAAATATATGTAAACAACAAATAAGCAAACACAGATTTTTAAATTAAAATTTAACTTGTATTAAAAAACAATTTTACAATTGTTTTCACACTTAATAATTTCTCATTGCCAGATGAGTTGACCTTAACTTACTCTATTGTGTTATGCACTATGACACTTGACACGCACACACACACAAACGCTTGCTCGACACCCTTGCTTAACAACAACAACAACAAGACACATATGAAACAATAATAAAATACATGTTGCTAATTGCGGCAAGCAGCTGGACACATGTTGCCTACTCTCACTCAATATGTTGTTTTTGTTGTTTTAGCTGCAGTTGTATGGACTTGCAAGCTAAGCCATAACTTTACAACAACGACTTTACAAGTTACAAACTGGGCAGAGAGGTTTAGAAACTTTATGCCGAGACAAGCAAAATTTAAATATTCTGAAAACAATGCAACTGTTCACACACATACACACACACACGCTCGCGCTCACACATATCATAGGCACTAGTAGCACACCGAGCACTTGTTTCAAGAAATTTATGTTTGTTATTTTTATTATGCTTGTAGTTGTTGCTCTGCCAATATTGAGCAAGATTCAAATTACATTGGGAGAGAAAAGTTATATTTTCACATTGCACACTTGTCGGACATTTCCTAATTGCAGCACAAGTCCAATTGCAATATCTTGCACAATTGGCAACACTCCGACACTTGTTAATTTTCATTCTCAAAATTTCTATCAATGTATTATCATCTTTATCATTTCGTCTGTGAACTCATTATCATGTTACGTATCATGCTAACGTTTTTGTCTCACATTTGTACACTAGGCTTAATTTAATTATATCAATTTCACTCATCTCTGTTGTGGTCCCCATTTTATTTTGGTACTCCTCATTTTTGGCAGTTATACTCCGATTACCATTTTTTGAGAAAGCTGTCGAGTCGTAGTGCATAATACTATCGTAGTCGTAGGGCTGTCCATAGTCTGTATATCTTGAGTTCGAATCCATTTCAAACTTAAATATTACATGGCGCAATATACTTCAAACATGTAAGACGGAAAGTCTGACCGACTTGGTTTTATCGATTGATCTCGTCATGGTAATCTAGAATAAAGATACATTATGTAGTCGGGGATGTCTCCATTTTTGCATTGCAAACTTCATATCAAAGTTGATATGCTCTTTATTCAAAATACAACAAGATTAAATGAGCTTGCCAAAAACACAAAAATTGAACTTGCAAAGTTTTACAAAAGCTTAATTATGTGTTTTACTGATATACGAACTTTCAAAAGTTTTCCTTAGCCTAGACAAACTTTTGATAGCTTTCACTGTTTACAATCGTAATTGAAGAAACTTGGCACAAACAATTGCACATATCACTCTGATACATGTGGCATTTGAAATTTGATTATTGCCCAATTAAGTATAATCCACTGTACACGCAATGAAAACTCATACCAAAAATAATTTAAGAGCATAATCTTTTATAAAATTAGATTCTTTATTGTGTAAAATCCAAATTGTTAAACAATAAACTTATCATTTTAATTGATAGCACACCCTGTTTTAAAAATAAATACTGCGCATTTTTTTAAACGTTTTTGGCTTTGTGTTGATCTCAAAAGTAATGTTTATTGTTTATAAATATAAAGACATTTTGAAGTACGCTTAGACTGAATTAGGTAAAGACTTTTTAAGAAGCAAATCATTTTTATTGTTAATTGTTTTTATTTAATTGCTAATTAATAATAAGTTTAATTACTATTAGGAAATTTATATGATTTATAAGAGCATCTTTGGAAAAGTAAACATTGACACGCATTTTGTAGATCATTTTTTAACACGACATTTCAAAGGTCACTTGACTCTGTCGGTCTTACAACTTAATTACCAAAACCCATAAAAAATGTATTAAAATATTTTAATTTTATATGAAATTATAAATAAATGCTTTATAATTATAACATCATCATTTTTGTTGTTGTGATATTTGTATTAAACAATGCAGTAACGAACACACAGGAAAATCATTATGACTGCCAAACTTTTCACTTAAATTATTGAAAATACATGAAAAAAATCATACGAAAAATACTTCTCACAACACAAAACTAATAAACAAAAGAAAAAATTAAATAATACAAATTTTTCACTTAAATAAATTAATATTAACAAATTAATTTAGAAAGTTTTTTGTTTTTGTTTCTTGTTCCTTGTTTACCATAAATTTTGATGCAACGAAAAGCCAATTTTGTTTTTTTGTTGCATTTAAACAAACATTTGGACGAGACTATGAAATATTTAATAGTCTGCATGGAAGTTTTTGTTTAAATGTCTGTAATAACTTTGAACGTTTCTTAGTTAATTTTAAGAAATATACATAAGTTAAGTTGATCTAAACACTAACGAAATACTTGGTTTGTTGCTACAAAATCTTTTGTAATAAAAAGCGTAATTAAGCAAATTTAATAGAATTTCATCATTAGCTGTTGAAGACTCTTGTATAAGGAGTGTTTACGAGTGTTCAAAGTTGTTCATTCGATAGAGGAAATGTTCTCCAGCACTTTTGAAACTTTACTACTTAATTTTAGTTTGTGTGTGTGTGTGTGTGTGTATAGACTTTAAGGCTCAAGCGTTGGTGTCCATGTGTGTGCGTAGAAGTAGATTGGTCGAGTTTGTATGTATGTCAGTTATTAAATTTTTTAAATTCTAATATTCAATTGGATTGGGATCACGCGGTTTACGTGAGTACTTCAAGCCCAAATCATCGCCGATCTCATCGATGACATCGAGCGCGTAGTCCAATTGCTCTTTGGTATGTGCAGCGGAAAGGCAGAAACGTATGCGGCCCTCCATAATGGGCGTGGCTGGGAAACCAGCACCGACCACGGCAATGTGACGAGTGGTCAGAGTGCGTACGACAGCGCTGAACAGAGCACATGGAAAAAACGTTTCATTAATAGTTAAAAGACAAGAAATATGTGTAAAATGAAATGACTCACCCAATCTTGGAGAAGAGATACACCAACATGGGCACCACAGGCGAGTCCTCATGACCGTAGGTAATGACGCCGATCTGTGCGAGGCGTTTGCGGAAGTAGCGTGCATTGCGTGCAAGTTGGACAATCTTTTGGCGACCAACTTCGGTGCCATCTTCACCCATAATGGTGCGCATGGAGGTAATGATCTGCTGTGCGATGGGCGCTGACATTGAGCCAGCGTAGACATGCGCATGACTGTTGGCGCGCAGAAAATCAATCAGTTTCTGTAAGTGCAGAATTGTGATAAAACAATTAGTTACAAATCATGAAGAAGTACTAAAAACAAACAAAAAATAACTTACCTTTGAGCCGGCGAGATAACCGCCAGCGCTGCCGAAACTCTTTGTGAATGTGCCCATCAATATGTCAACATCATTGGGATCTGCCTTGAAGTAGTCAACCGCACCAGCGCCATTTGGACCCATGGCGCCGACACTGTGCGCTTCGTCGAGATACAAGTACGCCTTGTACTTCTTCTTCAAGGCAATCACCTCAGGTAGACGCACAATGGAGCCTTCCATACTGAATACGCCCTCCACAATGATCATGATCTTCTTCCACGGCAAACCGCCATTCTTGGGATTACCATAGGCGACACCTTCGCGCAGCACACGCTCCAAGTCGCGCATATTATTGTGCTTAAAGACACGCACGGTAGCGCCGGACAAACGCAAACCCAAAATAATCGAAGCATGATTCTTCTCATCGCTCACGACGAGACAATTCTTCGACAACAGGGATGGCAAATTCAAAGCATTCGTTGCAAAACCCATGCCGAACACAATCGCATCCTCAACGCCCAAGAACCGTGCCGTCTGACGCTCCAAGTCCAGATGCAATTGCGTTGTGCCCAACTCACAGCGTGGGCTCGCCGAAGCGACACCATAGTCACGCGCCGACTGCTCCGAGTTGTCGGCGCAGGGTCCAGTGGCGGCGGCAAAGCCGAGGTAATTGTACGAGCCCAAGTTCAGGCAACGCGTTTGCGTGCCCGTAAACTCAAAACTCCAGCCGTAATCATGCGTTACGCGATCCTTGAGCGTCAACTCAGCGCCGGGTACGCTGCTAATGGGTCGATTCCAACAATCACGCACGCGTCGGTACACATAGCGTGAATAGAAGCTCTCGAAGGCGTCATAGAGCATGGCATAACCCTCGCGGCCCACCTCCATGGCCACCTTGGGCACAAACAGCAGCTGATTGATGTAGCCAAGTATCATGAGCAGATAAAAGCCGAGGTACGTGAGGCATGCTGTATGCAAGGGCACCTCTTCGAATGAGGTCTTCTGGTAGTGCTCCTTTTCCGGCGACAATTTACCATCGGCCTGTGACGGCTTGTAGTCCGGCTTGACCACGCTGGCAACGGCACCATTGCCCGCGCTGCCGTTCGCAAAACCATTGCTGGTGATTTGCTTCGCCGGATGGTAAGCACTGATAAGACGCTGCAAGACAACACAAGTGTTAATGTATTAGAAAATACGTCATGATTGATAAAAAAACGTTTATCAAAGGCAATTGTTAAAAGGGCTAAGCTGTCTAATGACGAAGCCACTTTCCACTAATGTCATTCTACTAGCAACTTCAACTAATAACGATTTTATTGATTTCTAACACACGCACACACACATAAACAAAAAGCAAATGACATAAAAAAACCATTGAAAATATGTTATGTATTAAAGCGCTTCCATTTGGCTTAGCCTTGTGTGTGTTCGTGTGTGTGTGTGTGTGCCTTTGACTGTTGACATTTCCAACTGCCAACCCAAAAAATAAAATAATAAATGGGCGTGTAAGGGGCGCGTAGTAAATCAAGTGAAGTTGACAACATTTCGTTCGTAAATTGTTTTTTGTATTCGAATATCTTTTCCTCATTTGTTTGGCATAACAAAAAACTCGGCCATATGCGCAATTCACTAACAAGTACTTTCATCTATAAAACAATTAACATAGCAACGGTTAATAAAGGCCGCCGATTGACAGCACAACAAAATAAAAAAAGCTTAGTGGCAAATTCGTAAAACCAAAAGTGAAGCCATAAAAATGCTGCGTGTATTTGCACTTGATGAGCGGCTAAAATGTATCTGCGTGCAATGCAATAAATGCGAATACGTTTTATGAATGACTAAGAAAAGCTCGTATATTGAATTATATTTATGGCGTAACTGACAGACTGCCGGAATGTTTTTTTGATTTGATTCGCTCTCTCTCCCTCACACTCACTCACTGCCAATTGGAATGTAAACTTATATTTTTGGCATGCATTTTACAAACAGTTTAGTTTTTCATATACTATTGTTTGTTTGTTGACGTTGCAAATCGATTGGCTTGCATATTTTTGCTTTAAAAAAAAACACAACTTCAATTACATAAGCAAAGTGGCAGAAATGTCACCATATGGAATATGAGTTTACTGAAGAACCTAAATCAGAATACAGAATCTTTCACTTTTTGATGTCACCTTTTGTTTATAGAAAACAATGAAGAACATTTGCGCCGTGCATTTGCCTCAATGCCGCATAAATAACGAGTGTGGAACAAGTTTACATACTTCAGAGGGTTTTTTCTACATTATTATAATTGCAAATTAGTTTTTACTAACTTCATAAACAAGCGATTTTACATTACAACAATTTTTATGTTTATTTATTTTGCTGTTTGTATTTTGCGCACAATTCCACGAAATGACTCGCATGGCATCGCCGAACTCATGACGTTCAAAGCAATTTGAACAGCTATTTTGACAGATAAAATTGCATTGCATTTATAGATAAACAAAACAAAACAAAAACAAAAAACTATTACAACATTTTTTACTATAGAAAAATGTGCGCAAAGCTCCCATATAAGCAGCCAAGAGATAATGAAAAAAGAAGCGTCTATGTACAAATTTATCAAATACACTGATAAGGCAACTAAGATTATATCGTAAATTGTATCGAATTTGTTTTCTAATGCTCACTTTGGTTAAATTACAAAGAAAAAATATACATAAAGTCTTATAAAAGAATTATTTGCAAAGTCGTTTTGTGTTTGAGTTTTCATGTGTGAAGTGAATGTGAAATTGACAAGTTGTCTTGATAAGCTGATGATTATCAATGGAAATTGTCAGACGGTACTTCACACTGCAAAGTGAAACTTGGCAACAATTGTAATTTGTTTATTAGATTTTGGCTAACTAAACGCCGCGTTAACTAAGCAACTCGAATTGCTCAAATGTTAGAAGTTTAAGGTCGCAAAACTTTGCCACAATCTCAGCGTCTCATTTCCTGTCAGCACAACATTGACGCATGTCAATTTCTTTATTTATTGTTTATACATTATAACAATTGCTTACTGCATTTCGTACAAAGCGAAGCCAAATCAGATTACAGATTACAATTAAGCTAATTTTTAAAAATCAAACAAATTTTGACACAACTCAGCGATACTATTTTTGTTTTAAGCCATCAAGTGTGCGGGCACTCCAACAGAAGTGCTCAACGATATGAAGTCTATTCTTGTTTTGGCTGAGATTTGAATTCAAATGTGATTGACTAGTGAGGTGCGATAAGTCGACCCAACCTCAAAGGCATTTGATGACGGGTACTTGAGTTGGTTTTGCGTGCGTTCAAAGTTCGCAAACGTGAGACTTTGGCAAATGTTAGGAGCAGCGCAGAAACGAGCTCAGATATGTGAGCCTTGAGACGCATGAATGAAATGCGATCAGATTGATTTGTGGCAAGTGTCATTATAGAGTGGTACGATGACAGCTAATAATCGAGAGATTTGCCTAACGGTATTTGTGTATGCATGCACTTTAGACCCTCAAGAACCCGGAAACGAAGTCGGACGTTTGATAAGGTTTCTTCAAGTGGCGTTTGCTACCGAATTTTATAAGATTTTACGTGATTTTTACCCCGGAATTAACACTTGAGTTATATTTAAATAAGTTCCATAAACATATATAAGAAATTTCTCAAATTAAGGCGAGTATTTTGTGTTTTCGCACCTTTTTCTATGCCATCATATATTAAAAACTAAACCCCATCCTCTTTTGAACTAACAAAATCACTGACAAGTGTAATAAATAACACCAAATGATAATTTGAAGCGATAAGGAATCACCTAAAACAACTAATCGAAATCAAATGCAATTCACTATCAAAATGTGACTAATTAATTAAAATACTATTTGTTTTTGTTGTCGCACTTTGCCGGCCCATGATTCACACACACACACATACATTCACACACGACTGAAAAGCATTTTCTCACAACTGATAAAGCGCAAACGTTTGTTTTTAAATTGAAATTTTGCCATGAGTGTTGCTCATAAATTCAAGTCTATAAAGTTTGAGCATTTACATAATTACGAATCGATATCGTCTTATCAGAAAACTAATGTTTTGATTGTATAAAAGCGAAAAGAAAAGTCTAATAAGAAAATGAAAGCAATGTCAGCTGTGCAAGCGTGAATGCAAATGGCACAATTAGACTTAGTTAAGTGTGCCAATGCGGGTGAGAGAGAGCAACATTAACACATAAATCCAATTAGAATATGGCCATGTGTTCGTTCTCAATCATAAAATTCTGTGCTGCTGCTTCTTCTTCGTATCCAGCTGATGACCGACGCCACTCTCTCTCTCTTTTCGCTTCAATTAGCGTGCTTTGCGCTCTCGCACTCATTTAACACACGCGATTTTTGAAAAAAAAAAATGTGATGAAAAAAGATTCGTCAGCCCACCCCGCCTAGACAAAATTGTTTGTTTTTTTAATCATTTAAAAAGTAGCTTCTAACTTATTACTTATTTGTTTTTTTAAATTTTTGTCGTTTACCTTGTACTTTCTCGGATCTGTAGTTCTGATGCCTCTTGTACGAATTTCAGTGTAAGCCGGCGCCGAAAATTTGCGCTGATTCAAGAGTTTAATCAGCTCCTCCTGCTGTTTTTCATCAACAACAGTATTGTTAATAACAATGCTCCCGTTGGCCATTGTCGGTTGTTCGGATTGCTGGTGATTAGCACTTGTACCGTTCATCGGCGTATGATCAAAGTCAAAATTACCCATTTAGAAATCACTTTAGATGGAGCACCTGTACACAACCTGCCACCGCGATTGCCAATTGGAATGTATATATATTTATTATTAGAAAATCACTTTTAATGAAACACCTTGTACAACCTGCGATTGCCAATTGACTGTATATATATATATTATTATTATTATTTCGGATTATTCTTATTGGCGTGCTTCAAAGTTTGTACAACCTGCCACCGCGAATGCCAACTGCTATTTGTCGCAGTGATGACAATTGTTCACTCTTATGTTTTAGTTGAATACACTCCACTTAGAACAATTTATAGTTCAGACCAAGTGTATATACTACATTGTTTTATGTGATGTGTAGGACCAAGTTGCATAAGAGAATGTAATATTCAGATCGATGAATTATATCAAGAGATAAGGTGGCAGCACGATTGCGAATTGGTATTTGTCGCAGTGATGAAATTGTTCCCTCTTATGTTTTATTTGAATACACACCACTTAAAACAATTTATTGTTCAGACCAAGTGTATATACTACACTGTCTTATGTGATGTGTAGTACCAAGCCACATAAGAGAATGTAATATTCAAATCGATGAATTATATCAAGAAATAAGGTGGCAACACTAAATACGCACTTGCGGTTGCTAGCAGAGCCGAAATAGCGAAATAGCCAATTGAATTCAAGGCAGACGTAATAAAAATGTCCAGACTTTAGAAATTCTATTTGTTTCCCACATTACTCCAAGTGTGATGAGGCCAAGTGTAGCAGGCATTTGAAAGTTCCTTTTTGACCAAAATGCAGAACGCATTTCAAAGTCATTTTTAAATTACCTGAAGTTAAGCCCATCCATGACGAATATTTGATAATGGAGGTGCTTGCGAATTTCACAAGTCCAAGAATAATAATTTTTATTTGTAATAGAAATGCGTGGATTTAAATGAGACATTAATCAAATTTGTTATTAAATTAATTTTAGTTGTGTAAGCGCAAAATGTTAATTTACATTGCTATGTTAAATTTTTTTTAATGTTAACAATAAAAACACTAAAAAACGAAAAGCAACAATTTTACGCGAAGTCATGATCATCCGCTGAATTAGCATTTTGATTGAGCACATGACTGATAATATGATAAACGAAGAAAGTGGAAATGTGCTGAATAAAATCTTGTATTCTCCGACAAAAAAAACACAAACCCACAAAAATCTCTAAACAAAACAAAAAAAAAACAACAACAATATTAATAAATAAAATCACGTTTTTTGCAATCTTTTGTTATAAGGTACATTTTTTTCGGCGTGTCTGTTTTCATGTAACGACTGGAAACATTGGATCATTTAATATGCCAATTTAACGATAATACCTCTTGGCCTTATAGCATTATCGTTAATAAAACAATTTTTTTTTGTATGTGAAAATTAAAAAAAAAAAATATTTTTAAAACCCTTTAAAATATAAATTCGAACATGAGACTACATACGATTTCCGCGCTGATTTGCTTTAAATTTTGCAACAAAAACTTGGTGACATAAAACAAAACAATACTTGAGTAAAAATAAACCAATAAATTTTGAAAGCGTGTTTTTGCCGAATGTGCCAGAAAAGCGATTGGTATTTGTGGCACTTTAATATTGAAATGAATTCGTTGAACCTCGTTTGGCATAAATCACTTTCGATTTTTCCAAAATGAATGTTTGTGTCGTTTTTCCATTGATCAATAGACCGAAATTAGCATCTTTGCCGCGCACAAACATGAATTCATTTGACTATTTTAACAAGACGCGTAATCATTTCATCATCGAACGATTTCAAAACAATTCCACGAACAAATTGGGTTTTTATGCGTAAATCATGCGTAAGACGACAACTGGAGTAAAATTCATGAGCCATGAGTCCAGAACGTTGACTTATTGTGTGTAAATCGAGAATTTTGCGGAAGAATTTCAACATTTCAATTGCTTCAATTTATGTATGAAAAAGGCTATTGACATGTCTCAAGGATTTTCGACATGTTGCCGCAAATTGCGCAAAAGCGTTGAACTCTCTTAGAAATTTATGCAACGTGTTGTTTTGATGTGATTCGATGAGGTAAACAACAGTTATCTGTTTATTCTAATTCTCATTTGGCTAATTTGCTAACTTTCTACATAAATTAGAGAATTTCACGCCAAAAGATCTCAGATTAATTGCAAATTTCAATTGACAAATTCACACGAAGAAAACTCAAAAATATAAACCGAAAAAAAATGTTTAATCTTTGATATGCAAAATGCCAACACGTTCCCTCAGTCAATGACGATTTCGGCGATGACAAATCAAAGTCTTCGCTCGCGAATTTGGCAATTTGCAACAACTCCGCGCTGCCACTGTTGCCAACCGTCGACGACAGCGTCAACGCCAACGGTTCACGAAACGTGCCCTAAAAAAACCCTTCATTGTTTTTGGCAATTTGAATTTTTGCACCTTTGCTACGAACCAAACCTTAAAATTGGCTTTGTTGTTGTCGTTTCAGACACGTTGGTGCGCCCCCGGCCCCACGTTTGGCAGAGGGTGGCGACTTAGTAGCGTTGACAACATGTTGCAGCTTCAAATTTATCGCTTATCGGCTGAGCTTAGATCTTGAAGCCTGAAGTTTTATTCATTTAAGTTTATTGTTTATTGAAGTGATGACAAACATGCTTAGTCGTAGCGACTAAGATATGCGCTACAACGGTGTTAGTCTGCTATAACAGAAACTATGTAAGATTGCTTAATCAAACAAATTTGTGATAGAAACTAAGAGAAATAAATCGAGTGAAATATTATTGTATCTATCATTCATTAAGTATGTCTAATAACTTTTCGTAGCGCATTATTTGTGTCTGCAATTACTGTTGTTGAATTTTTCGCCAAATTTATTCACTTTGCTTGTGTTGCAGTTGTTGTGGTTGTTGTCTGGCGTTAGTCGCTGTTGCTCAACTTAACCTGTACTTGAACCTCATGAAGTGCAAATATTTTGCACTTTATTTTGTAATCAAACTAAACATTTTTCTTTTGTTTTTATTTTTATTTGTTTGAATTACAAAATCAATCAAAGTTAATTTGCAAATGAAAACATCAAATAATTTGCCATTTACAACAACAACAACAACAACAGCCAGCAAATGCTGTAAGAATAAAACCATATACATGTGTGTACATGTGTATATGTAAATGCTTGCATGAAAAGGTAATGATTTAATTAATTCAATATTGACATATGCTCACATAAATTCTACAATATTCAATTTGAAGTCGGCCAAACCCTCATATCGCGGGCAATTGAAACGTTTTCAATTCAATTCGTTTCGTTTCAATCGATTCGCATTGCAAGTGTCAAAACACGAAATGAGAAACAAAATCAACAACAAAAAAAAACAGCAATAAAGCAACAACAACAACTGGTAAATGTTATGTAAATGAAATGAGTGTATGAGGTGTAAAAGAGGGGTTTGTGTGAAAGAGCTTGTGGGTGTTTTACTAGCTGTGTGTGTTTGTGTATTTGTTTTAAGGAGTTGCACTTTGCATCTTATTTAAATGCTTCATATGCAAAATAGTACACTGAGAAAATGTGCAACACAAATTTATATATTTAGACAATAGAAAAAAACAAGCATAGAAATCATCTTAGAAGAAGATATCTTTGAATTTTCACCATATTAGAATTTCTGTAATAAAACACATTCATTGTTTTTTTTTTTTGTATGTTTCAATGTAAATCAATTAATGCATTTGAAAAATTGCACATGAGGAGCAACGAAAATGTACTTAAACAACAACAACAATGACAAAGAAGTCAAGACAAAAAAATGTTATTTTGCATAATTACGACTTTGTACGCTTAATAAATTTTATGTCACTTACAAAAGGCAAAGCAAAAACAAATGTCTTTACTTCATTGCAAACACAAACAAAAAAGAAGAAAAATGACGCCCAAACACACATAAAACGAACAACAACAAAAACAACAACAAAATGCAATACAAATCTAACAAGCATAAAAATGCGAATAACTGTAAAAAAATGCACACGAGCGTAGTTAATAATTGCATGGTGCTGTTGAATGATTAGAAACGAGAGAGCGCGCGAGAGAGAGAGAGGCTGGAGTGTAAAGTTTTGAGCACTGCTGCTGTTTCAGCTCAATGCGCCGCCTGTTGGCATGTGTAGGAGTTTTTGGCGTCTCATTGAAGTTGTTGTTGGATTTTTTCGTTTTCTTGTTGCTGACGATGATTCACGCGCTTAAATGTTGTTGTTGTTGCTGTTGTTGTTATGTTTGTCTCATTGGACTTTGCACTCAGAAGGCGCCAAAAGAGGTGACATTTACAGTTTTTCATCGGTGTTGTTGCTTTTTGAGATTTTCATTATTTTGCGTTGACAATTGACTTGTCATGTTGTCGTGTTGTGCGCTGTTGTTGTTGCTGTTGTTGCTGAAGTTGTTAGTGTTGCCATTACTGTATTTATTAGCTGTTTAACTGCAACTTGAATCGGACATGTGTAAAAATTGTTGTAGATGGCATACGATAAAAATTAAAGCATTTTTATTTCATAATAAGGATTATTATAACAAATATTTAAATTTTTTAATTTCACACTTCATTATAAATATTTGTACTCATATTTAATTCAATTACTTTTTTTTTATTTCGTTAAAAGAAATGAACAGTAAAATGCGTTTTCAAATAGTAAAGTTGGCAATTCTTTAAAGCAATAAATGTTTCAATAAACGTTTTGCCAACAATAACAACAACAGCAGCGCCAGCAACAGTAACAGTAACAACAACAACAACATCATCACGAAATACGAGCGCAACAAACACGTAACAACATTTAGCGCATACTCATGTTGCAGATTGACGCCTCCTCCGCCTCCCCTTCAACAAATTTGTATTGCAGCAACATTTGCTGCTGTTGTTGCCGCTGATCGTGTTTGGTGTGGCACTTATTGCTGCTGCTGCTGTTGCTTGTTTTGTTGCAATTGGGTAATCGTTTTACTACAAAGAGGAACAAATAAAAAAAAACAAACCAAAAATAACAACAACAATAACAAAAAAGAATGCTATTCAAATTGGTTTTTTATGTTTATGAACTGGCAATGAGTGCATTTAGTGCACGCGTAAATTTTGATTTTCCAATTGGCAGGCGATGTTTTTCTATTGCCTGTTGCATGTTGTTTGTTGCAAGTGTGTGCGGTATCTGTGTCTGCGTCCATGTCTATGCCTCTGCCACAGCTTCTGCTTCTGCCGTGTAGTGAAAAGTCATTTGAGTTGGCAAATCTTTGCGTTCAGCATCACGTTTTGGCTATTAACAAAATTGGTTTTGTGCGTCTCAGTTGTTTTTAATCGTCGAAAATTTAACATGTTGCTGATTTTGTGGGTGGCAAGTTGTACACATACGAATTTAGTTGGAATTTTTGGCGTACATCAGGTTCAAGAAGTCGTTTCTTGTCGGCATTAATGTACTTAAGTATTTTCATTAAACGTTTGCCAAATTCAACTCATAATGGTCTCGATCATGTACATTAACACTTGTCACACTTGTTCATATGTTACTGTTTCCCTCTCACTTCCACCACACGTTTGGCAAAACATAGTTCACGCATTGCCTTTGTCGCCATCTAACGTAATTTATTGCAGTTCCTTTGTACTGTCTCCATTTCACTCCCACCTTGTTTCTCCACACAAGCCATTTTCAGTGTCGCTCACTTTCGTTAGTTTGCATTTTGTCTGTCGTTGTATTCACGTCATAATCGCGGCGCTTGTGTTTAATTATCTATAAATAACAATTGAAATGTGTGTTTTAATTACTAATTTAATTTAAAAGTGTTTAACTATTGTTTTTACTTGCAATTAAGCGTTTCTTTGCAAATTAAAATGCGATAATCATTAAAATCAACTGCCGGCTCAGAAACCACTTGTCGTTTCAATGTTGCTTATAACTTAAAAAAAAAACATTCCTGCAAAATATATTCAATTGTGAAACAAGACAAATTTTTAATTACATAATCCGTTTATAAGTAAGTGAAAATTTGTAAAATCGTATAAAAATAAATAAATTAATAAAAGTGCATTAAACTTTTGTACCGGAACACAACAAAAGAAAAACTGCAAAGAAGCGAAAGATGTGCAAAGCAAAAAGCATACAACGATACATGTAAGTGTGTGAGTGCTTAATTAATATGAGTAATGTTGTTTTCACTTGTAATACCCTGTACACCCTGTATTAGAGCACAATACAAAGAAATTGATTTTTAATGTTTTTTGTGCCTTAGAATTTTTGCAATTAAACAATTTATTTTCATTTACCATTTACTTTTACTTAGTTAAATAAGACCAACTTGTATACAATAAAATTTAAACATGCCACCAAAATATTAACATATTTCTTAATCAGCACTGCAGCTGATTTGAAATTGCAATTAGCTTGTATCTCCAATTACTTAAAAAAAAACAAAAATATTTATAACCTCAAAAATAATTGCAATTTATTCACACATTTCGTGGGCAGTTTGCACTCATAAATATCCAAAAAGCCAAAAATACAACAAAAACAAAAAAAATAAATAAATAAATAACCGAAAAGTATTGAATTGTAATAATTTTTTATTGGAATTTCTAAAGCAAGCTACTAAATTCAAACACGCCCACATATAAACTTATTGAGTGCTAATCGCACTCAAAGCATCTAAATATATTTATCTCACTTTGGCTTGCCTGCGGCCAAAGTCAAAAATAATAAAAGTAGTATTAATAACACGTAGGATAACAAAAAATAAAATAAATAATGAATAAGAATAAAAAAAAATAGGTATATGTATAGCCAACAGGTAAGTAAAAATGTATGCCATTAAAGGTTAAAGGTACGCGCAGATTGTCTGCCACTGGCTCGGCTCGGCAGCGCCATGCGGGTTAAGCAACGCGCAGTTCCAAGGTTGCACTAATTTTGTTGTTCTTTTAGTTCAACATGCACATGCGGCATGAAACACCTATCAACGTGCAGCTTGTATTATATTATGGGTGGGTGGTGGCGACTTCAGTTGTTGTCTGTGTGTTTGTTGCACGTTTCCTTAATTCTACTAACGTGATAATAAAGTGCAAATAATATGCCCCAATCGATGTCGATGCCGATGTCGGTGTCTAGCAGTCCAGCGGTCAGTCAGTCAGTCAGAGAGACCGTCGTCACAGAACAGACAAAAAAATTTTAGCTTATTCCGACAATTGTTTCTATGATCGTTGCTACGCGATATTCCAGCATAAGGCAATTGCAATTGCTTTTGCTCATTTGATACGTTGTAATGTTGCAAGTTTGCAGCGATAATGTTGCAGCGACGCGACGCTACGTCGGCAGCAACGTTGGCAGCAACAGTTGTAGTCAGAGGCGCATTATTATCTTGATGGAAATGCACCTGACTCTTTTGGTATTTGCACGATTCTTTGTTGCAGTCGCACATGCGCGCATATTGTGCACAAACTAAGCATAGGCGATTATTTTCTGATTAGCATAGAGTTGCCAAGCATTTCCACAGATGCGAAGTCAGGTATTTGTCTTAAATATGTTTGAAAATATTATATAAACATATTATTTAATAAATATAATTTATTTAAATATTAAAACATTAAAATTTGACATTTTCTTTTTGTCACTTTAATGCTTTTTTCTTTGCAAAAGATTTATCTCTTGGAAATATTTGTTAATTAAGCTATTTCGTTTATTGAAAAGCTTGACAGCTCTGGACGAACTCACCTACAACTTGCTACAAACTTAATTCCAACAGTTTAGCTGTGAAGAAAACAGAACTTCTGCACGACAGCAACGAGATTAGCCAAAGATTTTTACACATTTTGCAATAAAACATTGACTACAACACCAACAACAACAACAGAGAGGAACAAATGCAGCAACAAATGCAAAGGAACATAAACTTATGCTGTAATTTAGCTGTTGGCTGCGTTACAGTGCAGCAGTTGTTGTTATTGCTGTTGCCGTTGCCGTTGCACGTATCTGAAAACTAAGTTGTTTTCTGGCTCGTTATATGGCAATTACTTGGCAAACAATTTTTACCTTTAGCCTCAAGTTCAAATTTCAAAATCAAAAATCAAAATCAGCAGCCAACAACAACAACAACAACACTCGCACAGCAATTGGTAATTGCTCGTATGTTGCAGCCGCAACAACAGTAACTGCAATTGTTGTTAGTTTTCCCATGGGTAACCTGTTGCATCCAGACCAAAAGAAAAACCAGTAAGGGAGCTATTTTCGGCTATGCCGAAACTTATATACTCTTGCAAACGTTTTCTTCTCTTCTTTTGATAAGTGAAAAGGCAATTAACTTATTAAGTCATATATATGTTATGTTCGAAATGTACCATTTCTGGGTAAAATGTACCATTTTGGTACAAATGTAAAATTTTTGGTCAAATTGTTAAAGTGTACCATTTTTGCTCAAATTGTATCATGTTGCATTTTTTGTACCAGTTTTGGTACAAATGTACAATTTATGGTACAGATGCACCAACTATGGTACAAAAATGGCTCATTTGTATCAAAATTGGTACATTTGTACCAAAAATGGTACAGTTGTACCAGATCTGGTTACAAAATTACCATTTTTTGTACAAATGTACCAGTTTTGGTACAAATGTACCAAATGTACCATTCTTGGTACAAATGTACCAGTTTTGGTACTAAAATGGCAAATTTGTACCAAATGTACCATTTTTGGTAAAAATTTACCATTTTTGGTACAAATGTACCAAATGTACCTGTTTTGGTACAAATTAAAATGTACCATGTAAAGTTCTGGTACAAATTTACCAGTTCTAGTACAAATGTACCAGTTTTGGTTCAATTGTACCATTTGGGGTCAAATTGTACCAGATTATACCATTATTGGTTAATTTATGCCATTTTTGTTCACATTGTACCAAAATTGTATAATTTATGGTCAAATTGTACCATTTTTGTTACCAGAAGAACTTTTTAGGCACGTGCAAAATAGTTTCTAGTTTTTGTGCAAAATATTGAGTCGATAACTCTTAAAACACGCGTTTTTTTAAGCAAAAACATGATTTTTTAACGATCGTTCCTATGGGAGCTATATGCTATACTCATCCGATCAAACTGATTTTTACATACCAAATATCGCAAAGAGAAAAAAGTTTTCTGCGTTTAAACTTTCTTGCTTACTTTAAAACTCTGGCTGGAAATCGCATTGAAACAGACAGACAGACGGACAGACGGACATCGTTATTTGAACTTGTCTTGTCGTGCTGATCAAGAATATATATACTTCATATAGTCGGAGATGTCTCCCTCTCTGCGTTGCAAACTTAATGACAAAATTAATATACTCTTTTTGCAAGATTATAAAAAGTATGATCCAAAGACTAGATAATCACTCACTTTAAGTGGCTGACTGACTGACTGACTAACTGAGCGCGTCGAGTTGAGTCGACTTGAGTCGATACGAGGCAAGTGATTGAGTGTCTGAGTGACTTTGCAAGGTGTTAGCGCGCCTCAATGCAAAATGTTGTTAAGTTCGCCAAAAGGACACGAACTTCAAATCAAAGTTAAGATAAGTAGCCAGATTAACCAGTTTAGTTTTCTTTTTTTACTGCCACAAAACTTGCTTTGATGTTGCAACTTCATTGCAAAGTGTTGGCACAGCACACAAAAGGGCCGTCGAAAAATTTGCATGTGCAATAATTTTCATCGTGGCCTGGTATGTTGGTATGCGAAGAGAAAATTGCCGCTGAAAATTATAGCTGGCGAGGCATAACCTTCAAATTGTTGCTTATGAATTGGCAGCGGGCGAATGAAACGAAAACACTTTGAAGAATGCAAAAACAAAAAGGCGTTGAAAGCACACACACACACACAAATACAAGCATACAATCGCCATAGCAACGAAGTCCATCAATCATTACATTTGTCCCTGAAATCAAACGCAAAAAGCATCCTGTTTATTAGGCGCACAGCAAACGAAGCTGAGCGCACTTCCGGTAGCAAATTCTCCGTGAGCGAAATATTCAACGCGCGAAATGCCGAAAACACACACAAACACACGCGCAAGGACAATGAGCAAAAAAAAAAACAAAGCAAATACAAAAACGAAACAATATGTGAAATTTGTGCTTGTGTGTATTTGCAAGTGAAGCTGTAAGCGTGTGTAGCCATGATGAGCCATCAGCCATGAGCCATGAGCCATGACCGTGTCATTCGTTGTCTTGGCCAAATAAGGTCACGGCAAGGCATTGCGCCAGTTTGGCTCACGGCCCGGTGCGCAACGAGGCCTTGAGCCAAAATCAAAATGCGTGCAAGGACACGCATAACCTAACTTGGGATACTCAACAGAAATTGAGTGTATTTGGCACTTCACTGTTGATGACGATGTTGATGGTGATGCTGCTGGTGGTGGTGGTGGTGGTGGTGGTGGTGGTGTTGTTGTTTGCTGAGAGCCAACAAAGGGGTTGCTGCCGCTCAGCAGTTACAATTGCGCCTGCTGTGTTGTTTGAGCGATGCTGTGCAAATTTCTATTATACATACATACAAAATACTGTGCGCCGTGCTGTTTGCATTGCTGTGCGCCTGTTCACCGAAGGCGCCAAAATTCAACATTTTCACTTGAAAGCAGCAACGTCGCCGTCGTTGCAAATGGGCGGGTCCGTTGCTGGCGGTCGCAAGGTGTTTGGATTTCAGCATTTCATGCAAGGTTTGGGCGCACAATCTGCCTTGTGCATTGTGGTGGATTTGATGCTGCTGTTGCGCCCGGATCAGCAGCCGCGTTATCAACGTTTCAAGCTATCTACACACAAGAGCAGAAACTAACAAAACTCAAACTCAACAGCAGTGCATGCATGAGTGAGTGAGCGTTTTAAAAAGTCAAGTGTTATGTCAAATAATTGGCTTACTTTTGAGAATTACAGACACACACACACACGTACAAATAATGCAATGAGCAGGTGCGGATAATCCTGTTTGCGTATAGTATATGCAAAGGATTTGCTATAACAAGCCGTGTGTGCGACTCAAGTGTGTCAAAGTGAAGATTTTCATTCTCAAATGTAACAGGCGTCCAGAAAAATGAGTGTGATGTGTCTGAATTCAAATGTACATCATATTGTTTTGCTTAGTTTTGGGCTTGGTTATTTCAAAGCACACAAAAACAAAAAAAAATGTGTATAAGTCACCCACTGCCACCCCATGAATTAAAGATACACACGCATCTCTGTAGCACTCACAGTACGTATAGAATATCTACGCTGATAAATGTATGCATTTGACAAATAAACACACAAACACACACGTACGTACATACATACGTATATATATTTATGCATACAGACAGACACATGTGCGTTTGTAGCGCACATTATCACCGACACACGCTATTCGCGGGAACAGGACCACAAAATTCTATGAGCGTCTATTGACATTCCTGCGTGTGCATTTCATGCAATTTCAAATGCCCTATTTCTAGTATCCATACACAATTTTCTCCTTGTTGTTGCTGCTAGTGATGTTGTTGTTGCTTACCTTACATTTTGGACTTGGCGCCCGCATACTCAATTGCTCATGCTGCCACTTGCTGTTGCTGCTGCTGTTGTTGGTTGGGGCAATATGCCTCGGTAAAAAATGTTGTCATCCCGTAGCATATTTATTTTTTTTGTTTTTGTTTTCATTTTTCTAACAGTTGTGTGTGTGTGAGTGTGTGTGCGTTTGTGCGAGTCTATGTGTGTGTATTGATTTTTGTGCGCCTCTTGGGAAATGATAAGAATGCCAAATGTTTCAGGCCAACATAACTTTTGAGAAGTTGAACGCGCAATTTTATATGAATTTTTGTTTCTATCAAACGGGAACAGCTCCAGCATCAGCAACAGCAGCAGCAGTGTAGCTCAACTTTGCGGATCGATAGAAATTTCTTTATACATTTTTGATAAGAACGCCATGCGTCAACACATTTCTGTATCAGTCGAAAGGCTTTCTGTCTCTATAACAAAAAATTCGCGCGTAAAAATGAATGAATGAAACAAAAAAAAATGTGTTGTTTGGTAGAAAAAAAAAACAACAACAAATTTGCTACGTTATCAGCATGCCGTTTGTTTTCATATGAGTTAGACTCATGCAACAACAACATATGCTTGTGATATGATTAGTTGCTCATGTTGAAGTGTGTTATTATAATTCAAGTGCTTGCGTGAAGTGTTTGCAATCAAAGCTACTTGTTTTTATTGTTAAAAAATGACTTTCGGTTTCTTAATATTTGTTTAAATTTTCGCTTAAAGTTATTATAGTCATTTTTGGTATGTTTCTATGCTGGTTCATTAGTCCTCCTCAAATTACATATCTTGCCTTCACAGACGTTCTGAAACATTTGCAGATATAACAAACAGCGCGGCAAGTTTCATAGCACGTGCACACATGCTCAGCAAAATGGCTTGGAAACTTCAATGATACGCCGCAAGCCTTTGGCCTCAAATGTGTTGTTGTTGTAGATAAACCCAGATGGTTCTTTGTCGTTTGACACCTTTTGGTGTGAATATCTTGTGCTGTCCAATAAAAAGGCATATGTGTGTGCGTGTTTTCAACGTCAAAGTACGTTTAAATATTTTGCTTAAAGTTAAAGGGAATTTATTTAGTTTTGAGGATTTGTGTTTGCGCTAAGATAAGCGATAAAATATGCAACAAAATGAGACTAAATTAGCTGGCAAATCAAATTACTCACTGTCAGGCTAACAACGACAATAAAACGTAAATAATTTTTGTTGATTAACTTCGGGCAAAGACAAAAAATAATAAAACAATTGCATTTCAATAATGCGCGCCAGATGCAACAAACGAGATAAAACCCGCATTTTGAATTCGCTTCGGGTATTGATTGAAGTTTAAGTTTTGTTTGCCGACATTTTACTGGCAAAATTTCTGTCTTTAACTTGAAATTCGAGTGATGCGTGTGCGCTGATATCGCGTCTTAAGCAGGTCATGGTTAGTTTGTAACGCTAACTAAAAGCGAAGATCTTCAAAGCAGATTAACGAAGGCACATAAAATTCGTATTTTCGCCATAAACAAATTACCGAATAATCATGCAACAAAAAAGAAAAAAAGTTCAAGTTTATTGTCGCTAAAAAGAGAGAAAGGGAGAGCGAATGAAAAATAACTAAGCAAATAATTATGGGTTCATTGTACCTTTTCACTTTGTTATTGTTGACTAGACGTTGCTAAATCAGTCAATCATATGGGCACACACGTTGTATACACAACCTGACCAAAGCTAAGCTGAGTTCAAATGTCGACAAAACAAAATACATATTTCAATGACAAAGCAACGCAACAAGTAGATACAAAGTGCACAGCTATTTTTAATGCCTTTAGGAAGTCAAAAAAACCTCGCATTTGCAAAGGAAATCATGACAAAAGTAATTCTACGACGCCACAATACAGAAAACAAGATAAAAAAGTCGGTGAAACTTTCACGTTGTGATACAAACACGGATAAGATTTCGAGCAAAACACAAAGCGCATAGTTCGAGATACAATTGTTTATTTAACAAAAAACACGAAAAGCGCGAGGGAGATAGAGTGAGTGAGCGAGAGCGATTGTGTGAAAAAAAGATATTATAATAATAATAATTGTAATATTTTTTCTTGAACATTTGCTGTTGCTGCTGCCGTTGTTTGCCCTTTTATGCAAATTATGCAGTAAGGAAGTCAACAAAAGTCTTCTACGATTACAATTATGAGTTGAAAAGTCGGGTAGATTCGGTTGGCATCTTTGTGAGTGCCGACAACGCTCGAACGATAACGGCTAGACGACAATGATGATGAAAAATAAGAAAACAACAACAACAAAAAAACACAAATTATTGTCGAAATGTTTAATGACAAACTCTTGATGTGATGTCACGAACTCGAGGTGTAGTTTTTCTTTCAACTAGTAGCAGTTGCAAGCAATTTGTGGCAGTAGTTTTGTTTTTTTCTTTATAAAAAAAAAGACTTCGTTGTATGCAAAGTTTTTTTTTTTTTTTGCTTTTCTCACGAATTTATAACAATTTCTTTATTGCATTTCAGTTTAGCTTTCAGTGAAGTTTTGTAATTAATTGTTAAGTGAAACATTCCTCCATAGAAGGTTTATACTTTTTCAAGAATCAAGTGCCGAAATATTATTTAAAAAAAATTTCAGAAAACTTTATAAAATTAAATGCAGTCTTGCTTACTAATGTAGTTACTTTGTTGGGTTATAAAGACAAGTGCATTTAATAAACTCAGCATATTTGAACTTCATCTTAATATCAAATTTGGTCACAAACACACGCAAGTGCATATCGTTTTGGTTGTACAGTTCAATTATATAAAATGTATATCACTTTTGTCACATGCAAAATGTCATATATGTATTTGAAGAGTTTTTGTAGAATTTGGCATATTTTAATACATTTATTTTGAATTATATTACGAAAGCCACACTGCATGGGTCAGGGTCATTGGTCATTTTTTGTCGCATTCCAAAAAAAATATACGTACGGATGCACCCTGTTTTGAAATCATAAAACTTTTCTAGCACTTTGCAGCCTTGACTGCCTGTTGAACCCGATTAGAACACGTTCCCGAGCACACACTACATAGTTCTAATGATATTTTTTCTTTATTTGTAATAAAATTGCTACTATTAATGGGTTTTCATGACAAAATAATACCCTACAAACTGGTCTTGAAAAAGTTTAACAACATATATAATCAAATTGATATATTTTTTGATAGATATCAAGTCATATTTATATGATACGTGCGATTTAGTTATCTTATCGGAATTAAGCTGCGTGAGCTATGTGAGTGTGACATACATTTGCAAGAACTTAATATACTTTAGTACGAAAGGTAGTGCGATACATGGAGAAGGCATGCAAATTTAGCAAATGCAAAATGGCTTATGCGCGCATCTCAGATTGATGGAATTGATTGTGTACGAGTTGTACGCAAATCAGATGCGCTAAATGACTTCATATGTTGAGGTTAAACTAGAATTTGTGTGTTTCATTTCTTAAAAAAAAAAATCTAAATTAAAATCCGAATGTTTTTATGGCTCTCGAATGCGCGTTGGCTTTCTAAAGAATCTAATTTTATGTATGAATTTTTTGTTTTGGTGTTTTGGTGCTGAATATTATAAATATATATATCAATTTAGAATAAAAATTTGTTTATTGCGCTGAGAAAGGTGCCAGCAAGTCGTCGAATTTTCTTTAGTGTAATTGACCGATTTAACGTTTGACATTGACAAATGCAAACATACGATTGTAGTAGCAAAACATTCGATCATTTTATGTTTTCTCCTGTAAAATGTTCTTTAACACGTACTTCAACATTGCCTTTTCGGCTTGTGAGGTTGCTTGGCTTATCTAATGCTAGCTTGTTTTGTTGGCACCTACTGAGCGGAATCTTTTGTCTTTGGACACGTACGTTGCAAAAACGAATATTATTTGTTATGCTCTTTTAATTTGCTTTGGTCCGTGCCATACATGTGCTAGGCATGTGTCGCTGGTGCCGGCCTTCTAAACGAGCCACAGGCGTGTGAAGTTTTCTTTAATACATTTAGCCCATAGGTGTGACATTAGGCTGTTGTTTTTTCAAGTGTTGGTTTTCATCTTCTTTTTGAGTTTAAGAACTCACACAATTTTTCTGGGGTTTTCCTTTTTCAATTACCTTTTGGATTTTTGTGATTAAACAAAAAAAAATCGTTAAACTGTCGCTACAATCAGCAGACTTCAATATATCGTAAATTGTGTTATGCCAAATATATGTGCATTTTTGACAAACTGTTTCAAACAGAAACTCTTTCAAATGATTCAAAATTCCCTCATACATTTTAATTCGTGCATTTACATTTGCGCGCTGTGCATCTTCGACGATGAGCATCAGAGGCAGTCTGTATTCAGGGCTAATTTTTAAGCTTAAGTCGTTGTAAGACTTCATGGTTCGCATTGTTGTTTTCAGTTATCTATGACTTTTACTTTGTTTATGGAAGCAAACAATAGTTTGCATTTTCACACGTTCATGCTCAACATTAAACATATCTTCGACATGTGTGACGCACACAAACAAGCATTACATAAACAACACGGTCGAAAGGCAGCGCATCAACAAAACAAATTTTAGCGCCTTTACCTTTCTGAAGGTAAAACTAACTCGGCATGGCGTTAACCGTAGCCATATGCGTCTAACTTAAAGATATTCGTAGTTCCTGCGCTGCGGCTCACGGCTTCGAAGGTGCGATACTGTTGTGCCACATGATAATTTTGCTAAATTTGTTTTCGGTATTTCACATATTCAAAAAGTGCATAGCGCCAGGCGTGTCGAACAACTAACGGGGAAAATTTCAAGGCTCGTGTGAAATTTTCACACGCACCCACACACAGTCACACACACAGTTACACACACACAGAGAATGTAAAATGCATGTGTTCGCAATACGTTGGCCCGTGTTGCGGACAACTCACGTGCTACGTGAGCGAATTCCTACTCATTGGGCGAGGCACCAAACCGTCTGCCACAACAACGTCACACACAACTATTCACGAAAATTTCCGTATGGTATTTCCTCATATGCTGTTTTCCCAGCCTCACGTTGCAGCATTACACATCTCTTCGAGTTTTACTCGCTCGCTCATTCACGCATGTCTCATCTTCGTCTTCCCACTGCACGACTCATTGGGAAATATTCGCGTTCTAATCATAAAGTTTTTATTGTATGTGCGATTTTATAACTCAGTGTATGAGAAAATCATATATATATCTATGTGACTTTTTCCTTCTGCCAGCCCAGTATAGGCACTGATTTCGCTACGAAGTCGATGTCGTTGTTTGGCCGTTTGGCCTGCGCGATTCTCATGTGGGTTTTTCATTCGCTGCGCGTATGTGTTCATATCAAGAATAAGGAAAATCCTTGATATGTGTTTTTGGTTTTTTGCGTTCACATTTGGGAATATGTCGTCAAATTTTTGCTAATATCAAGTTGTAATGTGTTGCACGATGGGATTTTGCAGTTAGGTTACAAGAAAGTCCTGCGCATTGTAGGGAAAATACTCGCCGAAAGCTGAGTTGGTGATTTGCTTACAAAATTATTGAAATTTCTGACTTTTAATTATGAGAAAATTTATGCCCGAAGGTCATTTCAAAACGAAATATTTCTTAGCACAATTTCTGTACATTTTATTATAATAAATATTATGTTAAGTCTTAAATCATAACCATTGTGTTTTTACCACCAATTACTTGGTGGCATCACTCAAATATCTGGCAAATGCGTACACGTGCCATAGTCGGTATTAAAGCCCTGCTGATTATTGCCAGCCTTCACATTAAAGTGTAAAGTGCAAAACGTCGTCACGAACTCAAGTGTACAGGTTTCACGGCCACTCACTACTGTCATACCCACTAACAAAGGCATAAGGAACACTTGACTTTATGTGAGTGCTCACAGTGCGTTGCTGCCGTTCTCCTACTGTGCTGGCAATGAAAACGAGGATAAACACAACCTGAGCGCCTCCGATGCTGCACAGGTAAATGCGATTCAAGTGTCTGCGTCTCTCCGCATACTACACGCTGCTAGACTAGACACTTTACACTACAATATGAAATACTTCATGGCATGTTGACAGGTAAATATTTGCTAATTTCACAAGTTGCCAACCTCAACTTAATGCTGCTCATAATGATGCTGACGATTATTGTTGCCATAGCTGGGTGCTACTTATTAGCTTGATGCTGATGTCTGTTGCTTGTTCTTCTGTTCGTTCTTGGTCGGTGTGCGTTGTCGCGCAAGCGCGTGTCAAGTGTTTGTTTGCGTTCAACACCTACTCGAATGCGTTTCTTGAGTTGTGTTGAATAGGCTACCTGTTGTTCAAATGATTTGGTCAAGTGGTTTCTGTCGGTTTCGTTTTCTTATGCGCTGTTCTTATTTTCATTCTATATTGGCAGGTTGTTGTCACTATTGCGCATATTTGGTCAAATGTGAGTGTTCTTGTTTGGGTGTCGTTAATTAAGTTGTTGCTAAGCATTGTAGGTGTCGATAGCTTTATGAATCAATGATGTCATTGAAAATTAAAAACCAAATAATTTGATTTGTTTTATTAAAAAAAAATTGAAAAATTTTGTATTAAAAACAATTAAGTTTATCATAAATTATTTAAAGTCTCTTAATTGGGGGAACGAATCCTTTTACAACAATTATTTATCCTTTAATGAAAAAAAATGAAAACAGTCTTGTACCAAGCCCTACTCTATCCACTCCTCTTTACTGCAATTGAAGTCTTTAATGAATTCCTGATTTAAAAACACAGCTTCTCAGAACTTGCATGTGTTTGAAATCCTCAGAGCATGTCATGGGAATTTTTGTTTATAAGCAATGACAAATTTTTACTCAAAACCAAGGAGGTCCTTCGCCGAATTTGGACAATCCTTTCGAAATAATGTGCCCACATTTACACCAATAAATACAATGCAACCAAACCATCAAATCGAACAATTACGCCAGTAAAATTAAGATTTCACGAGAAATCGAATGAAAAAATCTTATTATAAACAAAAATACAAACAAAAGCGACAAATTTACAATTACAAATTACATGAAATTGTGTGTGATAAATGGTCATTGACAAGCGACTTCCAAGCGCTACTGCGCGTTCTTATCATTAGAGGTGAGAACAATCAATCCACGGACTAACAACGATTTACATGTCAAACTGACGGATTGATGGCCGGCGGGTGGATAGATGGATGTGTAGATGGATGAGTGAACTGTCCGAACGATTGTGTGTTTGACAATAGACAACTGGCGCTTAGTTTGTCCAGGTGAGCCGACGTGAGTCGTGAGTTTTACTTTCATTTGTTAGACACTTTTGACACCTTGTAATGCGCGTAGAATAACGAGATATCAATCGAAATTTAAATACAAAGGCACTTCGATATAATTATGCATGTCGTCGGCGTATGTTCAACCAACCCCTACACAACTGCATGGTATGCTAAATGCTGGTCTGACCAGGTCTGCAACGACTGCAAGAACCCACAACACAACAACTCATCATCATTCATGTGTGTGTCGCCTGTGATTTGTGCAAACACCGTGGCCCCAAATGTGTAAATGCAATGGTGTCCAAATAGTTTGCTGTCGCATTTAAACTCGCACATATATCTTTCAAAAATTGATGATTGTTTGATAATTATGTCCAAATAAAAAGTGAGCTTGGGTTTGGTTTTCCTTTTTTATTATATTATAGTTTAAGTTTGAGTTTGGCTTTGCGTCAAATTGTATTGGGTTAAGTCTGCTGGTATCAGTCGACGACAATCAGTCTCATTGTTTCCGTTTCCCACATTTACGTTAACAAATTGCGTCTTTCGTTTCGTTTTCATTTCGATTTGGCACTTTTATTCTGCGTCTCTTTCTAATTTGTTTATGATTAAAGCCTCCCTCTTTCGATAAGACCCGGCTGCCCTCTGGTGACTTTTGTTGCCCGTCCCAGGTGTTGGTTGTGTCGTAGTAGATTTTTAATAGTTTGCCGCTTTGTGCTTTGTTTCGTTGTGCTGTACTGCTTTTTAACCTTTTTGTCATACAGTCGCTTATTCTTATCTGAGCTTGACTTGCGAGCCTGCTTGGCCTCGCCGCCATCGGCAACTGAATCGTCTGAATTGTTGACGACAACAACGTCTTTGCTCACGTGTGCGTTATTTGCCTTTATGTTAATACTAATGTGCCAAGTGTTCCGATATTATAATTTTAACCATCGTATATTTAAGATTTTCAATACATGATAGCCATTGCTTGTTGTTGCTGTTGTTGTTGTGTTTGTTGTTGATTTTGTTATTGTGTGCATTTGCACTAAGCTCAGTCGAACCAAGAAGCCATTGGCTTTTGAGCTCAATTGAGTCGAGTGGCGTTGCGTCTGCTGATTTTTTAGGGTAGATATGAGCGGAAGCGCAGTTTTACAGTGTTGTTTTGTTATGTGTTTTATGGTACGGTTTGTATGTATGACGACTTCTTCAATTTGCCTACAATTTGCATTTATTAAACTGTGTTCACTTACTGTTTAAAATATCTTCAAGTGAGCTCATTATATTGTTTACGCGTTTTTTGAAAGGTAAATTTAATAAGCAGGTTTTGCTAAGCTTAATATTGTGAGAAATTTCGTTTTTTTGGCATTGGCAGAACACATAAATTGAGGGCATTATATGTATGATAAGAACATGTAGAAGCTAAGATAATTTTGCCATCAGCTGTCCTTAAAAAAAATAGATCACCCAAGTCCTGTGCGTCATCACAGCTCATCAAATCTGTTATAAGAAGCAAGCCACACTATAAAATTCTAACACCTTTGAGCAAAGTAAAAGAAAAAAAAATTGTATCTTGTCACCTTTTACGACATGCAAGACAAAAGCGATGAAATAAACAGCAAAAAATCATTGCACCGGGCAGAAAGTAAAAACCGGAACAATGAGTCAGAAAACCCAAGGCAAGGTAAGTCAGGCCAATGCATCTGCAAGAATTTGTGGCACTTTACCAAACGGCTTGGATAGGCCAAAAATAAAATTATTGTCAAGCAATGTCTACGTAGAGAGGGTGTTTGCCATTGACTGACAGCTGCGTCGAGTCGCGTCGGTGGCGCAGAGCATCCCTCGGCACATTGGCAAGACTTTGATTTCTTAAGGATTTTCGTTTGCTTATACAGTTTGCCATTGCTGTTGCTGCATACAAATTTATGAAGTCTCTTTCGGACGTTGACTTGCTTGCATCTGCCTGTGCCCGCGCGCTTACAATAAGTTGAAAAAATAATTCAAGCAAAAAATCAACAACAATAGTGCACTCGCTCCAGCATCGTTGGCTGCTGTCTACGTGCCTCAATGCATTCATATAGCATACGAGTATGTATGAGTGTGTGCATTTATATTTGGCGGCATGCGTCAGTCACTTACCCACTTACTTTTAGTACCTGGCTGCTGCTTTTGTTGATCCTGGCTGCCTTTTGATTTCGAGTTTCATTTTATTTCATTCAATCTCTGGCATGGGGTAAATACAACCGCAATTGTTTGCATTTGTGCTTTGTTCGATTTTGAAAATTTACTTACGATTTGGCATGTGCACGAATTCTTAATGATTTTTAGTTAAATGAGTACCCGGAGTATTGAGTATTGAGTACTGGCAACATGCTGATTGTGCAACAGCTGAGCGCAGCTGACTGTGTGCGTTTTGTCTAATTTATACACGATTTGTGCTGAAACGAGAAGTTTGATTTGCGTAAAATTATTTGTGCATAATTTCGGACGAAATTTTATGGCAATTATAATAAATAAGATTCAGATCAGGTGGTGATTGAAATTAAAGCGCTTGAAAGGTATCTAATTTATCGGTATATCAAAGATACATTCTACAATGTAACGAACACACATGAAGTTAAATAAAACACATAATTTAAGATAAGATTAATTCACTTCCTTACTACTTTCGACAAATACCAAATAAAATTAAATACAAAAAGGAACTTCCGTTTAAACACGCTTACTAAAACGAAAGAAGGAAAATAACACAAATCTAACGCGACGAATTCTCTATAAATGATGGTTAAAAAACTGACAAAGCGTTGACAATGTTAGTGCAAGCGCATTGACAGGATAACTGAGCATGAATAGGCTCGTTGCAATATCAACACCATTATCAACGTAGTACCACGTAATGCCAGATCGGCACAAAGCCATATCAAAATACATTTGACGACTATCGCCGACAATTCGCTTGGCTCAATCAAGGCTGCAGCTGCAAGTGTACCGCATCCGAATACACTACGACAACAAAAGCTAGCCCCGCTACGCTTTATTTTTGGGGGGGTCATAGTTGCTGGCCGTAACAAAGGGCCCAATGGCAGGTAACTCGGCTTGATGATTTTGTGTAATTTTAATGGCACCCGCACATGAAGCGAGACAATTGCGCGCGCTCTGAGCACACAGCCAGGTGAACCAGCTTTTTGATTTCAACTCGGCCTTTTTCTAGCGAAGGACATTGATACGCCGGTAGTCGTCATTGAGTAGAGTTTGATTTGCGCCGATCGATGAGCGCCGGTGGCGGCAGTTTATTTACTTATACTTTTTTCTTTCCAAGAAACAATTTCTTTAGCTGGCTTTTCAAAACATTTACTCCAATGTCTTCGGTTATCCTGTGGCTGTTCGTCAGTCCAGCATCTCTACTGTGGGTCCCTGCGTCTTTGTGTTCGTCTGTCTGTTTGTACGCTTACTGTGTCATAATGTCCTTTTTTATTGATTGTGCAATGTACACGAACGCACACCGGCCCGTGGCAGTGATTTCGGCGCGCTGCTACTTTTTTCATTCTTTGATTTCTTTTGATTTCTATTTTTCTTTGCTTCGATTTATGGTTCATATATCTTTTGTGCAAAAACGAAAGAAAAAAAACAACATAAGAAAAAGAAGATAACAAAAACAACTCCAACGTAAATGCTCAAAAAAGAAGGTTTCGAAAAGTAATCATGTGGCCATTGTCAACGAGATCACACATCGTATATCTTCTGGAGGTATTGTTATTTGATTTTGGCATACTGCAAACTCAGAACTCTTCGATCTTTGATTTTCTTTGATTATTTTCTTGTTTCTATGGCTGTAGGGCAACAAAGTGCACCGGGCCACAAAAACAGTGACGGTTTCTGAAACAAGCAATGTAAGAATTCAACTCCAGAAATGCTTGAATTTACAGTTTCAAGACGGAATAACAATTTTAGCGCAACGTCACTGGATTTTCATCAATTGTAAAGAAATCACAGCAAACACACGGAACAAGCGCAGAGAACAAGGTGCAAAAATGGGACTAACCCATTGTCTAAAGAAGTACAACAGACGGAAGGACGGTGGGACGGACAACCACACACATTGGCAAACAAAAAAATGTTATGCCAAAAGGCAAGCAAGAAGAAGCAAACAAGCACCTGCAACAATATTAGCAATAGGAGAATATCGATAATACGCTGCAAACTAGGTTAAGGACATTGTGAGACATGCAGTGTGTTGATCGATCATTGGATCAAAAAGGGTTTTCCCTTCGCTCGTTTGCCTGCGTGCCAGTGTCAGCGCCTGCACTTCATTGATGAATGAATTTGCGCTGGGAAATTTCGGCAAAACCCATAAATTTACCTAATGCTAATGAGTTTGACGTCGTAAGCCGTTCAGGTACTTTTCCAAATTGCATGCGAACAAGTGCTTGGCAACGAGCCAGACTGGATTTTCCCAAGATATGAATGAAAATCGTTGTTTAGGTAAATTCTATAGCGATATTTCCGCGCTTCCATATTTTATGATAATATCATATTATAATTATCCTGTATGAAATTCCCGCACAAAGGCGCTCAGGTAGAAGATTTGTTTTTGGAAAATTGTCGAAATATTTTTCGCGTGCGTAATAACCGAAGATATTGGAAATCGCACGATTTGGCAGGTCTTGTGGATATTTCCGTTGGCCTATGAAAACCCAAAAATAAAGTAAAAATCACGGAAACATTGGTTTTATGAGCTTTGCATTTGCTTAAGTTTTGGTGACTGCGTAATTGGATAATTTGGAAAATTGCTTTTAATCTAATATTGATCCATATCCGGATATTCTGTTATTGTCCGTATGTGCGAGTATTTCGTGTGCGAAAGGGAAATCCATTATTTACATATGAGGGAAAGTACAAAAACGTTGTACGTTCTTTTCGTTTGGTTAATATGTAAATCTAGAAAATGCAGGACTTTGAAACTTTTCCCATCACACCCAGGTTGCTAGGAAATATTGCTAAAAATCGATGCGTTTGTTGCCAAATAGGAAATTGGTAATTCGTGTTGCATCTTTGGGATTTTTTGTTGTTTTGATGCATGCGTTTAGAGAGAGTTTAAATTTTGAGTTATAAATGTAGATACATAGAGCATTAGGCATGCGCGGCTGCTTGGCTGGGAATATTTTGGTAGTTTGGTTTTTCTCTTTTTATTGCTCTGTTTGATATTTGCTGGGAACATGATTTGATATTGTTTGTTGTTTAGTATATGCAGGACTTTTTGATGTATAATGCGGGCTTGCTGTGTTTTCCTGCATGTGAAGAATGCATTGATGTGTAAGGCGAATGTTGTTTTGTGCTATTTTGCCTCTTTCGAAGTTGAAAGTTCGGTGGGAAAATATAAATATTTGATAATTTTATTGTTGTGTGATGAATGACCAACAAAGGATTTTGATTCGGTATAGATGAACATGAATAAATATTGATTTAGTGAGTTAATACGCCCAAAGGGTCATTATGCTGTGAAAATTTCTATCGCAGTTCTAATATTCACAAAATAACTCTTAGAATGAAAATCAAGAATTTTATTTGCAATGTTTTTTATTAATTAAAAACAACTGTTTGATGTTTCCGCACAATTTCCAAACTTAATTTAAGAACTCTAACTTAATTGCCATGAAAAGTGTACTTTCCAACACCTTGTGCGGCTCTGAAACACCTAAAACGCTGAAATTCATTCCCCTCACTGTTTGAAAGCCCTTAGCACTACACGCAGATGTATCGAGTCTAAGTGCCGGCGATGACGATGCTCGGCAGCGTGTACTTAACGCGCACTCGCAGCCACTACATAATTCACTGGAAATCAACTAAAAACAACCCCGGGTCTGAGCGACGACTTTGTTGTACATTCCAGATTCTAATACGAATCTTTGGGAAATGCCCGGCATCCAAAAATAGCAGAAACAATATGAAACTGAAACACATTTGCAGTAAGCAATTTGGGAGCGTAATACCTGCACGACGCACACCAACAAAAAGCGAGTGCGTGGCGACGATTGAATTGACATGCGAGCAACGTGGTTGAAGTTGGAGTCGTGCTTGTTGATAAATGAGAAATGATGATGGTGGCATGTGCTGCGTATTTGCTACAGAAGGGATGAGAAGACTGACTCTACGATAGTTTCGTGCTACACTCGGGGGAGAGATATTTGACGAATTATTACAGCAAGTTCGGGTAACGAGAGAAGTTCGCGTAATTGAGAAGCTGTCATAAGTTATGAGCAAGATCAAGTAGCGAGAATAATAGAAAACACATTTTCACACTAGCGCTAGCAGTGTAAAATAGCATAGATGATGGAGCTAGGATAGAATGCGGGGCGAGTGGGGTAAGAACAAGCGCTTAACTATTACCGGAAATTACGCACAACTTTACCTGAGTTGAGGGTGTTGAACAACACAACTTTGTTGAGTTGAGAGTTGTATTGTGATAAAATGCATTCAGGGATTCCGCCGTATTTTCCGCGCGAGAGGAAACTTCCCAATGTGAACCAGGTAGTGAAATCGAGTTGAGATGAAATCTCTCAGCGAATGGGAACTACACAATAAGGGAATGGGAAAAACTATTGTTGTAGTATGGTTGATGTTGTTGTTGCTACCTAAAAGGCCTCAGGCGGCGGCATGTGCGTGCTTATGTAGGTACAATGTGTGAGTGTTTGCATGCGTGTGTGTGTGTGTGTTGAACGTGTGCTGAAGAAGAACCACCACCATCAGAAGAGACGACCGAGCGCTCGCATTCGCCTATAAAAGGCAGCGCTCAGGGTAAACCTGTCATACCAACATCAGTGCTCGAACAGTAAACAACACAGAGAAACGATCTCGAAACGAACGAATTTGAAAATAAACGAAAGAAATTTCGAAAATAAAAAAACCTATTTTAAAATTTTACGAAATTAGTGATTTAAACACAAATACACACAATGGCTGCCAACTACAAAAGCTGCCCGTTGAAGAAACGTCCGATCGTGTTTGTCAACGATGCTGTTGAGGAAACAGCGACAGCACAAACCGAAGCCTTGGCACTGACCGTTAAGAGTGCACAACACTTGAATAACTATTATGCCGCTGATTTGTACACAGCTAAGGAAGACGAACAACCCCAGGATTTGTCACTGAAACGCAAAGCAAGCGATGATATTGAGGATTACGTGCTCCCGGCTAAACGTGAATATGTGCTCAATCTCTCAAAGACATCAACGCCACCAATGACACCAGAGTCTTCGCCGATCTCCTACAAAAATGAACACTGCTCCGCATTACTTTCGCCGCCAGCTGAATTCGATAGCTCTATGGAATACAGACCATCGGATATTCATTTGCGTGGTCTTACCGCTGCCACAACCAGCTACACAACAAATCCATATCAGTCTGCATTTGTTATGGCCGCCGGTTGCAATCCGATCTCAGCGCTCTGGAACAACTATCAACAACCAGCTCTGGCAAATAGCAACTCAATCTTTCCATCGCCAGCTTCATCGATTGCCTCCGCTGCCTCGCCTCGTTCAGTCTACAGTTATCAACACATTACGCCACCATCGAGTCCCGGTTCGGATGTGAGCTCCGAACCTGAGGATCTCTCCGTGCGTAATGACATACCGCTGCCTGCATTGTTTCATCTTTTTGATGAAGCGCCATCTACAGCCAACTCTGTCTTGGCATACAACAAACATCAAGAATCATCAGCCGCCAATGCTGCCGCAGCACTTGCCAGCAAAAATTATCGCTTCAAATGTGAGAAGTGCAACAAGATGTACTCCACATCAATGGGTCTATCGAAGCATCAACAATTCCATTGCCCTGCTGCCGAGTGCAATCAGGAGAAGAAATCGCACTCTTGCGAGGAGTGCGGCAAATTGTATACTACCATTGGTGCACTTAAAATGCACATCCGCACACACACGCTGCCGTGTAAGTGCCCTATCTGTGGCAAGGCCTTCTCTCGTCACTGGCTGCTGCAGGGACACATTCGTACACACACGGGCGAGAAGCCGTACAAGTGCCCGGACTGCCCGCGTTCATTCGCCGACCGCTCGAATCTGCGCGCGCATCAACAGACACACGTCGACATTAAGAAATACGCCTGCAAGATATGCAACAAATCCTTCTCGCGCATGTCACTGCTCAACAAGCACACCAGCTCCAATTGTGCCATCACAATTGCGTAGACTGTCAGCTTATATCAGTGACTCCAACAAACTTACTCAAAACCCCACATTCCGCTGGTTAGGATAACATTTACTCATAAAATTAATCAAACAAACAAACAAACATGGAAGACAATAATTTAGAATACTCGTTAGTTAGTTAATTAGCTTATAATTGTTCGTTCCCCATAAATACTTGTTAAAAAAAAAAACAAAAAATTGGTGCTATAATCAACTTTCTTATAGTATTGAATATTTTTTATATCTCACTAGACTTAAATCTTAATTTATTTTTTATTTAAAAAATAATTTTAAGCATTTAAATTTTAAACTCTTAATTTTAATTATGATTTAAAAAGCATTGAGTTTATGTTCTGGAGCTTCTAGTCCCTGGGAGAATAGTTCTTGTATATTTTTTATTTGAAACAGCATATTACCAAATTTTATTTAATTTATATTTTCTTATATTATTTAATTTACACGTTTATAATTCATACAATCTCTTACTGCTTAATCATTTTTATTGAAAATGTTGCTTTAGTTTGTAAGTGAAAATTAAAATTAAGTTTTTAATAATAAAAAACAAAACAAAAAAACATATATGAACAAATTTCATTTCTTTTATTATAAGAATTATTTCTTGAAATGAAATACATTAAATTTTGTCTTTGAACATTTTATTGGGTTCGCAATCAACTCATATTCGAATACACACATCTTTATTTCAGTCAAATTAATTTGGTTATTTCTTTTGTATATTTTTTTTTAACTCTTCAATAGTTCTGCAAGGAACCACTTTAAAGTAAATCAAAAGATTATTTGAAATATGCTGCCTAACTAGAGTGCATTTTTTTTACCCAAAACACTTCCGGTTGAAGCCTATCCTTTTATATTATACCTTTTTATAGGAATATACATACACAAACATATTCACTTTCACCGATTATAGCAACAACATGATCCATTATCCTTTCACCACTCGAACTCTAAATTTTCACCTTTTACCTTGCTCAAGGAATTTTGCAGCACGCTATAAGCAAATATTTAATTAGGTGTCTCGATCTTCCATTCGATCAAAACTCCAGACGTCGTCTTTTCAAACATAGTCATGCTTTCGTTTCCTGTGCCAATCCTTTGTCGAAATATTTACACAAAGGATTCGCTGCGACACAGAGACATGTGCCCAAACATTGGGAATTGTGCGATATCAGAAGAGCAGGTGATAAATGTCTCGACAAGAGGTAGCCATCGATGATGATGGCTGGTTATCAACTGCTTAAACAAAAATTTGTTTATTGTTATGAGTGAATCGTGTGTTAGAGAGCAAGCGAGCGTTGTTTAGTAGTGCACCGATTCAATCGGCTTCGGCGTCAGCCACTCGTGCTGTACTTTCAGATGTTTGCACAGACAGTTTAGTGTTTTTTGAAATGTCGTGCTGCTGCTTCAGATTTGTGTCATTGTGCAGTTGTCTACGACTTGATATCCTTGATTTTTGTGGTGAAGATAAGCAGGAAAATGAAATGTGGAATTCAGCTTAAGCACGACGTATCGTTTGTATAGGATTTACTTATTATATTTTGTTATGTACCTGTAGACAATTGGCTTGGATATTATGTATTTGTTTTAAGTGGTTTTATAACAACAGTGCGTTTGCTAAGACGCTAAAAATCGCGTTTTATTATATTAGGAATATATTCGTAAGTCAAAAGTTTCTTCATTAAAAAAAAAAAAAAAACAATAAAAAAAAATATCTCCTTTCATAAAATTTTCTCACGGAAAAAATGTGTATTGCATTGAAACAAGTACACATGAATCAAGTGAACTAAAGAGAAGTCGTTGCCAAATCGAAATTGTTTACAATTGTTAAACGATTTTTTGGCGACACCTTAAAAAATAAACAAAAACCAAGCAAATCGAATGTGTAAAATTCCAAGAATTCTTTGCTGTTAAAAAAATTGTAACAAATCGCATGAATTCCGAAGAAGAAATTGTAGCTTCAGCTTAAAGAATCATTGATAAACGCAGCATGAAACAACAAACGCAATGCACCTTGACATGCAACAATGCGACAAGTTACATGGTGAGTAGCGTACTTGCAACTTGGCCAAAAGAGCGAAGCGAAATACCTGTCGCCTGGCCGTCTGCAAAGGTTTCAGACAACTTGGCCACCACAAGTGATGAGCGATGAGCAGATGAGTTGGCAGAAATGCTAACAGACAAAAAAAAAAAAAATAAACAGTAACAAAAAATTAAATGAAATGAATGCGCGCCAAAAAGTAACTCAAAAATCAAGATTCTCTTTCCTTGAAACGAATTCTTTTGTATTGAACGTTCGTTTGTCGTCGGCGGCATTGAGTCTCACCTATTGACCTCACTGCAGTCGAGGCCGATGCGTGGTTGACAGTTGATATTATTTGGCAATACTTTCACAATTTTCTGCAAAAGGAGCACATGACACAAAGCGAGCCGACATAGCGACAGACCAGTTACATCACTTGTGTGATCTTCACCGCAAGTCTTTGTTTTCGCTCTACTTTTCAGTCGAATCTTGAATGCAGGCGCATGTTTTAGGCAGTTTCTCAATAATGTTCTGCTTTGTTTGTACAAAACAATTGCAGCCGAAAATCTATTAATACGTACTCAACAGCAGCTAATCAGCGCTGAGCATCGGCGATTTGCTGATGTAGGATATCGACTTCTGTCTTGAAGGAAAATTCGGAGCATCTGTGTGTGTGTGTGTGCCAATTCAGGCGTTAAATGCGCCAACCTGCGTTGAAATTCTCTTTGATTCGTTTCGGCTTTTTAGCCACCTTTGTTTGGCAAGTCAATTTTGACGGCATTTCTGCTTTGAGCATGAGTTGATTTCCTTCAGGTGACTTTGAAAATCCTTTTTTTTTTTTAGGCTGTTGTTCGAAAGGGCATGTGCGGTTTTCGCCTGACTGGCTAAATTTCCAAAACCTTTTGCGGTTTAACTTTGTTGTATAGTTTTTGGAATTAGGTGATATATTCGGCTGAGTTGTAAAGAGAGATATTTACAACAAGTGGTTGCTGAATTCTATGATAATTGTTAAGCAACCTGTCTTTTAGCTAACATGCTCAATGCGTTTGCACTTCTTAGTGCTTTCTTAAAAGTCATCACCCCATATAAAAGAAAAAAAAATCATAGAGCGTAAAACAAAAGCTAACAGCTCCGATTACCACGCGCTAAAGTGCGCTTAAATTGAACGTATAGCATCATCAGCCGTAATCGTTAGCGACAAATTACAACAAATTAGAGCCTTAAAGTTGGAAAAACTTGAACCTAAAAGCGTTGCAATGCCTAACGGCCCGGCCGTCTCGTAGCCAACACAAACAATGCAAAGGCAAACGAAGAGTGCCGATCGACATACGACGTACGACGTTCGACAGAAATGCCATTAGAAACTTGCACACACAGATAACAAATTGCAATTGACAATCAAGTCAAGTCAAGCTCAATAGCAAAAGCTATTAAAACAAACTCAACAAGATGCGATCAAATTTGTAAAACGATCGATACAAAATCACAGCCATGCAGTCAAGCTCAAGCCAATTGAAGCCGAGTCGAGTCTTGAGGTAGGCTAAGCAAATCGATTGCAACAAATGATACACGAATGTGTAACTATGTAAAGATAGGCGAATGTAACTGACTGACTAAAGGAGTGAGGCGGTGAATTGTTGTCACTGGCTTTGGGGATTTGGCGAACCAAAACAAAAACAAAAACAAAAAAAAAAACAAAATGAAGAAAACAACAAGCAAGTTAAATTGAATGCAAACAAGCATTAGGAAATCCAAAACCAAACAGAAACTTACTTGCATGCATGCCTAGTTGTATGTCTAAGTGTGCGGCGGTGGCAGAGTGAGAGAGAGGAAATGGTGAGGTAAGGCATATAGCCAAGCGACGTTGTCGTCGTCGTCGTTTAGGATGTCTGCGATTACGACGATTACGTTTTACTCCAAATTTGTATGCTGCCAGAGTTGTAATTGAAAAAGCATCAACATTAATCTTGGTAAAACTCTCGCGGAGATACAAACTCAAACACACACACACACACATGGCAAGTATTTCGTAATCATTGAGATCAGTGCGCGATAAGACAATTGTGGGTCGCGCGAGATTGTGATTTGAATTTAGTGTTTTTTTTTTGCTTTTTTCTACATTCGGTTGGCGATCAGTTGGCTGATCGGTGCTGATCTTTGCCGATGTTGCGACTCAGTTGCCGTTAAAGTGGTGGAAAAGGCGCTTGCGACGCTCGAGTGTGGCAAGCGTTTACATATTGGCTAATCGTTGAAGTTGTACACATTGTTGTTGCTGTTGTTGTTGTTGTATATGTATGTAGATCGTTTTACAATTTGAGATATGCGATTTCCATGAATTTTGTGCGAACAAGTGAAGCAAATATTACTGTCATATCAAAACATGATGATAAAACACTGATACGCAAAAGCTTTGGCACACTCATTCGGTCATTCGGCCATACACACAACTGTCAAACTTAAATCAACAGAAGAGCAACTACAATTTTAAGCATTTTACTTACAGCATATTCAAAATCGAGACACGTTACTTTGTGTCATCGGCATCGCCATGCAAACAGCGGCAACCGCGCCCAACGAACGCATGCAGTGGAATGCTCCACTCGACCGCTAAGAACGTGTAAGTAGCTCACTTTATTGGCACATTCTGTGGCAACCTGTCAACTGAGCGCTGCCAATGACTTTGACTATGCGCATATCTCATTTTTCTTGTGGTGACGACCTTAACGGGACTGCAAACTGCAAACTGAAAACTGACTGTTGATAATGATGACAATGACGATGATAATGACGAGAATGACGTTGGCAACCTCAAGTTCTAGGCTAAATACAGTTTTGAATTACATCAAGTTATGTATGTATGTGTGTGTGTGTATGCATGCAAGACGTGGCTAAATAACTCCTGCTGCTGCTGCTGCTGCCAACTTCGAACCCGAGCGCTCAGCAAGTGATTGCGCTGCCAACCTGATCTGTGTTGTCGACGACATCGATGTCGTCTATGTCTATGTCTTTGCCTTTGCCTTCGTGGTTGTCGACCTTCGGTGGGATATTCTGTATGACTTTGATTCGTGCTTTTGCTGTAGATCCTAAAGCGTTGATAAATGTTGTTACTTGTCGACGGATGATGTTACTAGTTTGTGTGTTGTCTTTGTCTTTTGTCTTTGCTGTTGCTGTTGTTGTTGCTGTTGTTGCTTGTCGCTGTACCACGTTCATCGTTCATTGCAGATCAATCGATGGGTGGTTAAAGTTGACAACTCGCTTTGTGTTGTTTGCCTGTTTGCCTGCCTGCCAGCCAGCTTGACTGTCCGTATCATGATTTCAAGCTTAAGATCAGCTTTCTGTACTGCTTTGGCTTATACACGTGTTGTCAGTTAGCCGTCGCCGTCGCCTCGCTTCATGCCATGATTTCTTTCTAGTTATTGACATGTCGGTATTTCTTATGAGGCCTCGCGAAACGGTTAATTGTGGTTTTTCATTTAATCTGCCACTGTCTCCCTCTCTCTCTTTCAGTAACCATGCGACTATTATGATTGTCTTGTCTTCATCATCATTCATTGATATCAGATTGCAATATTTCAAAGAAAAATCAAAATGAAAAAATAATAAAAATCGATTTTTCTGCGCGCTAATTAGGAAAACTATTGAAAAGCACATTTGTGCATTTATGTTTGCGTTGTAATAACTTCCTGGTTGACGTTGAAGTTAAATGTTTTTTTTTTTTTTTCAATTTCCTGTCATACTACATTCACCTACATACGCCCTTAGGCATAAGACTGCAACAAACAGCCAGCACATGTTTGGCGTTGTATCGTACATTTTGAAACATCTTCCTTATTTGAATTTCTTATTTGCAAATAAATATTGCATAAAGTAAATGATGTACATGTAGTACCGTAGCATCGAACCGTATTGTAGCAACAAAGGGAAGAAAGCAATTTAACAAGCAAATTGATTCCACTCATTGACGAAGATTGCATCTACTTGACACACATCGGAACGCAAATGTTCACAAATAATTTGGTATTTGTATTGGTATTAGTGACAGCATCAGACAGTCATCGATCCATCATACCACCTATTCAGCCAGACAAGCGACGATTCACCGTTCGTCATCAGCAACGTCATCAACATCATCATCAACATCATCAACAACATCATCATCATCATCAGCAACGTCTTCATCAACTTCAACACCATTACCAAAACGTACACTCTTACAAATTGTTATCGGTGTCCAAAAATAACTGAAAATTTTAGCATATGTGCGAATTGCCGCTGTGGTGCGCCTATGGGACTTTCTACATGCAGATTTATAGGCACTTTTTTTAGACCGATTTCGGAATTTATAATTTCCGTCAAACGTACGCCAATGTACATGATCAAATGCTCAGACGAAAGTGCGAAAATCAGTTTACTGTTACTTTGCTTGCTTTGTTGTAAACTTCGTCAACACTTGAAATTGCTCGAGATAAAATACCTAAGTTCATTGAACTGCACAGTTTACGCACTTACATATACCAAAATCCAAATGCCAATTTTCATTAGCCTAAAATTAATAGCAATGATTAATTAAAACACATGGCGCTTAATCCAAATCAAGCATAACCAGAACCGCTTATCAAAACACCATCAAGCACAAAGATGATATATATGCACTGAACCCTTTACCCTCTAATCACTAATGCGCTGGACACACCCAAACTATTTCAAAGAATTTTCACTATTTTTCGACATTCAAAAAAAAAAAAAAAGGATAAACAAACCGACATAAAAAGTGCAGCACATAAAAAGAGGAGCGCATGAGGACAGCGAACTCAAATATGAAAGTGGTATGCAACTTCTGCAACATGAAATTAATATAAAAGTCAAGCGAATGAATTCATTAGGGAAAACAACGAGTTGAAGCAACAAAAAAAAACACCAAAAGGTACAACGACCGTTTGAAAATGAGGGAAAGGCAGGACACGCATTTGACCAACTGTTGTTTTCTTTCGTTGAGCGAAATGAAAATACCAAAATTTGAAAATTGTTTTTGAATTTTTGTTGAGCCATCAAACGTAGAAATGAACGCACGACTGGCACGTTTCATTTGAACCGAAACGTCGGCGACTCGTTGCCTTTGCCTGAAGTTGCGAGCGTGTCGTGTTAATTTGCTACTAACTAAGCGCTATCTCGGTCTTATCGTAGCATTTTGTGCGAGTAATGATGGCCGACGATGACTGACCTCTGTTGGCGAACGCGGCGAGCGTGTTGGCCATATGGCGTAGTGCGTTATCCTTTTTCAGGTGATGTATCTATATTGGGTACGAAATTAATTACAGACTGACCAACAATTTGAAGCGAAGAAACAAACTAATTCATTAAATAATGCGCTGTGCTGTCGACAGACGACAGACGCGCGGCTAAGCTGAGGCTCTGCTCAGTGATCAATGCCGCTGCCACCTGATGTTTGATTTGATAGGCAAGGCATATTGAGGTTCGAACAATTTACGGTTTCACTTTCAGTGCTGAAATCAGAACAGGTAATTTCGGTGCAGGGCCAACAGTTGCGGCACGGAGGCGTACGCATGTGCCGCCTACGGCTGAAGAAACGCTAGATAATGTTAATTGCCTAACAACGTATTTTATAGTTTAACGAACTGTTAGTTTATGAAGTGTTGGCCCGAACGCTTAGCAGGAAGACCAAGACCAAGACGTTGCTTGGTAATTCGTTCTGCGGCTGTTATCCTTGATGTGCAATGCACACGTCTCTCATGCGCTTGGCACATCATAAAACGCAAGTGAACTCAAGTCAGCGTCAGAGTCAACTGCTGCTCCTTCTACGAGTGCTGCAACGTCTGCCCAGTTCCCAGTTTGGCTCGTTAGTTTTGCTGTAGCATCATTGTAGGCGTTTCGTCTGCACGCGTCTGTCGTCTGTTGGATTCACTCTCCACTCGCCACAACGTGCATGCGCAAGTGGCATATAACGAAAGGAAAATGAAATTAATGTTGCCGTGTGGCATGAATAATGTTAGCGGCGCCATTTTTGGGCATTACTTTTAGCGTACGATAGACATTTATTACCCAGCGCTTTCGAAGGCTATTAGGTCGGTTTTGGTGCGCGTTTAGGCATGGCTTTCGGTGTATTATGGCAACAGCGACAAATAGACAAACTACAAGCTAAAAGCGCATGTACAATGAATGAAATTCACACTATGAACATTCATTAGCATCATTCATGATACGCTCAACGACGGAAACGGAAGAAAAGACTTTCCTCATGCATATTTCAAAAGGAGAAGCGTACAAGAGTCCACATCATTCATGCTTACAACGAACGTAGTATGCCAGCGATCAGTCAACCAAACAAACAATAAATCAATCAATCAATAATTTCGAACCACGTTCATTGATCAAATGTAACTGTTATATCAGCATGAAAGAAATTAGCATACGAACAGTTTGTCTAGCATGCTCTAAGATGCTTTGTATAGCATCTTTGCGGATCTGAATTTTTAAACATTATTGGCAACGTATTAAAAGTCTTTGAAGAAGTGTAACATGTGAATGAAGTGAAATGTTGTTGGCTTTGTTTGCTTAACAAAGTATTTCGCTGCAGAGCAAAGAACGCATGTGCGATATTATTGCAAATAACGAAATATTTGTCTGCCCAGTGCAAGTAAGTGATTAATTTTGCCAAAGCTTTCGCCGTTTGCAACGTTTATTTGTCTGTGCAAAAAAAGCTAATTCAAATGAGCTATGAGGCCTACACAAAGCCGACTGTGCAGTTCATGTCCATAATGCGATTGTCAAAATCAATGAGCCCATCATTTATCAAGCAAAAGTAAACCACCTACAACAAAATTTTGCGCACTCGTAAAAAATCAAATGGCAAAATCGATAGACGCACACACACACACACACACACACACATGTACAACGACAATGCAAAATTGAAAGCAAAAAAAAAAACAAATAATTGAGTTGAGCATGTAATTTAAATCTATTAGAAGCGGTTAACGCAAAGAAACGAGCGCATTTAGTATCATTTTGAGGCCCACAAACTATGCGATTCGACTCGACTCGAGTCGACGCGACTGTGGCATGAATGAGTGCCAGAAATTTGCGGCATGAAACGTTTAATGTTGGGACGCTTGTTGTTATTGATGTTGGTGTTGCGCTTGTTGTTGTCGTTGTTGTTGCTGTTGCTGTTGTTGTTGGCATGGTGCGTGTTGTTGTGCCTACAAAGCGGGTGTGCGCTGTGCAAATTTGACATAAAAATCAATTTGGCAACAATTTAAGACAATGTTAACAAAACGCGCGCGTTAAACTAAACGCTCAGTCATGCGGCATGGGGCATGCGGCATGTTGGGCGAAACGGGCGTTTGGCAGATGCAAAAAAGAAACCTTCGAGGAAACGTTAATAAGACACGCGCGCATGCGCGCATTGCAAGCAGCGCAGTTGAACGCATTGAAACGTAAGATTCTGCTGTTAGATGCAACACTCAACGGCCGGCCGGCAGTGCAGCGTGCAGCGTGCATTGGACATGCTGAAATATCAGGTTACCAAAGAGTCAGCGTGCCAGCCACTCAAGCATGCGATGATGATGATGACGACGACGACAGCCAACGCAAAAAAGAAAACAACGGCAAAAATTTGCTAAGACAAACAAAAACCAGTAAGGGAGCTATTTTCGGCTATGCCGAAACTTATATACTCTTGCAAACGTTTTCTTCTCTTCTTTTGATAAGTGAAAAGGCAATTAACTTTTTAAGTCATATATATGTAATGTTAGAAATGTACCATTTCTGGGTAAAATGTACCATTTTGGTACAAATGTAAAATTTGTGGTCAAATTGTGTACCATTTTTAGTTAAAATGTACCGAAGTGTACCATTTTTGCTCAAATCGTATCATGTTCCATTTTTTTGTACCAGTTTTGGTACAAATGTACAATTTATGGTACAGATGTACCAGTTATGGTACAAAAATGGCTCATTTGTACCAAAAATTTTACATTTGTACCAAAAATGGTATTTTTTTTAACCAGATCTACCATTTTTGGTACAAATGTATCAAATGTACCATTTTTGGTACAAATGTACCAGTTTTGGTACAAATGTACCAGTTTTGGTACAAATGTACCATTTGTGGTACAAATGTACTAGTTTTGGTACAAAAATGGCTAATTTGTACCAAATGTACCATTTTTGGTACAAATGTACCAGAACTGGTACAAATGTACCAAAAGTATCATTTTTGGTACAAATGTACCAAATGTACTATTTTTGGTACAAATGTACCATTTTTGTTACAAATGTACCATTTTTGGTACAAATGTACCAGTTTTCGTAAAAATGTACCAAATGTACCATTTTGGGTACAATTGTACCATTTTTTCGTAAAAATGTACCAAATGTACCATTTTGGGTACAATTGTACCATTTTTGGTACAAATGTACCAGTTTTGGTACATATGTACCAAATGTACCATTTTTGGTACAAATGTACCGGTTCTGGTACAAATGTACCCGTTTCGGTACAAATGTACCATTTTTTGTACAAATGTACCAGTTCTAGTACAAATGTACCAGTTCTAGTACAAATGTACCAGTTTTGGTTCAATTGTACCATTTGTGGTCAAATTGCACCAGATTATACCATTATTGGTTAATTTGTGCCATTTTTGTTCACACTGTACCAAAATTGTATCATTTTTGGTCAAATTGTTCCATTTTTGGTACCAAAATAACTTTTTAGGCACGTGCAAAATAGTTTCTAGTTTTTGTGCAAAATATTGAGTCGATAACTCCAAAAACACGCGGCCTTTTAAGCAAAAACATCATTTTTGAACGATTGATCCTATGGGAGCTATATGCTGTACTCATCCGATAAAACTGATTTTTACATACCAAATACCTGCAAAGACAGACAGACAGACGGATAGACGGACAGACGGACATCGTTATTTGAACTCGTCTCGTCGCGCTGATCAAGAATATATATACTTCATATAGTCGGAGATGTCTCCTTCTCTGCGTTGCAAACTTCATGGCAAAGTTAATATACTCTTTTTGCAAGAGTATAAAAACAACGAAACATTAACGAGTTATCGATGTGCTGGCGACGCTGACGAATGGTGGATGGACGCGACTGGACAGTTCCGACAGTGTTGAAACGTTTGACGGCAGGGGACGGACACACGTTACGAATTGGCTAGGATAGGCGGCGAGCGAGCCAGTCGAAGGACAGCTCAGCAAAGCCACGGTGAGTGAGCGCGCCGATAAGCGCCGACGAGCCGCTGAGCCGCTGTCATGGTGATCGTGTGGACGCAGACGCCGCATGAAGTCACCGGCAAAGACAAATGCGTCTTGTGGGTTCGGCAATCGCCGAGATTATTACTATTTTAATAATAAATAGTGGCAAATCAGGCGCATTGGCATTATAAGGCATCATTAAAATGGCCTAGAAACGCACAGCGCTGAGGCGCAGGCGGCGCGGTACCTAAGACAGCAATCAGCATGCGACTGCAAGAAGAAACCGGAAAACCGCCTTCATAAGCGAAATAATAACTAAGCAGCGAAAAAAAAAGGCAACGAGTCAACAAACAAACAAGTGGGAAGTTGTTGGATGTGCCAACGTTGATGTGACGGCCAACAACAGCAACAACAACTTGACTCAACCATAACAACAAGCGGCCAAAGCACAGGCTAACTAAGCGTATCTGCAACGTGCGTCTTTCTATAGATGAAGTCAAAGCCATACTTGTACTTATTGTTGTTGCTGTTGTTGCTGGTCGGTGGAAATCTTTTGAAGTGCGACGGCCGCCCCAAGTCTGTCGCACGTCGTTTAAGAGCAAAAATGTACGCGTTGATGACGCTGATGTGTGCAACGAACAAACGAACGAACGAGTGTGCGAACGAGTGAGTGCAACAAAAAGCTCGTCGTTTGTGCCGCATGCAACATCATCTATTAGAGCATGAAGTAAGCGCCGATGCCGACGTCACACCGATGCTGCCGCTGCCCACGCCACTAAGCTTGAGGAGGACTTCACCTGGTGGTGGTGAGCCAAGTTATTGGCCGCCCGCCCGCATGTGGCATGTGCAGCATGTTGCATACTTGTCAATTTGTTTTTGGTCAACGTTTAAATAATGAACTCATATTTGCAACTCGCATTATTATTGTTGTTGCTGTTGTTGTTGCTGTTGACTTTTTTCTATGTTGTTAGCTATTTGCTATTGTTGCTCTTGTTGTCGTTGCTGTTGTTGCACATGCGGTGCATGTCATGTTGCATTATGGTTTCTTATATATTGCACACGACAAAGCAACGCATTTTTTCCCCTCACCACTTGTCCCGCTTCGCTATAGTTTGAGCATTGCTGCACTTGCAGCGGCTTTTTGCACCAGGAAGACTTTTGACCGACCGCAAACAAGGAAAGCCAATAGACCCAATGAAGGAATGAGCGAGCGATCGAACGGTCGAACGATCGAGTGAGCGTAAATGTTGAGTTTTCTTCAATTAGTTTTACATTTTGTTTAATTGAATGTGACCGGTAAAGGGTTTATTTTTATACGTTGCGTGTGCACCGACGAGTGTGGCAAGCACACAGTCACTGCAAAAGTAGGACAATGCCTATAAGGAGTGATTGTACATGTTGCGTAATGAGTATTGACTTACTTTAGTTTCTATTTTTTTTTCTTTTAAGAGAATCCAATGAAGTTGACATTAATGGCAGCAAATTTAATATATTTTATTTGGAAGATTACTTTTACTTAGAAAGAAATTTGTATTTGATAAAGAATTCTTATTAACCTCATTAAAAAATGCCATCAAGTTATAATATTCTAATTTATGTTCCAAAGATTGTTTGATCTTGTATAAACAGTTTTTAAAGAAACATGTGTTAATACAAACAAAATTCGATTCTCTAAAATTTCGTCTATTGAAAAAATGTAATCCGTATCGAATTCAAATAATTTTGTATTACAATAACATTGATTCATTGTAATGACAAAATAAAATCGAGCAAAGCTAAAATTGTTTATGCCAATTGTCCGTCCAAATGATTAAACGCAGCACGTGCTAAATTATGCAATCGGAATCGTGCATGTGTTCAAACGATCGCGCCTTTGTTCCGATTAAAGTTGGCGCAATATCTTATTAGCGCAGCAACAACAACAACAGCAGCAAAGTCAATCGAAGCTATAAATTTTCAAAATAAACACTTAGTGAGTAAAAAAAAGAACCAACGACAACGAATATTGTTGTGCATAAACTTGCAGCATTGTGAGTCTGTCTGAGTTACCCCAAAAGTCTAAAAAAACAAAGGAAAAATCCGCATTGAAGTTTTGCAATTAATTTAGAAGCGTTAGATAAAAATTGAGTGATTCAAACAGTAAAGTGACTTTGAACTATTTAAAGATTGTTGCTAGACAAACGTTATTGTTGCTGATTACCGGCGTGTCGTGGCGGCCAACGGACGGACGGCTGGACTGTTAGACAGGGCGACACAAAAAACCATGTAAATCATGATATTATCGCACGGAACTTTGACGATCGGCGACGGTTGCAAGAACAAGCGTTCAACAACGAAATTGGCAACTTTTATTTGTATTATTTTTTATTACTTTTATTAACTATTAAATATGTAATATATTTTTTTTAATAAACAGAAAAAAAAAAAATAAAGAAAAAAAGCTAAAAAAAATTTGCCAACAAAAAAATTTAAATAAAGAAATCAGCGATGCCAACACGACGACTGTCAAGGGAGTCTGTTCGTTCGGTCTGGTTAGCCAATGTTTGTGGCAGCGACAACAACGGCGGGGCTGGTGCGGAGGAGTTGCAGCGGTTGACGGCGAATGTAGCAAAACCTGGACTTGGGCTTGGCCACTTGTTTGCATCAATTTGAATTTTAATTGAAAAGTCGCATGCATGCAAAACGGCGACAAGAACAACAATAGCAATAACAATACAACAAGACAGCAGAGCACAGCGCAGCAACAACAATATGAGCGCCTCATGCCGCGCCACATTTGGCGCCACTGATCGCTATGCCGTTTGCCGTTTGCCACAGTTGCAGTGGCATGTGGGTGGTTTTTGCAATGAACTCTAACGGATTTCATTCGTTCGCTTGTCCGCTTGTTGCTTGTTGCATGTCGCACGTCGCACTTTTTTTCTGCTTTACACTCTTTTTGATTTTGTTACAGCGTTGCAGGTTAAATCCGCTTTTAAGGTGTTAATTTGCGTTTAGCCTTTTATGATTTTTTGTTGCTGATATGCATTTTGTTCTTTTGCATTTATTTCTTATTTTATTTATTTTTATTGTACATGTGTACGAATGTATGTTTTTTGTTTGTGCTGTGCTCGTTTAAAGTCTTAAAATATTCAAATGATTGACTGCTCGCGCTTCGAGTGTGTTGATTTCTTTAATTAGTATTCGAAAATGGGTGTCACGGCGTACAATTAATCTTAAATACCATGATTCGTATGCAAATTTTATTGGCTTACATATATTTTTGCCGGCATTTACATATGTTGAAAGGGCGCCTGCATTGCCTGTAAATCATATGGCATGTTATGCTTAAACAATATCTTAATCATGGTTATATATCTTATTTTATTTATGAAAAGATACGCCCACTCTTGTAAAATGTGCTTTATTGAAACTTTATTGTTTAGTTCAAAGGATGATCGTAAATATTCATTATTGAGATATGTTAATATAAGCAAGAGTGTTCCCAAAGACATGAAAGTTCTGCCACATATATGCAGGAAAGGTTAGATCAATAAAACAATAAGTAGGCGTGAAAGTTCCGACTTCAGGGTCTTAAAAAACCACCATATATATATTACATACGTCCGTCTTAAATAAACACGAAGTTCTAATGCTAGTTTGCCGTATGTGCTTTGTGCACTTGTGTAATATAACATGTACATAAATGAAAATATAACTATTTCAGAAATATCTACCAAAATTATCTTAAATTTAAATAAACAAGCGTAAAGAAAATAAATTAAAACACACAAAATCAACTTCGATTGATAATTTTTTATTGAAAATCATTTGAAAGCAAAACAAAACAACAAATATTTAAAATGTTATCTACATACGGTAAAATGGTGTTTGAACATGTCTAAGCAAATGAAAACGACGCGATACAAGCCAAGTATCTAATGCGCAGTGCATTTAAATACAACTAGTTGTGGCTTTGAAGGATAAAGTAAATAAATTCACACAACACAGACAAAATGTTCGGCAAACAAATTGTTGTTGTCCGTCCAGCTGTCTGTCTGTCTATCTGTCTATCGGTACGTTAAGCCTGTCCACACATCTTAGAGCCCGCAATTCGTAATACCCGCAGACATATATGAAATCAAGATAAACGCTTTAATTGAGATTAAATTCATAATTACGATCGCATGCGCGACACTTTTATGGTGTTCTTTAATTAAACTACAACACCGCCAAGCGATCGCCTGACGACTGCCTGACTGCCTGACTGCCTGGCGGGTCAGGTGGTGAAGGTGTGCGAATTAAAGCCACAAAATATTTGCCCAAAAATGTAATTTACGCTTTGTGTGCGCATGTGTAGCTTTGAGATACTAGTGATCTGCTCTGATCTACCAAACGTTTGCTCAGCCGGCAGTCGGCAGCCGTCGCCCTCTGTCTGCATTACTGCTGGTGGCCAATGTTGGCTTGGCTTGACTTGGCTGCGGTAACATTTTTGGTTTGCGATTCTCGATCGCAGCTCAAGAAGGTGTTGAGTAATTTTTAATGTGTGTGCCCATGTGCTGATCGAAATCTCATTGATCGCATAAATTTCAAGATTTAAGTTTACACCATCGTACAACATGACAACATATTCGAGTTGACTTGAGTGTCGCTTTCAATTCAAATGAGTTAAGTTGAGTTGAATCGAGCCGAGTCGCGTCGAGTCGAGTCGCTTTGGCAGTAACGCACTCGGGATAATTGCATTGCAAACATGAAATTGAAATTAATATGACTAAATTACCTTAGAAAATGACTTATTTTTATTTGCATTTAAGTTGGGGTTTGGTTAACACACATGATATATATATATATGTATTTAAGCGCGTTGCTGTACTCGCATTTGTAATTAAGCAATTTAAGCGGATTTCAATTGATTTATGGTAGCGATTATTGGTAGCTGTAAGTCAGCAAGGTTACTTTGTTGTATTTGTTGACAATTGCTTCAGGCTAAATTGCAAAGTATGCGTTTAGAGTGTTGATTACTGACGTATGTGCACATACATATGCATTTGACTGTCACTTAATTATGGTTATTAGCACAAAGAGTTGTCGCCTGGCCGACAGTTTAAATTTACGGCATGATACAAAGATAGATGGTTTTACTAACTTATGAGCAAACAACTGTTAAAGAAAGTGGCTTAAAAATTACTGTCATTTTTAAATAATTTCAAAGCACACTTTTAGGCTACAGTGGCTGATTTACATGTGTCAGGTAGCAATTTTATTTTGAAAAAAAAAAATGTTTTCATGATTGCAAAATTTCACAAGTAATATCAAATTTTGTGACACATTCAATTTTTATCGGCAATAATTGGCAATAAATTCCAATTCCAAACATTTGACTTGTTATTGAAGCATATCTCCGATAAAGAAAGCAACTCATATGCCATAATAATGATAATTGCCTTCGCTGAGCAGAGCACTTTAAATGCGGACACACCTCAGACGAAACGATTTACTTGACTTGCTACAAATATTTTTTTCTCATAAATAAAACATACTTGCATATTTATTTTAATTTTCCATAATTTCTCAGCGCGCAAAGAACTCACAAGCAAATAAAATAAAGCAAATCAAGAAATTACAAATTTTGTGTGTGCACAGCGGCGTGAACAATATCGATTTGGCGATAATGACGATGATCATGATGATAATGATCATGATGATGTTGAAATAAACCTGACGCATATTGACTTTGGGTTTGGCGTTCTCGCTGGTCGTTGTGTTGATCAGGTATAGATTGCTATATAGGGTCAGCTCCCCTGCCATGCCACGCCACTCCAAGTCAAGACAACACAAGACAAGACAAGACACGCTTCTGCACTGTGAAAACAACAGCTTATACAAGAACAATTGTAAGCAGGCTCAAGCCAAGCACGAGCAGCTAAAGTTACGCATCATTAATGCCCGTTTCTCCATTCCATTCTCCATACAGCGATAGTGAATAGGGGTAGGGGGCTCGCTGAACCAGAAACGCCCAACCAAGTCTAATTCAGATGACAGCGCCTTAAATTCAGAAATTATTTCAAACCTAAGAAGTTCGAGACAACGACATGTTCAAATTGCTGTCAACATTTCGTATTGCATACTTGTTCAAGTATCTTACTGCTTGTATCTATACATTTCAACAGCTTTTAAATGCTTTCAGTTGCGGGCTGTGTCAGTGTGTGGTTCAGGTTGGCTTCGTTTCCTCGAAGTGCTCGTTTGCCAGTGCGTTATTGAAGCGAAACAAGTGTTTAGTCAGCCGATTGTGTTCGCAGGTAACAATAATGGGTTGGGCGCTTATGCCTTCTTCGCCCGCTGAGTGTGAGTGTGGAGTAAGCGTGTATTTGTATTTGTGGCGCACACCCCTCTTTTTGGGGAATCTTCTACGCTTCTTCGATACAACTTTGTTCACCTTTTTTGGTTAAGCTTCATTGAAGGTGCACCTCTGTTACGCTCAATGACTGTTTTATGTTATTTTTGTTTTAAGACTTCTGTGTAGTAGAATCATCAGACTTCTCGGTTGACCATCGCCTTGAGTCATCAACAAATGAGTAGGCGATCTTTAATTGATCGGCACATGCCGCATTCGCATATTTGTTGTTGTTTGTGCTTAAATGTTTTGTGAATAACGCGAGCGTGAAATGATTTTTTCAAAAATAATCAACCAGTTATTTCCGCTTTTTGACGGGGTGTGCGTGATTGATATGATATATAATAAGTGGTATTGAAGGAAGGCTCAAATTTGCTCAAAGTCTTTTGACAATTACTTGCCTCTTTATGCAATTCTGAGTCAATTTAATCTTAAGCTCACACCTGGACTGCAGCTTCACATGATCATTACTCACTTAATGTTCGCTATACGAAGGTTAGCGCCGCCTTTGTTTCCCACAAATGTCGCTATAAAGATTAAACACACACACAAGCCATACAGAGCAGAAGAAATACAAAGAAAATATTAGATATGCAATCGAGGCATTAATAGAATGCCCACATTCAACGTGAGCACACCGAGCTGATCAAGATAAAGCGGAGACGCGCAGCGGCGGCAGCAACAATTCATTTAAACAATTAAATAACAAAATTTTTCGGACGCCATTTAAAGATCATGTCGAGTCTATAGATAAGGCATTAAAAAGCAATTATAACGACAAATCTGTAAACATACGGCGAAAGATCATTTAGTAGGTAATAAAATCGTTGGAGGCTGAAGATGCGTGGCGGCTGCCCAAGTTGAAAACGAATTTACATTAACATAAAAACGTCACGAGGTTTATCACGCTTGATGATGCGCTTAGATCAGCTAATGATATGAATCAAATGGAAGTTCTTCGAGCGCATTTTGCAATTGTAATGTTAGGACAGCTAGTTTTCCTTGCTGCCAGAAGTTGTAGTTAAACGGATGCATGGATTTGTGCTGTAAAGTGCTAATGATTTTGCCGTGGCGTTTACAACATAAAAACTTCAACTTAAATCGTTCATAAATTAATGGCTACGCATCGTAAATCCTTAAAGAGATGTGAGTATCAGTAGGGGAAGAAATAAGGCACTACTTAAATGTGCTAAATTTGGTAGAAAGCCTAAAAGTGATCGTAAAAGTTTTAAATATTTCACTTCAATGTTTGTCGCCATGTGCGATTCGATTCGAATTGTATCTTTTATTTATTTGTTTTTTTTTTTGTACATCTTTCCTTTCTTAGCGCTTTTCACGATTTTTTGCCACTAACCTGAACGAACAGGAAGTAACGGTGCCGTGTAATAAATATGAAACGATTGTCATTGACAAGAATTATGTCTTTTTGCAAACGAGCTAAGGCAAAAGCGCACTTTGCAAACGATTTTCTTACTTTTTCATTGAGTTTATGGAGAGTTCTTTTACGAGTGTCGCAGAAAAACAGCCGTTTATCATTTTGTGTGACATGTCATGTGTGTGGCTTTAACGTTAAGGCTTAGAACTGTGTCAGCCTTCTAATTGTTTACGCTGTGATTGAGTAGAGAGCTTCGAAAAAATAATAATTTATCTTTTGCTATTGTAGCACTTTGTGGCAAATCTAGTAAAATCAACATTTAAAGCGTAACAAGTTGAGTTTGACTAACTGAACTAACAAGCGTTTCAACAACAAATTAAATTAATTTTAGCTCAAAAATCAGGCAAAAATCAATTGTCAAAACAAATCACAATCAAATGATTAGTGAAAGGTTTTAGGGCACTTGATTGATCAAACAATCGACAAAAGTCCATGAAGACTTGCTTCACTAATGAATACGGTCAAGTAATGTTGAAGAGAGTGAGGCGGGGGGGCGGTGGAAATATTGCTAAAACAAATATTTTTCATAACAAGTCAATGCATTTGGAGATTGTGTTGACTGATGGCGACGCAATTTGGCAAATTTGAAATGAGTTGGCAACCACAGTGGCTGCCAACGGTATGCAATATCGTGATGGCCCGATTTTATTGATGGATTGAGGGCGATTACGCGATCGTTGTCAAAAATACAAAAATAAAAAAAATAACATTTTTGGAAAAGCCCTCAAATTGTTTGTTCACAAATTTGCACTGACAACGATGTTGATGATGAAGATGCTGATGACGATGATGATGACGATGATGATCATAAGGAGTGCATGAATTGCGCAATCGCTAATCATAGCTGCAGACGACGAGTAAATGCACAAGTTGTTGTGTTCTTAGGGCCAATAACAACAACAACAATAACAAAACTGTTGAAATTGAGCTGTCATGTCAGTTGCCGGTTAATCATGAACCGCTGCTGCCGCAACAACGTCAATAAAAACCAAACCAAAAACCATAAACCAAAAACAAAATAATCAAATTATCTTTTGGGACAAAGACAGACGCGATTTGATTGAGCCGAGATTTAGGCCAAAAGTTTCGAGTTCATATTTTGACTCTGCTCTGGACGAACTGCATTAGTACACGTTGGCGGGCTGCAAGTGATCGCTGCAAGTTATACACTGATTATCATAGTTTGTTTTTTGGTTTTCATTAACCAGTGGCTGCGCTGAGCTCAGTCGAAGACTCCAGTGTATAAGCTGCACAAATTTAAACAAGTTGCTGCAGGAGTTATGAAATAATGCATTATAATTTGAAGGCAGCATGACCAATTGGCAGATGCACCTTGTTCGCGGTAAAAGACTGTTTGTTTGGCAAATTTGTTTCTGTCTTTTTTTTTTTGTATCGAGACTTTGCATAATTGTGGGAAATAACCAGCGGCCTTTGATTTGGCAGTTTCGCGTTTGCTTCAAAACTAGGCTAAGGTACTAAGTTCGTTCTTGCGAACGTTCGTTGGTTCTTGCGTTACTTGAAGCTTACTTGAGCATGTCGTCATTCGATAACAATGTGCAGCAACTGTATTTGATAAATTATTCGCACTCGGCAACTGCATTTGCGGCGCTTGCTATCTTAAGTTTAAAGGCAGACGAGCATGAAACGCATAAGAATGCTACAATGCTTATCGGCAAACTCATGTGCAGACGGACAGATGGACGGAAATCCAGCATGCATTGGTCAAGTTGCTGCAGCAGCATTATAAAGTGTAAAAATCGGGGACATATCAGGCAATCGGCGTGATTAATTCGCAGCATCATCGCAGGCAGGCAACAGTAGTGGCGAACAGGACAAAACGAGTTTTCGCATTTGGCCGAGGCCGACTTGGCGCCTCGTGAGTGTCGCTGCGGGCATATAAGAACACACCCTGATGTCATTTAGGCCGTCGTTGCTGCTGTCACTGTTGCTGGCACATTCTTGCGCCGTCGTCAATTGATTGAGCTCGCATGAGTTGTGTCTGACTGCGACTTCGACTACGACTTTGACTCGATTGCGTGTGCACTTGTGCTCATTAGTGTCGAGCGCGATTTTTGCCAAACTAATCAATTGTTGCATTTGTATTAAGGTCGCTTTGTGTTATCGCTGCTCACGAACCCTTCATTTCTTTGGCCAGTTTGCTTGTTGGCATTTTGGCGCTTCATTTAAATCATAAGCCGCTTCACTGGCTGTCATTTATATTCTGTTCGTCAGCCTTTTGCTTTGCTGCTACTGTTGGCAATGCTGTGACTACTCATTTGCCTCGTTGGTGTTGGCATTAAAATGGATTACACACAAATTCGTACTTCCTTCACTTACTAACTCACTCACTCATTCACTCACTCACTTACTTACTTGCCTGTAATCTGTATTCATATATGTATGTATGCCTTCTATGTCTGTCGATCTGAACTGGTTTACTTTTCGCATCGTCGTTGCAGTATTTGAAAAGGTGTTTTTATTATGGCTTTTCATATGCGCATTTCGTAAGCGGCATTTATTTACGGCTTTTCGATTTCAATTATGATACAAATCATCATTAAAATTGTTTGAAAGTTGTTTGTTGGCATTTATTCATGACTTGACGCTAGCAGGTTCACTACCGATTCTACTGATTTTGATGGAGTGATCTTGTGTGCAAAAAGTAGCTGAGTTTCATTCGTTGTTTCGCGCTTAGACAGTGCACAATGACTCTTGAAGATTTTGTTGTAAAGCTTGACTAATCACTTGACTGATTTATTAAACTAACTCATGCTTCATTCAACTAAATTCTGTTTAAACAAAAAGTTGATAACATTTTCCATTTCTACTTGCTACTTCCGCAAAACTATTCTTATACTCATGCTCCCCCTTCTTTGTGAGCGGACAGGTGTCTCTTTATGCTCACTCATTATCCTTACAAGTAAAACATGAACAAGACAAAATATTAAATATCACACACGCGTGTCTGACTTGTGCCGCCGCCAAAGGCAGTCGAGCCTAGCCAGCCAGCATCTTTAGCCTTTGGCTCTTGTAGATTTTCATCGTCATTATTTAATATAGCAGAGGACGAAATCGGAAGAATATCAACAACAACACAAGTGACACCTTTCAGGCATTGACTACAACAACTAACAAAGTATCATGTTTCTTTAGAAACAACTAAAACTCCTTTAATTTTATGCCTTCAACTCAGTTGAAACGAAAAGCATTGAATTGCACATGTCCTGTGTGTGTGTGTGTGTGTGTAGTTGTACATGCAATCAGCTTAGATGCGCAGTTGTTGCTGCACACACACACAAACATAGAATCAGTCACCCCCATCAGAGTGCCGGTGGCTGTACAATATTGATTTCAACTTGCCACGGTTGTTGCTACGACATTTTCCTTAATGAAAACAAACAAAAGTAACGGCGCAAATACAGTTCGAGTGCGCTACAGATGCAGATACAAAACCATACACACACCGGTCAAGACGGACTGGCATTGATTTCTAAGGACATTGCCACAAGCACAGCTGTCCCGCACTGTCATCCAGGCGTCCAGTCGTGTTCGATATTCAATTCGATGGTGGCTGCGTGCATGCCACACACACACACACACACACACACAGGCGTAGAATTCGAGTTGCAGTTTAGTCTAGTGCGAATCATGTGATTTGTGTTGCAGATAATTATGTGTGTGCGCGCCACTTTAACAACGCCACAAAGAACAAGCGAGGCCATTTGAAGGCGCTTTCATTTAAAAGCAATTTATACTTTAATGAATTCATATATTGTAAGACGAGCGCGCAAAAGTACTTTCGAAAAAAAGGAATATAAAACTGGAGACGTTGGAGTCGACGATTGATGCCGCATTCCTTGATGCTCATGTGGCCAATAAACAAGTTGAAGCCAACGCCTCAGCAACAACAACAACAACAGCAGCAGCAGTCACAATTGGAATGGCGTGCCAAATCTCATAATCAGTCAGTCAATAAGTTGTTGTTGTTTTGTGCTTTTTTGTTTCCTTCGCACGTGTCGAACAAGTCAAGTACTGCCCAGCGCTTCGAATCTCTTACCACTGGCACTTGGCCAAGTAAGAAATATCGAGACGAAACTATTTTATGGCCAATCGAAGTGAAATCAATGAATTGCTTGAATACCATTAACACGAAATGCCGTCGAAGACGAAATCAGTTGGCCATCACCATCACCAACAGCAACGCCATGTCCAGTCGACTTCAAGCGACATGGCATCAGCTTCACGGCATCAGTTTGCTTGGCGCGCATTGAACAAATTTTATTATTGCACAGATTTCAGCATGACAGTTATTAATTGCAAATATCGCTTAATTCATCGCTTAAAAATGACAACACTCGAACGTCAACGTTCGACGGGCGTTGGTGGCATTGGCGGTGTTGGCGGCTTCGGCTTACAGTCGCTGCGCCAAGTCAAACAACCTGCAATCACGACAGTTGTTTGTGCTCCTTTTTCGGTAGATTTCATACGTTTGCCAACCGTTGCCAACACACAACATTTGTGGCATGCGTTTCGTTGCAGCAACGTCGCGTCACTTAAACTCATTTCGTTGGGCGATTTGCCTTTTCAATGCTGTCGCTTCCTTGCGCCTTGTTTTGTTTTGGGTTTTTGAAGCAAGTAATTTACATGGTTGCATTCCATTGGCACTGATCATCAGTTCGCCAAAAGTGAATGCACTCGATTATTTTTGGCTCTGTAACACATTTGTTATCTTGTTGGCCCAAGAATTTGTGTTTATTGTTTATTGCACTTGTGCAGTTTGTATAACTGAAGGCGTTCAACTCTCACAATTAACGTGACTGAATAATTTATTTTAATTTTTTTTGTAAACAAATACTTCAAATTAATGCAATTGCAAATTATTTTGAATGGCACATTTAAACCAAACTTAGCTTAACGGCAAATGCTTAACACAAGTTAACTGTCCAAGTGCAGCACTTAAAAAATTGATTACATAAAATTATATTAAATCAAATAAATACTTAACACACCCGCAACATAATCAAATGCGACCGTTTGATGTACGAACCAAAGAACCAACCAACCAACCGACCAACCGAACCGAGCAATTTTTGAAGGACAAACGGCAGACTGTCTGTGACTGTAAAAGAGCGCCCTAAGCGAAATTATAACAATCTGAAAATGCTGTGCAGTTGGTTTGGTATAGCAAAGCCGACAACAATGCTAAATGATTAAAAATGATCATGAACAATCAAAGTTAAGCGCGCCGTTTTCGGCAGACAGCATAAATGCGATATTTGCACTGAGCGCAAAAATAAAAATATAAGCAAATAAGAACCACAAACACGTCCTGAGGGCGCCAAGAAAATAAAGCCGCCGTCAACTCCCAACTTCAATGGCGTATTTGGCAATCGAAATCATAGAAAATAAAAATAGAAAAAAAAAAAAACGTTGGAAAAGATTAATAATAAATACATTTAAACAACAAATGGCGATAAGACTTAAGCGGCATGGCTGAGTAGTATGGAACTGGTTATCGTCTAACCGACTAAGGCTGTTGTAACATTTGCCACTCTCGACTTTTGTCTGCGAACGCAGTCAGCACCAAATGTGCCACTAAATCGTAAATTAGTTCTTTCAAGATTTTCAAATGTAATTTACAAGATATGCGCAACTTTAACTGCACGAAAAATCTGTTGAAATTGGTCGAAAAAAAATAATGTCTTGAGAATCAGGAAAAAAAAAAAGGAACCCAGTCAGGCGCCAGCAAATAAATTAGTTGACTAAAGCAAGTTGTTAATTTTGGCGTTGTAAAATCGAAAGTTGCCAAAACATTATTTGCGTAAACTAACAAAAATAACAACAATTATTTGCGCCCTAACCCAATTAACTCAGATATTTAATATTTTACATTGAAAAATTATCGCAACATCCTGCTGCAACGAACAATGCGCATGAGCACGAGCACGTGTTCTGCCGTCAGCCGACAAATCATCAAAGCAAATCAAACGCTAAAATAAAGTTTGTTCAAGGTTTTTTTTTCCCAAAAGCCCAAAAGATGAATGAGCATGAATGAATGAATGAGTGAATGAGTGAATCAATAAAACCCAATGCAGATTTCAAAGCTGCCAGGCACAAACAGTAGATGTGCCTTGTAACAGTTTTTGATGTGGTAATTTTCCAACCAATAATAAATAGAAAAAAAAATAAAAACCAAAAGTAAACCTGATCATATCTGGCTCAGGCAATCTGCGTTACTTATACACTATTATGATTATTATTATTATTATATTTTTTTGTTTTTTTTTTGCATTTGCTTGCCAACGAAACTTCAACTTGCATTATTTTGCTTGTTTTGGCCGGCTCGTTCAGCTAACTCGTCTTTTAGCCATTCATTTTTCTAAATGGTCAGAGATCTTTTTATTTTTTCACGTTGTTTGATGTTCGCTTTTGATTTTTGATGTATATTTATTATTGTTTTTGTTTTTTCGGTTTTGTTTGCAGCTTTTGCACAGGCGACGCGTCAAGTCAAAGTTCAAATGAATGAATGGCACCCACAGCTCTCAATGATTATGATGGGTTTATTATTGTATTTAATGCGCTTTGCGAATTTTTTTTATTGCTGTGCATTGCAATTGGCAGCTTTGTGTTGGTGTTGTTTATACTTTTGGCTTGGTTGGCAAATAAATACATTTATTAGCTTAATTCGTTACTTTTGATTTCAGCTGATTAAAGTTGGTTTACCATGTTTTTCTTTGCTTAAAACTCTAAGTTAAAGTTCAAGGCTGCTATCAAACATTTGCATAATGTTGGAAAAGTGTTTTTATTTTAAATTCTTTGTTTTCTTAGTTTATGTTATAAGATGATTTTTGGTGTTATAATTACCCATACAGATGTTTGACATTGTAAAGTCATAATGATAGCCGCCAACAAGTGTTAAAAAACGACGACAACAACATTTGCCTTTTATTAAATCTTAAAAAAATCATGCCTAAAAGAAAATACTTACACAAAAAACCGAGAATTTCTAAATTTAACAATTAACACAGCTGCTGAAACCGAGCCGGGGAGACCCCAACTACGCCATCGATGATTAACTCAGCGTGTCGCATTGTACCGGAGACTGAGAAGTGAAAAGGAAACCAATAACAAACGCCCGCATGAGTGAGCGTTCCATCGAGCGTATTTGAGTGCCTACAACTGCCTAATCATAAGCATTTGTTCATGATTTACTGACATGCGCTGGCAGACACTCACATGGAAAGTGCCACATTACCTCACCAAGTGTGTGTGTGTGTCGGCAAGCGGAAAATGTCGCGCGAAAATCGCGTGCGGCATCCTTTACAGCTACAAGCTTGAAGATTTTTCACACGCATTGTGCATACTGTTTATTTATAAGCGACTCAATGGGCCACAACGATAATGAATTACGCAGCGAGCGCGAACGAGTGAAATTATTTATCACGGCAGCGTGTGAAATGATTGTCGAACAGCAGTTTTATGGCAACGGCAGCGGGTGGGGCCAACAACAACTGCCACCCACTTTTTATCATAACTCATATGTCGGGGGGCAGCCTAAATTCACAAAAGGGTGCCACATGTTTTACCTTCATTTTTATGGACTTGTTTTTTAGTCGTTAATGTTTCACTCTTTTACTTTTGTAACGCTTATTTGACAAAAGTTTTTATTTTTTCATGTATTACTAGGGCTTTGTTAGGCGCCGGCAGGTTTCAACTCTTTTATCATATGCGCACCGCCAGTCTGTCTATTAATTAAGTCGCTCATTAGTGTCTTTATTATCTTAGTACTTGCCTCATTGCACTTTGCTTGCTACCCCTACTATGGGCATAGCACACCCCCTGACTCAACATTTATTTAGTGTTTAGTCTTGTTTGTTTTAGTCGTGGTCGGCGCCGACACCCTTTCGAAGGCACAACTCTTTCTATTATTTTTTGCCTTATTGAAAATGTTGGCACACTTTTGTAATTATGTACTTGATGCCGTTAATTACTCAAACGCGCAAAAGGGTTGCCAGCAATGTTTTGTATTGTTTTATATTTAATTGTTGTGCGCATCTCAATTTGAGTCTGGCTGCATATGTTGTTACATGTTCTATTGATGTGAAATGTTGTGTTGCTTTTATTGATTTTAGCAACTTATTGACATTTAACACGTTTACGGCATGCTGAAAACGGGCGGGTGCGGGCAGACTGAGGGGTAGACGCAAATTGGTTCTGACGTTGCAGACATGTTAATAAATAAATTAACAGATGTTCTCATTTGCTAAAGAAAGATGTTAAACATGTTTATGAAGTATGTTTTTGTTTGGGTACTAATTTTATACAACTGCCTCAGGATATAATTTTAGCACAAGCACAAAACATGACCTTGAATATTCATGTAGTTTAAAATTTAAAAAAATATTATAATTAATATTAATTTAGCTTTTGACAAAATTTAATTCTCTCTTTTCTTCATAATTAGAATTAATTTGAATATTTTAACGTTTAAAAAAATCATAAAACTTGCATTGATTTAATTGTTGACAAAAAATAAACAAAACAACAAATATTATCAAATAACAATGTTACTATTGGGATTAAAGTGAAGTGTTGCATGGATGTTTGCAGCAAATAAACACAACAACATGTTTTTAATCGCTAAAGTTGGCTTAAAAACGCGTAAAAGTGGCAATTCCCAAAAGAACACAGACGGACAGACAGACACATAGAAGAAGACAAAACTACAGTTAGTTGTAATAAAACAATAAAAAATTTTATGAGCGATGCAACACTCAGGTTGTGGTAAAACTTATAGATGATGTTCGGGAAACGGGTGACGGGTGATAGAAGAAATCTTGCAACTGGCTATGAGAGTCTCCGAAAATCTGGACAGTTCAAAACAATGTGTGAGGTGACAGAAATAAAAATCGGAATTCATTTCAATTTTAATTGCAGTTGCAAAGAAATCGATTTAATCGCCTTTAATGCTAGACGACAACGCGACAGGCGGCGGCAGTCGAAGTGGTAGTGCCAGTGGCAGCAGCGGATCATCATCAATGATGACTTTCGATGTGTCTGAAGCATCAAGTGAGATCATTAAGGGCAACATGCAAGCGAACGAACCAACTGCTGGGGAAGAACAAATAACAAAAATCTTCGATATATAAAATATAAAAATTTCAAAAATGTTCCAACGAAAATCATACAAAAGCGACAAATGCCGTCAAATCGTAAATTTAAGCCGCAGCCAAAAAGTCTTTAAAATCAGCGCCAAAAATAAATGACTATGGTGTGTGTGTGTCTGTGTGTGTGTCTGAAGGTGCTTGTGCCTAGAGCAGAGCGCTTGTGTGGGGTAACTAATTTCAGGGGAATTGATTTAATGTTATGATTTTTGCGTTTTACTTGAGAAAACGAGTAAGTGAAAGAAACAGAGAGCGTTGGAAATTGTATAGGGAGCGAATATGAAAAGAAAGGGGCAACAACAACAACAACTCAAAACAATACGAACAACGTGTATACACGTGCTAACGCAGAGTGTGGCAGTTGCAACATGCAGATGCCGCAGCACACCCTTTCATGGCAAGAAAGAGTCATATGAAATGCATTTTACTGTAGCAACACCTTCTAATTAGTCGGGCGCTGCCACAAGCTTCTCCAGCAGCAGCGGGGGCAGCAGCAGTTGGAGCACATTAGCAACATGCTTGCAGCCAATGAGAACAACTAGTGTGGCGTCGAGCCAGTGTGGCATGTGGCATGTGGCATGCGCTGATATTTATGCGTTGTTGGTGTCATTTGCTGCTCACTTCGCACATAAAACTCTTTCGTTGTTGTTGTTTTCCTAAAGCGTTTGCAATGCTATGATTGCCAACGCCTGTTTGACTCCAATCGTGCGCATTGGCAACACTTTTTGTTTCTGTTTCTGTTTCTTTTATTGTAGCTGGCAGCCTGACAGCCAGCCTGACTGCCTGCCTGCCTGCCTGACTGCCTGAGTGACTGACTGACTCAGTTTTTCATGGTCTTAGGTGTCATTTATTGTTGTTGCTACTGTTTTATGTTGCATGGGGTGCCAGGTTGAGTTGAGTTGAGTTGCTGCTGCTGGTGTTGCCGCTTGTCTCCAACGCCTTCCTCGTCGTTGTCGTGCAGCTGCGTGTTATAAAATTTGAAATTAGGCGTGTAAAGTGCATTTTAGAACGATTATCTTCTTACATTAGCGTTGATTAATATTTAGTATTAGTAGCGATTTTGGATTTTTGTTGTTTTTGTTCGCCTTTTATCTTGAAATGCTTCTTTTTCCGTTAGCGTTACAAAAGTGTTGCTACTTTAAATTGTTGCTGAGCTTTGCTTTGTAATTTAGTTGTTACTCACTAATGCAAGTTTGGTTAATGGCTCTAAGGCATGTTGATGATAATGTGTGGTTTGCGCATGAGACTTTAAAATAAAATATATACCAATGGCAATGAACATCATGATTTGCTGACAGTAAAACAGTTGAAAGCTTATAATTATTTAAGAATGCAACGGTTGAAATAACTTATTTTTCGGTCTTGGGAATTATGAGAAAATCAAATAGTTTGACGTATTTTAACAAATAACAAACACAAGCATACCTATACATTTATGAATTATTATGGTTCCGGAACACTAGATTCATTGCACTTCCCACGCATGCAACAATATCAACAAGATTTCAATACCATGTTTGTTGTTAGGTTAAACATTTCCAGCACTTTGAATTTGTCACAATCAAGTCGAGTCGGTCAACCTGAAAATAATAAGAATTTAACACGGTTAAACAGCGTTAATGATCACTTGCACACGCCCACCCTGATCTGATGAAGCGCCGAAATCAGAATGACTAAACGAAAGTTATCAATAATTACATGACAATAATGACCATTGATGAATGACAATTAACTTTTTCCCAAAAGTCAAATAAAGCCTAATGGATTTTCACATGATGAGCGACGCACTTCGAATGATTCGAATGATTCGTTGTAACGCATCATTTGGCATGTGAAAGTGCATGAGCGTGAATAGGGCGGGCTCAGGATACGAGCATGACCTCAAATCCAAACAAAACTTTTGACATTTGCCATATTGTCGCAACACGAGTTCCCACAATTGTCAAAGCACAAAAGACTTGCCTGAGCAGGGGCGACGAGCACTTGAATGGGCAGTCGAGTTGAGTCGAGTCGAGTCGAGCCGGTCCGACCAGCAGCAAACAAGGAAATTAAATTAAGCCAAATTAAATGACAACTCTGCCCAACGTGCTGTAAGCAGGGTTGATTTTTTTTTGTATCGTGCTAAAATGTGCAATTATGCTGTGGCAGAACTTTCAACATTCAACTCGTTTGTGCGGCATTAATGAGCGGCAAACATATTGTTTGGCCTGACATGCAAGCAACCAAGTGACGCATGTAAAGTAATTGTGCAACGACAACAACAAGTGAGCGCGAGGAAGACCAAGCAAGACAAAAGTAGTATTTCACCCTCTTTGTCTCTGTGCGTCATGGTTGCCTGCGCACCCTCGTCAGTGCTTTGCACTTCGCGCACTCACTCAACGCAGTTAAGGACATTTGACATACGTTTCGGCGCAACGTTAATATGTGCCACGTGACCCACACATTTTTTTTTTGTCATTCGGCGTCCGTGCAGTTCCGGCTTGACGTGCACATGTCGTTGGCTTGCCATCGTGCCATCATACGGTATTGCACACGTACGTACGCACACGGCCAGACTGGCAGATACAGGTCGCCGTCGCTCGCCCGTCGCTGATCCTTCGGCCTGCAGTTTGCACTTTGTGCTCATCTTGGTTCCGGTTTGACTTGTTGTTCTTTGACACGCGTACTCTTCAGCTATCGCATGATTGAATCGCTTTGGATGACCGCCTCTGCAGGCGGGCGCATTGACGGCCGTCGGTGTGTGTGTGTGTGTGTGGGTGAAAGGCTAAGGGTTGTCATGTGGCTTAAATGGGGTAATGGCGGCAAGTACGCTTTATGTAAAAATGCAAGTGAGTTCACTTCTAATTGTGCTTATTATAAGTTGGGCAAGGCAGTGTCAGTTGTTGGCAAATGAAGGTCTGACGTTTAACTTTAAAATTAAGTTATATGATTCGTTATACAAAATACAAAAATTTAACCAAGAAAATTGCTTCATTGCTCTCATCAAAAACAGAAATGTCCATGCACAAAGTAAAAGCCAACAGTGCTGAAAAGGCATGCAGTCCGAGTTCAACTTGAACGCCAAACTAATTTCAACCACCCTCAGGTGATGAAGACAATTAAATATTCGTGATTTAACGATCACTTTACAATGCAACAACAACAACAACAACATGCCACAAACACAAACACAAAACCACAAACGACGCTGCCAAATGACTTTTCTGGTTTGAGACCGAAAGCCCTAAAAAGTTTTCCGCGATTAAGATCAAACGGACACACAAAATCCAAAAGACGCATTGCACAGCGCTATAAGTATAGAACTAAACCAAGTCAGCTTTCGAGCGCATCACGAGTTTGTGCCGCCATGAGAGCGGCGAGAACTTGGTTGATTTGCCAGAAAACCAAAACGGTAAGAAATCAAGGGAAGCAAAGATGGCCAAACAGGTTAAGTGCGCGGAGTCGGGCGTATTTCTGTTGCCAATTTGCCTATCAACAAGCGATCGATTAGGCATGGCCAGCAGACGCTTCTCGGTATATTGGTCACAAAGTCAAAAAGTTAATAAATACGGTTAACTAACTGTAAGGCAGAGTGAAGTTGAAGTTTCGGTTGCGTTTGCGTTTGCGTTTGCATTTCGAACTACCTGAGTTGACTGCACTATACGCTAAATACATCTCGTTCCAAGTAGAGGCAAACCGCAACATCATGATGATGATGTTGGTGATGAGGATAATTATGTTGGTGCGACGGCGCAACCCACCCACAAAATTCGTGGGCGGCAGCGGTGGCAATGGTCAAGTTCATGAAGAGCCTTAAACAAGCTGCAGATACATGCATTCGCTATGCCAGCAACAACACAACACATGCAACAACAGCAACAACAACAGCAGCAACCAAAGCAAAAACAGCAGATTCAAATCAGGTGTAATAATTCTTATTTGAAACGCTTTTTTCAACTATGACTGACTGACTGACTTGAAAGCCAACTTTTGCTTGCTTACTTGTTACGGAGGCTTAATACTTTCAGCCACGCAGACGCAGTAGGAAAACGTTTTTGCGCATCGTTTACTGTTATTGTTTTTTTTTTTACTTTGCTCTTCTAGCCAGCGTGTTCTTACGCTCAAAGTATTCAAATGCGCTTTGAACAAAATAGCTAAGACATTCAGTCAGTCAGTTAGTCAGTCACTTCAAACTGAGACTAAGAGTCAAGAGTTGAGAGAGTACGTTTTGCGTTGGCACGACTATTTCACGATTTTTGATTGATCGTGCATACTAAACTATAAATCCATCGTGATACATTCGGGCGATCAGGCGAGTTCGCAAAAAAAAAACCTAAAGAAAAACGAAAAAAAGAAGGTAAAACGAGACTCAAGTAAAGCTTAGCTTTAAGATTTTCTTCGTCTTCATTTCTTTGCGAAGACGTCAGTCAGTTTTTGCATACAATTTCGCCGTTGTTGTTGTTATTTTCCTATTTTTCGGTCATTTAATGGCATCATGGACAACGAGCCGAGCCAAATGAATAACGTTTGTCAGTCAACGCAGTGGACAGTGCCTTATTGGTTTGCTCCGCTGAGTTGCACTTAATGGACGGATGACTGGTGCGCGGTGGGTGCGGCGGCAATGGAAGATACCCTGCCGCGTCGCTTAATGAAGTCAACAAATGCTTATTTTCATATTAACAGTTCGATAAATTGTTTACAATGAAGAACTAAAGTTGGGGTTTGATAAAAAAGTAATTTTCTGCTTTTTTTTCTTAACGATGAAAGAAGCGACGTTAGTGAAGTGAAGAAAAGATTGGCCAAATCTATATGGCAACCAAATCTATATCGAAACTGCGTTTTTATTTAAGTTATTATTATAGTACATTTTTTCACCAAAAATAATTAATTTAAGCAAAGTGAAAATGTCGAACTTTTTCGAAAATCACACTTTTGGCAATTGTCAATGAGAAAAACTTGCGCAAATTTGCATGTTCGATTTACTTTATTTTTGTACTTGAACAATTCAATGAAAAGCAATCAAATCAAATCAAATCAACAAAAAGAAGTATCACAACTTGTTGTAGACACTTGAAGCAGAAATTGCGCCACTTTACGTGAACTATGAGGAAGACAACCCAACAACGCGTTGGAGCGTCGGGTTGACCTGATTGACCCAGTCAATGGGCACGCAGCGAACGAAGTTGCCGATCGTTGGCGATGATGATCATTATGATGATGATGATCATGATGATGATGATGAGGCGCAGAAAATAGCCATCGGGGCGATAATTTGAACAATGCTACGAAAAATTATCGCAACAGACAGTGCCAAATGCTCAATGCATTGGAAAACATGTTTCACGAAATGAGCTGAAAAAATCGCCAACAAAAAGGATAATAATGTTGCAAATTTAAAGTTTCGTGCGCTCGGCCATGGTGCATGCTGTAAGTTGTGCGCTGTAAGTTGCATGCATTGTGCTGCGAGTTGTTGTGAAAATTGAGCAACAAATTAAGTGATTTGCTATTGACATTTCCGCGCGGTCTGTGGCAAGAATTGCTCGCTCGCTCGTTTGGTCGGTCGTTCAGTCGCTTCAGCTTGCCACAACTCGGCATGCATTGGCGCGCACGCGCGTGAATAATGAAGTGCCAAGATCGCTTTGACTCAACTGGCGTGAAGTCATCTTCAAGCTGAAACTCAACTCAACTCAACTTTAACGCGAACTCGAACTCGAACTGCGGCAATTTTCACACACAATTTCGTATGACCCATTGAAAGGCTGCATTTGCTTGACCCTGTCAGTGGAGTTCAGGTTCAGTTTCTTGGTCAACATTGGCGCATGCGCGTTGTGCATACAGCAAAATCAACGACAATCGATTTTAATTTGTGTAACTTGTTCGTCGTCATTGTTGAAATCGACGTAGTCGTCATCATCATCGTTGTCGTTGTCGTTGGTGATGTTGATGTTGACGTCAAGCCAAGTCAACGAACGGAGTTTCTTTTCATGTTTCGATTGTGCATAAATTACTGACACTTGTCTCCATTAAAAATGAAGGTGATTCAACTGTCAGCGCTTACAAGAAATTCAGTCCAGTTGAGTTGAGTCGAGTTGAGTAGAGTCCCTGGCCAGGCCAGAGTCATGGCTCTTTACTGCACATTGAGAGATGCTTGGAATGCCAAGGCATCAATCGTTGTAATTTTCATGCAATTGTTTGTTTGCAGTTGTTGATGTCTATAATGCTGTTGCTGTGCTGTTGCTGATGATGTTTGTTTGTCAATGTCCAATGTACACTTTGGTATTTTCCTTTTAATTGATGTTGCTGATGGAAAGGTCATCATACTCATGCGGTTTTATACATTTAATTAGTCTTATTATTGATGCGCTTTGTATACAATAATGTGGCACAGGAAATTGCGTTGAAAGAAATCAATACGCATTCAAGCGGATTGACGAAAATATACCCAAGCAGTTCCATTCACACACAAATCGGCAAAATGCAAATAAATTAATTTAGACTCATTTATGAAATATTTTAGCACTTTTTTGTTATCTCAACGACAAAATCTATTACTTAATTTTAACGAACATGTTTTGCAAATATCACTTGAATAAAATGTGAAAAGCAACTTTTGCCACCGTCACCAGCTTGCTTACCCGCCATGCTTGGCCGTCTCGCCTACACTGCTGGTCTGGCCAAGCCAAGCCCTGCCCTGCCACTGCGCCACCTGCGCCTGTAGTGCAGAAACTGCGCCTCAACGCTAAGTTGACCATTTACAAGCGCGATTATTACGTGATATCGCGCATTAAGCTCATAAATAATATTAATCCTGTTTCTAAGCATCGTCTTACAAACACACACACAAACACACAGACAGACAGATAGACACCGGAATGAAATCGAAATCGACGACGACTGCGTCAGCAAATCGACTTTAGACTAAATCTAAGCGACGACGACTACGACGACGACTGAACCCTCAACCAGAAATGGTAATATTGATTTTTGTTATTGCTTCGTTTATAAACTTTTAAATCATTTAATATACCAATTATAACAACTCGTATAGTTAACATAAATCTAAGCAATTTGTTGGCGCGGCGGGCAGACACTTTGCGGGTGGCAGCGCCCGCACGGGGCAGCCATACGAGCGGGTTGTCTAAAACGCTCTTGCCAAACGCCAAAATGCCAAAGAAATCAAAACTCATGCATTATGAATGCCAAAATTTTCTGACGTACTCAATTTCGATTTTTATTTATTTTATTGCCTTTAATGCATTTGCCAGTAAATACATATTTTCTCTCTCTCTCTCTTTCTCACTCACTCCGCCTGCCACCCACCCTTCTTCCACACACGCTCCTTACTCCTTCTCAAGTTTTCTAAAAGTGCATGAAAATATGAATCGAAATGTGTAGTAAGAAATATTGTTAAGCGCCGCCCGCGCACACCACTTCCCACCACTCCACTCAACCACTCCAGCACTCCACCAGCGCCCATCATTTGCCTCGTCCCATGGGTCTTGTCTACTTTGGCCAGTCAGTTTCTGGCTGACAGGTTGGTCTTGGTCGATGTCTCAACGCCGCTTAACTTAAGCGAGCTGAGCCAAACGCTAGATGGCGTCTAATGTCTGGCCGCGGTCGATCATGTGCATGAAAAATATATTTTGGCTGTTTTCGCACTGAATCATTGTGTATGTCGCGGCTTGGCTGTCTCTCCATCGGTCTGTCCGTCGGTCTGTCTGTCCATATGGCTGCACCGCGCTGTCTCATATTTTATCATAGTCGACTTTAGACTTCGACTGCAAGCCTTTGATTTCGATTCGTACTCAGACTTGGGCTCAGACCGCGCTCAAGTAGTAGCGCCACGGCGTGTACAAGTGGTCCAAATGTGCCGCTCGGCACATGCTTAAGATATAAACAATTTTTGTTTCTCATTTCGTTAGACTGCGACTTTTGGCACAGATTTACTGCTTTTCAGTTGTTTTGACTTTAGTTTTTGTTTGTGCTTGATCACGTGTTGTTAGTGTTGTTGTTGTTGTTTTAGAATATGACGGAAAAAGTGTTGTTAATCAGCAAATCACTCTAGCGTCGAGTAGTCGAATTACAAAATCCCGTTGTCCGACTGCTTAGCAATTGGAATTACTCGTAATTGTTCGCACCTAACGACGCTGCACGCAGGGTTGTGAACTCTGTGATTCGACATTGGTTGGATTAAATAAATTGGCTTGGATTTCGCTTATTGGAATTCGTTACTTAAGAACGTTTATGAGGCGACATAAAATGTTATTTAAAGTGTCTTTTCTGCACACCATTTATAGAAGCCATGGGGAATGGAAATGAGCCACGCACTCACTTGATGCACTCACTAAGGCCATTAGCATTTCCTATACTCCTGTAAAGGTATATTAACTTTATCATGAAGTTGGCAATGCAGAGAAATATCTCCGACGATATGAATTATATTGGTCAGCATGACAATATGGTTTGATAGCTGCGTAGCTTCATTGGATCACATGGAAAATAGAGCAAAGGTTGCAAATAAGGGTACTTAAGTTTTAAATTATTCCGACATAAGATCGTGGTACCGCGCATATAAAGTAAAACCTTAATAAAGATAACCGTTTGTAAAATAATTTATTAGCCATTAGTGGCTTAAACAAATTGCAAAATGGGCACAGTTTTCTTAAAATCATATATGTAATTCCAATTGGAAAAACTATCTCATACATGTATACATGCTCTGAAGAAATTTCGGCAGGGTATTTATGTTTCGACAAAACAGGAAAGTAACTTTCTTTCTTGTTATATTAATGGATTACATTAAATCTACTGATATTTATATGACCTCCACGGGCGAGCAAATGTTATATCGCACCTCCTAACTGTTTTAGTATAACTGACAATTTCAAAGCCATAAACCCAAATACCAACATGACCAAGTGCACCAGAAAGTCAGTCACTTAAAGTCTTAGTAAAAGGGAAATAAAATTCGTACTGAGTTAATAAATATAAAAAGTAAAAATAAAATTTTTAACGCTTTTACTTTACAGAATAATGCGCACTTTAACTAATCAGCCATAAGTATGGATAAATTTCAATAAAAACTAAATAACAGAAAAAAAAAGGAAATATATATAATAACCAGGGCGTAACAAAAGCAATTCTACACTACACTAGTCTAGTCTTACTATACTATACTACAGCGACCATTAAACTGAAAAAGCGAGAGACAAAAAGAGAGGAGGCCATGACAGACTAAGTGGAAACCGCACCAAACTACAGGCGTAGCATATGAAAGGTAGTCTTGGGCCGCGCAGACCATTTGTGCAGATATTAATTTTTAACTGCGCGAATGTTACTCGCCGCTAGAGGGAGCCGAAGCGACGAACTACAGCAGTTGACCAGGTGCGGGTGTTTTTTTTTTGTTTCTGTTGCTGTTTTTGTTTTTCGCTTAATACACATTTTGAAGGCAACTGGTTGCGACTAAATTGAATGGCATAGCGAAAAAAAAAAGCTAACTAAGACGACTGCGTGGAAACACACCCGCATCGGCGCAGCAGTCAGTGGCGTCGACGTCGACGTTGACGTCAATGTTGGCCGCAGCAGCGGCGAGATACAAGTTGGGCGCATTCGCGTTCGTTGCGCTTAAAACCAGATTAGCAAATGTCTATGACTAAAATTCGGCCTTAATGCATGTGCGTGTATGTGTGTGTGTGTGTGTGTGTATGTTTAAGCAAATTTGAATTTGCATTTTCGCGGGTGATAGTCACAATATTTTTTTTGCTTTTCAATTTTTTTTGTCTGTCTGTCTGTTTGTTTGTTTGTTTAACATTTCTTGGCCGCAAAGTTGGTCAGTTGGTGAATGCGCCCAAAACAAGCAAGCGAATGGCAAAGCTGCGGCCGGCCAAGTGTGGCAATTTGGTTGACAGTACGTAATCTAGTCGGCTGCTGCGACTGTGAAATATAGGATGACATGCTCATGCTCATGCTTACGTAGCAAGTTGATTACGAAATTTTGACCTTTTTGTTGTTTGCCGTTGGCCAAACGCTTGCCGCTTGCCGCAACATGCAACATGTCGTTTGGCTTGCCATTTAGCCATTAGGCCACTTGTCAAGTTGCTTCGTTTCATTTACTTTATGTTTCTGCCAAACGTAGGGAGAAAGGTTTATGTCAACAAGCGCTGCACGACTTGATAATTACATCAAATTGTCTATAATTGAACACCATCTCTCTCTCGCTCTCTCTGTCTTGGTATGAAACACGCTTTCTCCCTCAGTGTTTTTGGGCAATTGGCTGAGCAACTAAAAATGCCTGTTTCCGCATGCAAATGTGCAATTTTAATAAACTTGTTAGCTCTTGAAATAACTCTTTGTGGGTGTTTTACATATTGGCCTCACAGAATACGAAACAAACATTTATTTCAACTTTTTTATCACGCGTTGCTTAATTAATTTAATTGTTTAGGTTTTTAGCACAATCGACTAACACTTAATCGTTTTGTTTTAATGGTTTTGCATTGTTGTAAAGCACGTGTTTGTTGCTTGAAGGTTTCAATTTTATTATTCGTTCTTAAGTTTTTTATAGCCATTATATAATTTTCTTAAGTTTATGGCACGACTATTAAGACCAAGAGCTTAATGGCCAGGCAGGTGAATATTGACAGTTCGAATAAGCAATATGCATAAAAATTAATTTTTATAAACTGTAAAAATATTTGAAATTGCAAACAACGTGTGTGTGCCACAGGCGGACGTAGTGTGTTGTGTCATTTTAGTAGGAGAAGGGCGCTACTTTCAAAATCAAAAACATTAAACATAAAAAATAAATAATTACATTGAATAAGTTGTTTTGTGTTTTACTTAACACATGTTTTAATACTGCGTAGTCCCAAGCCACACTTTTTGTCGTACTGTACTTCTAAAATAATAAATCGCTTGTTAACAATGTTGTATTCACACTCACACACACAACAGCAACAACACGTATGCTCATGCTATGCGCACCTTGCTTTTTTATCTAACCACCGAATAAGCATGCGCAAACTCTAAATAGCAACACAAATTGCTAAACACCTCATTGCAAATACAAAGGCGAGAATGAGACAGAAGGCAAACTCGTCATAAGCTTTTTATAAACACAAAAACAGCCATGACTGAATTTCATTTCGAAAAATCACATGCAGCTGGTAAAATGACGCATATCTGCGCATCAGCACGCAAAAAATGCTTAGCTTTATAATAAATATGATCCAACAATGAAATGAAAGGAATTCAACCACCACCAATGCGCATAAAAGCGCACCATGCGCACGAATGTTGATAAATATTTCGCAAAATAACGGTGAGAAAGTTCGACTGAGCTCTATCGACGTGTGTGTGTATGTGTGTGTGTTGTGCCATTAAGCAACCCTATAGCACAACGTGGCAAACTTGACAAGTTCAACCTGGCGTGTATATCAAGGGCGAAACCGGAAAAGTGTACTCTCCCTCTTTGCCGGTTTGGCATTGAATTTGCGCTGAAAATTTGTTGCGCATCGGCACCAGCAGCAGCAGCAGCAGTAGTAACAACAACAACAACAACACGCCGCTTAAAATCAGTGCGCACAAAACACCAGTCAGGCTGTACTTATTCACCCCACCCCAGGGGCAAGCTGTTGCTGCGCTGATGATGTGATTTGTCCTTTTAAGCTGTCAGAACGTCAGTTTTGAACATATTTTCACTGTTATCCTGCAGCTGCCTTATTGGGCTGGGCTGCCGACGCTGCTCAGTTGGGTTGAATTTCTGGTGGTGGGCTCAATTTTTGGTGGGAAAATATTTTTGAATATTTTTTTTGTTTTTCATCGTCATCATTAACATCATCATCATCATAATCATCTACAACGACTTCAATGATTATCGTTTGTGGTGCAACGTTTCAATTTCATTTCGTTTCATTTCACTTCTTTAAAATATCCTCAGTTATCCTATGATGATTAATTGCTGAAGTGAAAGTGATTCGCTTAATGGGGTGCAACTGTACTTGATCGGCATGTATCGGATTGCCAAACGTTCGTTTGTAACATGCTGAGTGTTCAAACTGTTGGAATTTTATTATATTTACTTTGCTTTCGACGTCATGTTGGTTTATTTTGAGTATTAGCAATGAAATCGATGGGAGAGTTCTTCATTATATTTAAAGAAATACTTAAGAAACTGAATCAATTAAGTCAAGTAAATGAGTAAATTGAAAGCGAATTAAAATAAAATAAAAATGTTGGAAATATTTTACAATGTCATTTAACCAATAATATTTATAAATTGTCTAACTATCATACGATGATTCGTACTATAAGCCCGATATGCCATTTCCCATGCACAGCCATCGACCCCTCTTAGCATTAAGCCCATGCTCTTTGCAACACCGTCTTCAGCATATGCTGGCAAAGCATACAAAGCGCAATTTCAAGTTCTATTTTATTATGTTACTATTCCATATCAAAGCGATCGACTTCCCCTTTGTGCCAACAAGCGTTATTGTAAAGAAAAAGAAGACAACCAGGTGTTCCAAGTAAACGAAAACTTCCCCCGTGAGTTACCGGTTGCGGCTTAGACAAGCTCATTATCGACGTCATCATCACTCGACATCGACTTGGCATGTGTTGTGTTATGTGTGTAGCGCAGCGCCTTGTCCACGACTAGACTCAAGGTGTTTCGCAGCCTTATGCGCCATTGTCTAATCATTTGTAATATTTCGAAGACGTTACTTTTTATCGCCGCTCAAGTTTTTGTTTGTATGCCCAAGCATAGGTAAATGTGTCATTGCGTAAAGTGAGCATTTCAAAATGGCATGAAATCGTTGCTTGAAATATATGTTTTTGACTTTTTATTAGGCTGAGTAATAGCGCAGATGCGAGTGTAATAAAGGCTTTCAAATTCACACTAAAGTTATACTTTTAAAATACTTTTGCTATTTCTATCAATAAATCAACAACAAATAATTATTTTCGATGAATGACGAAATTATTACATAAACATTTGAGAAGAAGCAAACTTCGAAAGTGATGCAAGATGATGGGTAGTACAGTTGACTCGATAGAAACGGCAACGCCGCGCCACTCGCTGCTCTCTGGCCGTTTTAAGCAGAGCTTTGCTTATCTGGCGCTACGGAGTCGAATGCCCGGCATTATGCAGGAAATAGTGACACATTTCTTCGAGCATGAAGAGGAATTCGTAGAGAGATACGGTCCGGATGTAAAGCGTGACATACACAAAATACGTGATTGTATTGAGCGGCTTGGCCGGGAGTTACAACGCGATCGTCAGTTTATGATCTTTACCGGCTGTGAGCCTGATAAGCACGAATGGAACAATTTCATCTTGGCGCTGCCCAAGCCGAAGCGCACCTTCTTTCGTGCATGTTGGCTGCATGCCGAGTGTTATCTCTATCGTAAGATGTATTCATTTGTCGAGAACAGCACTTATCTAAAGGGACACGATTATTTTGCGGATCTGAAACAGGATGATGTCAAACAGAATGTCAAGGCAATGGAAGTGATCTGCAATATGACGCGCTCGTCGCAGAAATCGTTCAAGACCTTCAAACAGATCATGCACTTTAATCTATGGAGCAATCGCTTTGAGTTGCAGTTGTTCAATTGCCTCACGGAGACTGTGCGACGCGTCTGGGATGAGATATCGACAATGGATCGTTTTATATTGGTCGACGAAACGGCGGCAATCTGGGATTGTCTGATCATGGCAGAAAAGAATTCAACGGGACCGGTGATAGTTGATTTTGTTTGTGATAATGCCGGCTTTGAATTTTTCGTCGACATGTTGCTCATCGAGTACTTAATTGACCATAATTTGGCATCAAAAGTACGCTTGCATGTGAAGATGATACCATGGTATATATCCGATGTAACATATGATGACATCGGTTGGATAATTGATTTCCTGAAAGATATCAACAGTCTGACGATCAATGAATTTGGCCGAAAGTGGGAGCGTTTTTTGAATGAGGGTAAAATCGAAATAGGCATGAAATCGTACTTTTGGACAGGACCACAGTCATACTTTGTCATGTTCGATATGGAGCCAGCGCTTTACTACTTCTTGGAACGAAGTCAATTGGTGCTCTTCAAGGGCGACTTGAACTATCGCAAGCTGATGGGCGATTACATTTGGGATTCAACCGAGGAATTTATAACATGCTTGCGTGGTTTTCGTCCCACAAATATTGCGGCAATGCGTACAATCAAGTCCGAAGTGGTTTGTGGCCTGCCTGAGGGCAAGGCTGACTATTTGCTTAAGAACGATCCGCAGTGGATGATCACGGGTCAATATGGTCTCATACAGTATACGGATAGTTTGAATTGCCGTTGTGCTGTGCTGCCTGATACACCTGACAAGCGTCAGTCATTTTCACATTCATCAGTCGAAACAACGGTCGGGGTTACATTGCTTGGAAAAGATAAAAAATAAATTCTGTTATTAAAAACTCATAGCCTTAGTAGAAAGTTGCCGTTTTCTTTCGACATGTTTACAAATATTTGAGGCAAACACCTGCGTAGGCAATCAATTGAAGCCGTTGACAAATCGTTGCCATTACAACGATCAACACGACAAGACTGATCATATGCCCAAAGCGCCTTACAATTTCAAGGATCCAACTGGTGGCGTAAGCGGCGCTCTGCCACCGAAACCGGGCGCGACGACACCAACATATGACATGGCGCCGGCGGCAGTTCATATGCGATAACAAAATCTAAATTCAAATCGGCCACTGAATCGATGTCAAAGTGAGAGTCTGAAATTGTGTCTCGTAAGCCACGCACACTTGATTGCAATGGCGTTAGCAGCGCCAGTAGCACAATGCTACTTTTGTATGTCTTCATTTACATTGGCACTGCAAGCGCCAAACAAACCCATGCATTAATCTCGCGGCATAGAAATTGCAATAAAAATAAATGCACTCATATTTGTCAAACATTAAAAGTAAATGTAAGCATTTCTCTCCCCGAGCGTCATTGTAAATTTCACCAACTCCTACGCCCACTTTTGTGCTCAACCCAGCAGCGTTTTTATCTTATTTATTTAGATGTATTATTTTCACTCCTATACTGCAAGTGCCTTCCGTATTTGCATTTCGAATTCGCTGGTCACTCATTCGACTAGTCGGGCTACCATAGCGATGACTAATGCCGCTGATTTTATTTATGTAGCGCACATGTGCCGCCAAACATTTGCAACAATAACGCGCCACAAAAGTAGCGGCACAACATGCTGAACAACAAATTTTTTTTTCTGCAACTCAGACAATTTGTTGATCAATTGAAAGTGCAGTTTTGTAAAAAAAATAAAACAGAAAAAAGTTTATTTTTATTGGCTCATGTGTATACTAAAATATACATTAACTTATGTTATTACACTTTTTAAAACATGCGAAAAAAGGTTATTTTTATCTCTGAGTGAATTCATAATTAAACAGTGCACTTCAAACGCATAGTTTATTGTTTTTAAATGCATACTTAATATTCATTAATTAATATTAGCTCAGTTGAAAAAATATCCTTACTTCCGAACATTTTGTACACCGGCGACTAATAAACTTCCTTGACAAACACCGGACTGTGAGAACCTCACCGCCAAAGCACTTCCCATAGACACGTGCAAACAAATATACATAATACAATATTGTATTGTTGCATGATATTCATTATGAATTTGCATAATGTATCGTTGCCATTAACAGCAGAAGATCTCGCAAAGGAACACTTGCGTGCAACGAAAATCACATCCGGTTTGTGGATTAACAACAACAATCATAACACAAAGTGCTCCACAATGTGTCTTGCGGAAATGTGTATTAAAGAAATTTAAATAATAACGAAAACTGGAAGACATAATAAAATCAAAAAAGAAAAAGAAAAAAAAGAGTTACCAAATGGGCGGGCAAAGCACATGAAGAAGACAAGAAGAAAATCATAACATATCAAAAGTGTTTATGCAAACGCACCCTTGACACTTAATTCTCCAAAGGCTGAGCTGAAATTTAAATGAGTTTGTTGCAGACAAAAGCCAAAGAAAAGAAGCAAGAAGAAAAAAAAACAAGTTCAATTCATGTTGAATGCGCTGTTGTAATGAGCCGGTAGAGGAAGTGTTGCAACAAAATTCATTATCTGTTAGGGCAAGGCGGCGAGAACGGAAGGTTAATGTATGCTAATGGCAAGGTGTGCAAAGCACCGCCAGGTAAATGACATGCCCATATGAGGTAGGTAGGTAAGGAAGAGCGCAAAGTAACCCTTCTTATTCACTGACTGAAGTCATTTCGAGTTTGCTTGATTGCATTTTATTATTTGATATTACTTATTTTTTTTTTTTATTCAATTTTATTAGTAATGCTTCAAGTGTTGAGCGATACTTGCGCGCTTGCAATTAAAGTTTCATATCTTTGAATATTGATATGATTTGACAATATTTACTTTGTTCGTTTGCAGACTTTGGTGCGTCAAAACAAAATTTGTTTGCATTTTAATGCCTCAACAAGTTTCCCGCCTTTTTTTTGTCGTTTGAGTGTTTGAATTATCGACGCAAAGGTCTAGAATGCACATTAATTTGCAAATAGCTCAAGTGGTTCACTGCAAACGCATAAAGTACGATAAAAGAAATCCCAACTTGCATGAATCAACTTGCGGTGAATGTTGGAAAAGAAATACTACAAAAATCCTAAAAATGTACGACGACTGTAACTGCAACCGAAAAGAAATCGCCTTTCACCTAAAAAGTGACAAAATATTGCAGGCCGCATAATTGCTCCCGCAAGAGTCGCGGGCGAAGTCATTCAAAAAATCTCCAATATATTTATGATATCGCTGTGAAGCGTCGGTGGCGGCGGCGCACATGTCTTAATGAAATAAAAAATTGCATTATCAGAACGATAAACAAATTAAGAAAGCATAAAAAATAGACAAGTCAGAAAAGCGAACGTAATTGCCAACGACGGCGATAGATTCTGTTTTCTTTTGGTTGGGTAGGGAGCACCAAATGTGTGACAATGGTGGCCATTAGTTGACACCGCCACGTATTGAAACTTAAAAAATCGTACAATATTTTAGAAACAAAGAATACTGAGCGCCCTCAACTAAGCACGTTGACTGTGCCACACATGAGACAAGCTGACTGACTGACTGACTGTGTGTTTGACTGCCTGCCTAAGCTAAGCAAGATTAATAGCTCAGTAGCGCACATTCAATTAATCTTTCGTTGTAGGCACCTTATTTAGCTTTACAGCATGCTTCAAACGCAAGATAGTCCGACTTCCCTCCCTTACCAATACACACACAGTCAATGACTGACTGACTGACTGACTGAATGACTAACTAAGTGACAACTTAACGGCCGACACCCTCCCACCGCCAGCGCCTCAAACCTATTTAAGTTATAAGGTACCTGCTACTTCGACATCGTCATTGTCAATTGTGACAGGCGTTTTGCATGTGATGCTGTAATGCTGTCTTCAAAATGGTATTTTTAGTTCTTTTCGAACATTTTCCAACGAACATGTCACTCGCTATACAAGCGCCTATGCACGCCCCCACCATCTACCATCCGCCAACTATCAAACAAACAAACATGCAAACGAAAAAATAAAATAGACTTATTTTTCCAGCATGTTTTGCCACCGAGCGGCATTTTCACGTAGCCATTGTTTTTGGAAACTTGTCGAAGACGACCATGATCGTCAAAACATTTGCCCATGAACGTGACAAAACTGAAGAACATCAACGAAAACGTCGCAAGTTGCTGGCAAGCTCAGTCAGCACTAAATTAGTTGTTGCACAGATTCTGTTGCATGTTATTGCGGCTCTAATTTTAGACGACAATTTCTTGTGTTGTCGGTGTACATAAATGTTTAGATAGTTTTTGGTGCCTCACAATCCATTTCGCATAAATCAATTTAATCGTTTTCCGATTTGGCTATGGTCTCCACACATACGAAGTTAGGGGGAGAAACATAAAATTCGGGATAGCATGTGTCAGAAAAAATATGTAAGACTCAGCAAAACATGTGAAACGTACTTTCTAACTTTTCTAAACGGTTCATTAAAAGAGCCAACCTTAATTACTGTTGCACTCAACAGATACATTTACGTTGCCATTGCTGATAGATAAACCGAAAACAGACTTGTGTCACTGAAATTTCTATTGTTTTGTTAAACATCTCGGGTCGCTTTAATAACAACAGCAACTCAATTATTCGTACTCTTCAGCTAACAACAAACAATACTTCGCTCTTAAGCTTTTCAATTAAAATCCAATTGAAATCGATTGCAGAACAAAGGTCAAATAATGCGTTGCCTTTGTGCGCACATTTTCCCATGTCGAAACAAATTTACACTTCACGAACATATTTCAAGCAAACACTTGCAGTAACCAACGTTGGTGAAGCAACCAGCCAATGAACTCTAATCAACCCAACCCAACCCACTGCGTGAGAACTGGACAAGAGCAACAAAATTGCTTATGACTCGACACCCCAATGGCTAAGCACCAAGCAGCAAGGATAATCATAAGACAAAGGTAGAATACAAGTTGGAAAGAGCGAAAAGTAAATTGACAGGGCAGTCAATAAATAATTTTACCCACGGTCGCTCGCTCTCTATGAGCTGCTAGAGCGCTGCGGGCGCAGTTTCCGGCGCATGAGCTTAGATCTGAAAAATACCCTGACCAAATGGATTCGTTCGTAGACTCGTCATATTTCGCGGAAGTCGAACGACGGCGTTTGTTTGTTGCTGTAAGGGATGATCCGTCTGTATTATTTGTTATTTGAATCACGTGACAAGTTACCGATTGCTATTGCGTAGAGCTTCAGGTTTGCAGCCGGTGTTGGCTCAGTTTGTGGGGGTTGGGAAAACAGCAGAAAAAATCATCCCACGGGACTCAATTTATGCGTGTTTGAATGTTTTTGATTGTGCGTTGCTAATTCCTGACTGTCGACCACGACGTTAGGCGAACGTACTTGTTTGAGTCAAGTTGGTGGTGGCTGCAATTTCAGCATCATTACAAAATGTTTTCAATTGTTTTTGCGGCATAGCTTGTTTACCTACTGGCAACTTGATCCTTTGCATAGAATTTGACGCGCAGAGTGCATCAATTACGTTGACAGCTTTGTTACGAAGCTTTGCCCAACTTTATTTGTCGTCAAAGTTACTGTTGAACTTGTTGTTGTTGGTGTGAGTTTTAATAAAGTCAAAAAGGATTTTTTGCTTTTATTTCATTGTTGATTTTTATGCCATTGGGATTCGTAATTAAACAAATTAAGTGCACTTTTGTTTGTCCTTTTGTTATGTAATCAAGTTGTTTGGGGTGCAATGTTTGACTCCCATTGGGCTTGACTTATTTTAAGAACACCGAAAAGTCATACAGAAAAAAAGGTGTAGAAAATCGTGTAAAAATTCGGTAATTATTACAAATTATTTCATATTTTTGTTTTATGTAAATTTCAAAATTTTATTTTGGGCACAAAGCGCAGATAAATGAGTGTTTTTCTGGGTTGTCGCTGCCCAAAAATGTTTATCACTTTTGCATTGGAACATTAAGAATGATTTTGAATATTTTTGTGGTATTTTTGAAAACATTTTCAGGTGCAGCTGTCATTAGTAGAAATATGTATATTTTTATTATATGCCGAAAGTTCATAAATTTTTGTAGTCTACTTTTGTGGTGCCTTCGATATTTCAAATTTTATCAAACTAATTTCACACGTGATTCATGCGATGACTGTTGATATCTAACGACTTTTTTTATTAGCTTATGAATTGATTATGACTTAATTGCAATTTATGAAATGAATTACAGTTTGTAAAGCTTAGAGCTGAAACACTCACCTAAAATGTCATCAAGTTTGCACCCTTGCAATGAAGGCTTTACTTTAAATTCAAGCTAAAGTAAAGCTCTGATAAAAAAAGACTGATAAGTAAAAATATAAAATTTTTGGATAAATACACAAAGCCTGCAATGTCAATAACCTTGAACTTGATGATTGCCCTTTTGCAAAAAAAAAAATAAAAGAAATAAAATAAAGAATGAGTAAAGGATGTTTGCGCTGATAAATGCGCTGTTTTAAAACCAATTTTGAAGTTGCAGTGCCAACATAAGCCATAAGCACACATACATGCATACAAATTGCACTGAGTGATTCACAACAAATCAACATGAATTTCAACCAACGATAAGTCATAATCAAAAAAAAACACACACACACACAAATATACGTAAAACCGGGTAAATAAATGTTATAAGCATATTTAAAGCACAAATAAACAAACGAATATTTCATTTTTACGATATTTCGATTTCGTTATTAACATAAATGTTGATGTTAATCTCTTTTTCCCATGAAGCAAATCTTCAAGTATAAAACAATTTATTAAAATGATTCATTTTCAAACTAAAATCAAATTATGACTCGAACGGTCACATAAACGAGATCTATAATTTCGTTAATTAAAAAATATACTTTTGTTGTATTCTGATTTGGTCATTGTTGTTGCCTCACTCACGGTTGACTACTGAGCGAGCTGCTGAGAGCGGGTGACTTCTTCGACGCCGTATGTGGTCCAGCAGTTGACCGCAGCAGATTCCCAGAAGATGAATATCTCAAAGACGCATTTAAATGAGCCAAGTTGTATGAGACCAAGTCTGACAAGACTCGAAAAGCAGAAGCTTTGACTAAGCTAAGCAAGCTACCAACTAAGACGCCCAGTAGTCGAAGCGGCTGTCGCTGTAGTGGCGACGACTAATTTAATTTATTGTCACTTGGCCTAATGAAACGCCTTTTGTGTTCATTATTGACCAATTTGCTGGACATTAAAGCATCGCGTATCGATCGTAAAGCGCACACGCTGTCAATAAAACAAATTAATTTGAATTATTGCCTTTTGCCTGCGTTCGTTTTGGCCTTAGCTTCTTAGCTTCTTGCCTTGGCTACTAACTTGGCTAATTTATGCACAAGCAAAAGCGACAGTTTGCCACCAATAACTTAGTCTGCAGCAGTCAGCAGCTCCCCAAGCCGCGCAAGACGGCGACTTGAGTGGTCAGCGATGCGTTCAAGCTCATCGTTTGTCGCTTTTGTGTGTGTGTGTGTGTGTGTGTGTGCGTGTGTTCTTTATGTTTTATTCGTTTATAATTACCGTTAAGCTTATGCTGACTGATAACAGTATCGGATTTCAAAGCGCAACGTATGACTTATGCCGTTCTGAAAAGCGCAGATACTTCTATCTCTTCGTTCACTGCGTCAGTCGTCTATGATTCTATCTGTCCAGCCCTGGCGGCATCTTCAGCGTCATCGTCGGCGGTGTCTATGTGCGCTGACCTGGTAAGACGTTTGTTTTTGCTGTAATGTCGTTGGCACGCACGCATGCACAGCTGCTTCATGTTTGTCTTGTTCATCCTTGGCGGTTGCCTCTGTCATTGTTCTGTATCAGGCGCCAATAGTTCTAAGATCTTGTTTTGATCTGCCTTTACGCATTCTCAGTCTCTGTTGTTCTGTTGCCATGAAAAATCTTCAACTCGTGGCAATATTCTGTTTGCTTTCTGCTGTGTGTGTGTGTGCGGAAAATTAATTAGTTTTTGCACTTCATTATCACAATTGCGGCTGATTTGATGTGTGGCAACGAGCCGTGCATATGACAGAAAAGTGTAATTCTAGCAAGTCACATTGAATTCTCTTTTCTTTGTCAGAGCTTAGAAAGTGGCAAGGCGGCCAGTTCTGTGATCACTGAAGCTCTCAACTTTCTTCACTTGAACTGCAGCACATTAATTAGTTAGATCAACTTTATGCTTGGTTTATTTTTAATAATTTGCATAAGAAATTTATTTTACATAAATAACAAATTGATTTTTTAGCATTAATGACTCGTTTCGTTTTTTAAACTTCATTAATCAAATCACTTAACAAAACTCAACTGATGACTCATTTTGTACGCATAAAGATAACCAAAAATGTAAAAATAACAAAAAACAAAATCACATTGGTTCGCTGAATAAACGTTACATTAAAATTTTGGCGCCAAACGATCAAAATCTTAACGAGAACATGGTTGGTACGTGCTACTTGAGAAGATTCTGCCAGCTGTGCGTTTAAAATCTCAAAAGAAAGAAACCCTCTGCGTCAATGTTTTTGTCTGGTGGCATATGCACGAGCTAAAGAAATCTTGACGCTGTCTTAAGGGTTGCCTTTTGACGCCGCGACTGAGGCGAAAAAGTAACGAACCACCACCATCGTCATTACCAGCGATCACGCGGGGAGTATAACGGCTGAGGCTGATGACATTGCTTTTGCTTTGTCGGGTCTATTTTGAGGGGAAGGTGGCACAGGCCAGGTAGTTTTGCAAAGACCTTTTTGGCACATTCCATTCAATGATGACGATGATGATGATGATTATTGTGATGCATTTGCCGTTGGCCAGGTATATGCGTCGGCTAGCCACTTTGGGGTGGCTCCTGCCACTCGGCCCGGCAACAGTCGAACGGTGCAGCTGCCAACGCGAATTTCATGGCCCATGTCAGTTACCCTACTGCAAATACACCTAGATTTGTCGGGTCTGTTGTTTTGTGTCCCGTGTCTCTTGGCATTGTTTGTGAGGTTAATTTACCTTCCATCATCTTCTGCTTTTGTGTTGGCTCTATTTGATCTTTTGCTTTGATTACCATTTATTTTATCATGTTGTAAAAGTGAATTGCAGATTGAATTTTTTTGTTTCCACGTGTGCTATGAAAGTGCAGCTGCGTTGATAACGGATAAAATAGACGCCACTTTGGGAGTTGTGACTTATTTTGGTTGTTTGAATGGGTTTTTGTTTTATACAAACAGAAGAATTCCCATACTCTTTATGAAATAAATCATTACTATTGTAAATTATTAAAATTTTCAATAAATCATATTTCGTTATACAAAATTGATCATCTATTAAAAATAATTTTGAGGATTATAAAAATCCCAACTCAACTAAAAGTACATTTTGATTTTGAAATATGAAATGCCCAACGATCTCTAAAATTATTAAATTATTATTAAATTACTAAATTGTTCAACTATCAAAAAGAATTGTCGAAGATTTTAAAAATTCCAACTCAGCTAAAAGTATCTGCAGCCGCACATATTGATTTTGAAATATTGGATGATCAACGATCTCTTAAAGTAAGTAAAACTTTGAGTCGCTCTTTAAGCTCCAACAGAGCGCCACTTATCAGAAATGATAAAAATTTCACAGAGCGCCAATGACGCCAAAGAAGAGCGAACACTTCAGTCAGAGCGCCAAGGCGCTTATTAAAATCATGTTACGCTTGTGACTCTTAAACAAAGCCAAAGAGCGGCAGCTGTTGTGCATTTTGGCACGTACTCACCTCACCTGCGAGCAACATAGCAACACAGATACTTACCACCACACACACACAAGCAGCAAACAGACAGACACATAGACAGAGTACACGAGACGCGTCTGGCTGTCTTGGCTTGAGTTGTTACATAGCCGAACAGACGAACAGCCGAAGCACCACCCATATAATGAAACACCGTGCGCTTTGATTTATAAATAGACTTGAACATCGACTTGAGTATATAAGCTTTACAGCTGCGGCACCAACACACAGACGCGCCAACTCGTGCAGGGGAAATCGAGCGTTGAGTATCTGAGTATCTGAACACAGAGCGCTGAGCGCAGAGTATGACGTACCAGAAATAAATCTCTGCAGCTGGTGATCTTCGATTGAGTAGCATACAACGAGCAGCGAGACGAAATCTTCAAGGGAGTGTATGCGAGCGAGTGAGTGAGTGAGGTATCGCATGTTGTTCTTGTGGCACGTGCTGCTAATGTTGTTATTGCTGCAGCTGGAGCAAAAATTGCTCATTGTAGTTGATCTCACATCTGTTCCGGCATGCCACGATCGTTGCCGGCGTCTATGGTGGTTGATTTTGTTTTCTTTTATTTTATATTTCAATACAAAAGGAAATAAGGCAATGATTTTATACGGAAGTGTTTACGTATGCGCGTGTGTGTGGTAGCGTTGCAAAAGGGGGTTGTTGATCGTGGCAAGGGGGTTGATCAGGATGCGTATAAAAATTAAAGTGATCCTCGCATGTTGCATCATTCGTAAACGGAACTACAAGCGAGAGTGACGCGCAGTCGTGGCAAGTCTAATGTGCGGCAGTGATTTAAATTTGTGTTGTGTGATAAATTGCAGAGAACAGAAGAATTTAAAGCAAAGATAACTAAACTGCATATTTATTTAAATATTTTGTGTTGGTCAATTGTGAATTTTGTTTAAATAAAAACCAAAAACTAACTAACTAAATGGATAAACTAAACTACACGAAATGTCCGCTTAAAAAGCGTCCGATCAAAATTGAGCCGCTGGTGTCCATGAGCGAAGATCAGTTGGATCATGGTTAGTTGGCCACAAATTTATTCCCTCTATTAATAAAAACAATTTCAATTCAACAATTTACTAAAAATTTTCTAACATTCTACTTTTTCATAGATGAAGGTCCTGTCGATCTAAGCGTCGCTGCAGCTTCCATGCCACACAAAGAGTCCACAACGCAGTGGCCACTCATGCAGGCGGAGGAAGAGGATCAGGAACCGTTCGTTACTACAGAGTTACGCCGACGTTTCGATACGGCAATGACACAAACCAAAGAGCAATTGGCACGTCGCATTTGGGAGGAGACTCGCGAGATCGCACGCACCTTTCCCGATGTCTTCACACGCGAAGAAATCGCCAAAAGCCTCGCACGTCTGGGCTACGGCGATTTTGAGTTGCCGCCCGAAGAGGAGTTGTTGGAGACCGAAATTGTGCACACTACGGAACACTTAACGCCAGCCAACGTACAAATGCCATTGGTTGAAGCAGAGGTAGCGTCAGAAACAGCAACAGCATCCTCAAACGCATATGCGACACAAATTAAAATGGAGATGGACTCGAATTTGTATGAAGCACAAAGCTTAGGCTTGCGTAACTACAACAACAATCTGATGAAAAGTATTGCCGAGTATGAACATTGCCTGAAGCCGCCATCGCCAGCGCCAATACCGCCGGCATATGCCAGCTACCAGACTGCCATGGAGCCGGAAGACTTGAGCGTTAAGCCCGAATTCGCACAGCGACGTGTACTCGGCGAAAATATCAATTTGCATAATGTTGCACGTGCGCTGCTCAGCATGCAAAATGTGCAGACTGTGAACAACAACAACAACAATAATAATAATCATAATAGTCAAAACTATAATACGAATATGGATTATGCCGAACACGATACTGAGAATGATAATGGCTTAGCGATCAAGATCAAGAACAAAGACGATCTCTACTATCAGTGTCAGCAGTGTAATAAGTGTTACTCCACCTATGCGGGCCTCGTTAAGCATCAGCAGGCACAAGCCTATGAATCATCAGAATACAAAATCATACGCAGCAATCCGAACGGACCCGGGCCGACAGTCGACCAAACGGAGTTCTGCACGCATCAAGCCTCGGCGCTCATACAAGCAGCCACGGCAGCCTCCGTGCAATCGATGCAAAAGCCTGTTGGCGTGCCCCGCTATCACTGCAAGGACTGCGGCAAGTCGTATTCGACCTACTCGGGCCTCACGAAGCATCAACAGTTTCACTGCCCATCCGCTGAGGGCAATCAGGTAAAGAAGGTCTTCAATTGCAAGAACTGCGACAAGACTTATGTATCGCTTGGCGCGCTCAAGATGCACATACGCACACACACGCTGCCCTGCAAGTGCCCGATTTGCGGCAAGGCATTCTCGCGGCCGTGGCTGCTGCAAGGACACATACGCACACACACCGGCGAGAAGCCCTTCAGCTGCCAGCACTGCAATCGTGCATTCGCCGATCGCTCGAATCTGCGTGCGCACATGCAAACGCACTCCGACGTCAAGAAGTACTCCTGCCCCACGTGCACGAAGTCCTTCTCGCGCATGTCGCTCTTGGGCAAACATCTGCAGAGCGGTTGCCAAACGTCGCCCAGCGGTGTCGATCCAGCCGAGCAGAACAGCGGCTTCAATAGCGCACAACTGCAGCAGCATCTGCACAGCCTGCACGAGGAACAGGCGCAGGATGTAACGCATGTGTATGCCGCCAGTGAGTATGAGAAGACTCTGCAGCCACAGCAGTCGCTGTACTATGCCGGCAGCATTGGCAGCAGCGGCGCCGACGACGAGGAGGAGGAAGCTTATGCCGCGCATGCGCAAACACATCCGCTTATCGCACAAATGAGCGATTTTTAACAAGCACATACAATAGTAGTTTAACACAAAGTATCTCATAGTTGTAATTAGTATTTGTATTTGTATTTAAACTGCAGGTTAGCCAGGTTAGTCAGCCAAAAAACCACAACAACAATAACAACAACAACAGGAAACAAAAGATTGATTGAGTAAAGTGAAATCAGTGCCAAAAATTAGTCAGCGCAATTTTATTGCCTTCTTAGGGTCTTAGCGTAGGGCTTAGCTTCAAAATAGACTTAAGCTTCATTTTAATTTATTTAAATTTATGTAAATTATGCTTATTTCATTTCTTACTTATTTATTTCAATAACATTTTCGGCGCATTTTCGGTTTAATGCCAAGGCAACTGTAAACTTTTTCAAGTTGTCTAGTCACAAATAAATTATTTTAGTTTAGGAATTGTTGCACACTGAGAGACGAATTTATTGTTCTTGTTAATATGTTTTACTTATAAGCAAAAAAAATAAAAAAAAATATAAAATAATAAAAAAAATGATGCTCAAACAACAAAAAATATTTTTATTTATTTTCTTCAAATAATTTTCTCATTTCAACTTGTGTCTCTTTATATGCCGAAAGTTCATACAAGGCTTCTCTTATACGCCAACAATTTCGATCATTCAATAAGCTCATTCAATATTTTTCCACCTCCAAAAAGCGCAAACAAGTCATTTCGGTAGTAGGAAATACAATTCATGAATGCAATAAGCTGACAATCGAACACAACTGTGACGCGTAGGTGTATTTAATTTCTCGATTGAGCCAAAATCATAAGCATACCAACTCAGCTCAGCTCGACTCAACAACATGTTCGAAAACCCAAATAGAAAATCTTCCAAAGACGAACAACAACGACAACAACATCAACAAAGTCAAGTCAGTTTTCCCCGATTGTTGTCGTTGTTCGTGGCGGCTGCAAGAGAAGCCGTAACCAAAATCAAATCTTGGCTTAAATCAAAATTAATTGCCAGAATAATAATTGTTTCGAACGTTAAGCGAAAATGCACAATAAGACTAAATAACAAAATAAAAAATCAAAAAAAAAAAGCAAAAATTATACGAGAATTGGCGCAGCTGCGCATTTTATGAACTGCGTCAACGACAACAGCAACAACAACAACAATAACAACAACAATTTCAAGCGCCAACGACGACAAACGTCTGGCAATATCTTGCAGCATGTGGCAAACGTTTGTAAACTAAAAATAAAAACGAAGAAAAACAAAAATTATTCATTCAGTGATGAATCATCGATTTTCCAACTAAAAGCCAAAGTCTAAAACGGGCTTGCATACATACGACAACAACAACAAAAGCAACAACAACAACAACAACAGTACGTTTCATTAGCGTAACGTAAAATGTAAGCCAGTTTTTTCTTTACGCCGCTAGTGCACGCACACGCTGCTAGATGGCGCTAGTAGGTAGTGCAGTCAATGTGGCTTATGCCGCCTGATATATGTTGATTGCAATTGCTTGACAGACGCAACTCTTTTGTTTAACAGTTGCGCAGATGAATGTATGACTTCAATACTTGAAGCGATTTGAAATAATTAGTGTAGTAAAGAAATTAACGCACATTTGCGGCTTAAAAGTCTCATGTGCATTGTTAACAGATCTTTGCCATGGTATGATTTTCAGTTTTCCGCACTCATTTAAGTGAGTTTGGATAAGCGCAAAAAGCGAAAAAAAAAGATCAACAGAAACTGGCGCAAATGCCGCACCTTACAATAATTCTGGGTTTGAGCTTCAGTCGATATTATAAATGCCGTCCACGCAGTTTTGGCTTTTTTCATACGTTTGGCAACGCTCTGTGAGCCAGCAACTTGACAACATCAACGCTCAACGCTTAAGCAGGCTTTGACTTCATTAAAAATTGATCAAGTTAGACAAAAAAATAACAACAACAACAAACACAAAAAAAAAAAATGAAGGCAAAAAGAACTGTGTTTGAAATTAAACGCCATGCTGAATTAAGCGGTAGCTTTGGTCTGTGCCAGGCTAGAGTCACATTGGATTTACGTTGCTGACAACAGCGCACAAGACGACAACAACAACAACAAACAAGAACCAGAACAACAACAATGACGAAAGACGACGACAAAATGTCGACAACTTCTAATTGTTAGTTAACTCTTTGGGTGAGGGAAGTGCGACGTGAACGTGCACGTTGAAATGTTGTTTTTGTTATTCATTTATTGTTGTTTTAATTTGGCGCACGTTGACAACATTTTGGCCAGTTTTTGTTGTCATCGTTGCCGCTGTTGTTGTTGTTGTTGCCTTTGGCTTGGCTTTGCCTGTGTTGATATGTAAAATTGCCTTTGGCTTACGTTGACTTTGATTTTGAAGCCCACAGCGCATGCGTTTCGTAGTTATATAAGACATTTTTTGTGTCTGCACTTTTTGCATTGTTTGATAGACAGACAGAGAGACCGACAGACAGACAGACCGTCAGACAGAGTGACAATTCAGAAGGCTTCGATTTGACGGGCATCGCCCCCCCACATGGGGCGGTAGCTGAATTTGGTAGCAACAGTTTGACACCACCCGTAAAGCATAAAGGCAAACGCGCGGTCAAAGGTCGACTTCGGTTCGTTGTTTGACAGTTTGGTTGACAACAAGTGATGTCGAACTTGTCACAAAGTTGTGCGCTAATTTATGCCAATTTTCGGCGTTCGCCTTTGAGTCATTTGTTGGCCAAAGTTTGACTGTCAGTTTTGGGTTAATTGGCCGTTTCTGCAGGTCACACCTTCAGACACACACCAACTCGTTAATGTTCATTTCAATAAAAGGAAATAGTAAAAAATATAAAATATATATTAATATGCGTTTAATAAGCATTTGAACTTATTTGCAAAATAACAAATTTTGTTCGTTGGCAGCGAATTTGCCGTCGTCAAAGTCGTTGCAGGCGCACGAGTCGCACAGCTGTCTGCCGCCAACGGAGGCAGTTAAAGTCACAACGACTCATGTTTGGAAATATTTAATAACTTTTTATGCGCCTTTTGTTGTTGGCCGTCGAACATGTTGTTTGCTTTGCGAGTTTGGTGTAAATTAATATTTAATTATGGTGTTTTTCGGTTCGCGTTTTTTTGCAAAGCGCGCGTGTGCAATTGTGTTGAAAGCGCCATTTTTATGTCATGATCTAATCAGCCTGCTTCGTTGGCTTCGTTTCTGCATGCGAATATGCGATTTTGTGTCTTATCGATAAGTGCGATGGCGTTATGTGTTATAAAGTGTTGAAAATTACTATTTTGTGTTGGTAATTGAAAGTTGATACGACTTTTGAGATAAGTTCATCACACACACATGTAGTGTGCTTATAACATATTTGGGTATGTGTAAGAGCAGTGAGCAATCGATTGACGGGAGGTATTGCCTAATATTATTTAAGGGGTGTATAAAAAAATAAAACGAGATTCGTCCATGAAAGCAATTTTAGCGAAAGAGCTGAAGAATGATTGACTGAATTATGGCATGTATAGAGAATTCCTACCTACCTATTATAAACCTACCTACATACTAAAATAAGGAACAAAAAAGATAAAAGAAAAAACTATTCAGTATTTCAAAAATTCAATAGCAAGTTCTATACTGGTTGGAGGAATAGATGATAAATATGCTAAGTGATGCTTTTTACCAAGCCAGATTCCAGATCTTTGGATTCTATGCTCTTCTCAATTTCTAACTGTAACATTTCCTTTAGTGTCGATTGGAATGAGGATTGCCTTGGCTCATCAATTATTCTACAAAGGCATTTTCTAGGCTCAACGGATTTCGAAATGCAAACTAGACCTGTTTGTAGCAATCCCAAGTATTCCAAGTACAGTCTCTAGATTTTTGGAATCAAAAAACAACTGTGATTTACAATGTTTGTTGTATCATTAATAAGTTTGAATATTTGATTTAATAATACAATAAAAAGAATCGCCAATCAGTTACTTTCACTACACACACACACATTCACAAACAGCGAAAAGGATGTCAAGCGCAATACAAAGTTGCAGTTGTTTTCGTTTCTACCGTGTTAAGTTCAACTTATTGAACTCTGGCCTCTTACCATAAACACATCATCCTTTCCCTCGGAGTCAATTCAAAAGTATATAATTTCTCTTATCAGCCACAAAGATTGGCAACTGTCGAAGTCAGCGGCTCACATGCGTAAGCATCATGTGCACAATTCGTACAATCAATGAGACGAAATGAAAACAAAAACTTTCATTGCAAATAAAACGCCAAACAAACAGAAAAAAAAAGAACGAAGAAGAAAATATGAAGCTTATCACACATCATCACTGAGACTTCAGCACCCACTTTGAATTTCGGCTACCGCATGAGCATGACTGTTGACCCAAATTTACAATCAAAAGCGAAAACAACACGGCGAAGATGAGGAAGCCACAGAAGAAGACCAAATTCAATATACAATATACATAAATGCCGCCAAAACAATTTACCAATTTATGTTGCTCAGCGACTGCGATTGTGTGTGTGTGTGTGTGTGTGTGTGTGTGTCTGAGTGTGCCGTGAGTGAGTGCAACAGCGTGGTCTGTGGTCATGTTCAAGGAGCTGCTAAGTTAACTCAAAGCCTCAAGTCGGCCGAACTCCGTCGACCGACGACCGACGACAGTCGAGAGTCGCAGTTGAGTTGAGTCGAGTCGAGTCTGACTTGGCAAATCACTAAATTTATATGTTTTCTGATTTAAAATATTTATTGTGCGCGCGTACAACGATCAAGTCGTATTGAAATTGCGACGAGTTGAGTCAAAAAACAAAGTCCAACCAAGTTGTTGTTGTTGTTGTTGTCTTGCGCATTGCGGCAAAAAAGGGCTTCAAATCAAGTGTGCAAGTGTTGGGCAAGCGGCGTGAGGGGCACCAAGGTACCTAAATTGCCTGAAAAATGGGAGGAGGACATTAAAATTCGCAAAATGTATTTATTACGGAACTAAAAAAAGTGATGCGTCGACACACTCACAACAAGGCGAAGGCAGCAAGCGAAGTGAAGATGCAGCGCAGCAAAAAAGAAAGGGGGAACAAGACCAACAGACAGACAGACAGACAGACACTTGTGCGGAAAGTGTGTTTCGGTATGTTTGCAGATTGATTTGCTGCGCAGGCGCACAAAATATCAACGAACAGAAACTTGCACACCCAAACGCCAAAAAAACAAAAAAAAAAAGATACAAAATACTCAACGGCCAAGTCAGAAACCCATGCTAAAATCAATTGCGAGGAAAAAAGGCATTTAACCACACAACAACAACAACAACAGCAACAAAAACCACATGAGCCACTCGCAGGAGTGCGAGTGAAATCTTCATTCTTCTTTTTTTTTGTTGCTTTTATTATATCTTTTTTGTCTGGTTTATTTTATTGCGGAGGCTGCTTGCAGTTTAAGCTCAGCTCAGCGCTGAGCCAAAAATGTATCTTTTTGATGCCCTGCAGCTGAATTATTTAAGCCGACGAATTCAATTAGAGACAGTGACTTGGTTTTTGCGCGTCTCAGCTGAGCTGCGCTCATCTCAACTCGTGTCGTGCCGTGTCGTGTCGTATCGTGTTGAGACGACGCGTCGTTGCACCATTCGATGCGACCGTCTTTTGCGTTGCGTAGCAAGCACAAGTTTCATTCATTCAAGTCGCATTGATTTTCTTCTTTCTTTCTTCTTATTTTTTTCTTTTTGCGTTGGCGCATTGGGTTTGGACTTGGCTTTGGCTGGGGTTCAAGCCAGAGCCACAAAGCGGGTGCGGCAACACTTCAAGCTGGCTTAGATTGAGCCACGCTGAGACAAGTGAACGCGCATTGTAGCAAACTTTGCCCTTCAGCAACTTCAAGCAACTTCTTTCTTTCACTTGACGTTACAATGAATGCGCTGAGCATTTGAGGATGCGCTTTTATATATACAAAGTTTTATTTTAATTTCTTTTGATTATAAGCGTACGGTTTGTGTTGTACTTACACACACATTTAGTAAGCACAGATTTGTTTTTTAGGGTTTGGTGCACAAACACACACAAACAAACAAGAAAACTTAATAAATAAGCTAACGCAATGGCAAACAGCATGTTTGGCGCTTTGTAGCTTTCATTTGTCTGTCGGTCTGCGTGGCTTCAGAGGTGCGGCTTGTTAAATTTCACTGATCGTTGTTGTTACGATTTATTAATGTCATCATGGCTTGCGTGCGCTTGTTGCCTCTAATTGGCTATTGAACGCCTAACTAAGTGCGACAGACGTAACAAATTCGTCTGATTTTACGGCAGACCAACGCACAGTAAACAAAAGACTTAGGCAACGAACTTGCACAAATTATTGAAAATTACTAATTTTTTTAAAAACAATTGGCCAAACACATTTACAACACATGAGCTTACATACGATATAACACACCTCATTTAGCGCAATAAGACAAAATCGGCCAAAACAAAACAACATGCAATTTAGTACAGTCATGAAACAAGTCTCTGAAGCCACAAGCAAAATGGAAAAACAAAAACAAAAACAAAAAAGCACAAAATAAATGAAAATAATACACATACCTAAAAGGCCAGCAAACCGTATTTAAAACTGTCTGAACTGATCCCAAAAAACTGATCGACGACAGGTGATTAATTGTTTCATACGTAGACGTTACTTAAGGCTTTCAGCGTCGTTTTGAACATAACTCGATTTAACATGACTTTTTTTTCTTCGTTTTTTTTCCATCAAGAGTTCATTGTATATCGCGCGCGCAAGCTCAGACAACAAGTACAATTGCTTTGTGGTTGAGTTGTAATGTCAAAATGTAGGCACTTATATGGTCGGTCGGTCGGATATGCATGTGTGTGTGTGTGTGTGTGTGTGTGTATATGTCAGTGCCAAGTGCTAAGATGAATGAATGCGTGCGTGAATGAATAGTTTGTCTAAATGACTGAATGATACAAGCACCTGAAATTCGTATTCGAAAATAAACATTGTTCGCAATGACAGTTGAAATCGTGTATTTCGGTATGTCCAGCCGTCCGTCCAATTGTCTGTCTCAGTTCTGTCTCTGTGCATAGCCATTTGTTGTGCGTGCCTGCAAGTTCGTGTTGTACGTAATAAAGCTTTATAGACGCGCTCGCTCGTCTATGCTCGTACATATTCTTCGCGTATGATCACTGATTGCTCGATTATTATTTTGATTAATTAGCTAAGATTTGGTTAGTTCAAACCACAACCCACGCCTTCAGTTCAACTCTATATCACGCTACTTTGTTATGGTTGTGTCGTTGTTGTTGCTTTTGTTGTTGTTGTTGCTGGCAGCATTTGAGGCTGGCACTTGAGGCTTGTTCTGTTGATGTTTATTATTGATTGATTGAAGTTTCGTTTGATAAGACTTAACAATTGAGAGATTATTTACATGTGCCATAATTAAACTTGTTCTTCTTTTGTTGTTGTGTGTTTTTTTTCTTTTTTTTTATATATTTTGTATTTCATGACCTCAACTTTAGCAAGTGTCTTTTGTCATTTGCTGTGCAATGAGAGCGCATACAGAATGCCTGCAAAAACGTACATTGCCAAATAAATCGGTCAACACGAAATTTAAATCAAAATAAGCCAAATAAATATAACAAAAACGCGACGCGGAAAAATGTGTTAACGAGAGGTGAGTTGAGTGTTGCCATATCGCGTCGAACTGTCACTGCGTATAAACAATTGCCAATTGGCTTTAATTAATTTGGTGCTAACAACAACAACAACTACAACAGCGGCAGCACATATGCAAAAAAGGCGGTCAATATAACAAAATAACAACGTCACGACAAACGTCGCACAAACTAACATATTTACAACACTTTGCCCACTTTTTTGTTGTTGTTGTTTGTTAATGCAAAAAAAAAAAAAACAAAAACAAAAACAAAAACAATACAGAACGTGGCTAAAAGAAAAACCAAAAACCAATAACAACAAAGCCAAACTTACATTTACGGTACGCGCGCCCGCATTCAAGGAGGGTGCGTGTCTTGTGATCTTCTTCAACTTTACGGTAAATTTTTTGGGCTTTGATTTAAATAAATCGACACGATTTGTGGTCACCAACACGCCGCCTGCCAGCAGTACGACGCAGCATAACCGCCCCCCCCCTTGGGCAGAGTGTTGCCATCAGGCTTTGTCGTACATCGCTCGTTTGTCTGGCGTTTGAACAATCAGTCGCGCACGGTCCGTTGCTTTTTGTTAGTTTGTTTCGATTTGTTTTTGCTTTTGTTGTTGCTTTTGTTGTTGCTCAAAGCTGAGCTTGCCGCTGCCGCTTCTTCGTTTAATTTTGTGCATTGAACAAGCGCACATGCAAAACGGTGGAGCGTTCGGTCGCGAGGTGTGGCAACGCCAGGCGGCGGTAGCCAGCACTTTGCGCCATATTTGGCCAAATTCAAATGCCATTAACACGTTTCTGACTTGGCTTACTTAAGTTCGTGTGTTGCCACCGCCGTCGTTGGGTTTCCGTGTTGATTTCTTTGCTGTTTGCGCACGCATTTCAGCATTTTCGGTCAGCAAAACACACATGAACATTTGTAAAAGAAACGCTCTTTCGGCATTAATTCGTCGTCGACGGCGTGGAATTTGTCAAGTGAACTGCGCAGGTAAGAAGAAGCGTTTGTGCCTTTGCGACTTTCGTCTCATTTGCCTTACGTGTGTTCAAATTAAACGGCGCTGTACATGTGTGCCTGTGTGTGTGTGTGTGTGTGTGTGTGTGTGTGTGTGTGGTGTGTGTGTGTGTGTGCTTTCCAGTAGCAAACGGCGCAGTTGAAGCGGCAACTGTTTGCATGGTAACCTGTCGTGATTCTTGTTTTAATTTGCTGTGACTTGTGTAGTTCCATTTTCATTGCTTGTCACAGACAGACAGACAGACGGACAATCGGACATACACAACACCCCTTTCCATGGCATTGTATGTTTGTGTGTTTGTATGAAATTTGCCTTTTTTGGTTTTATTTACACTTATGTTTTTTTTCTTTGCTTTTCTTACATTGAACAAATGTTGACGTTATTAAGCTAAATGCGAGCTTGGACTTGGCCGCATGACACACACACACACACTCCAACACACATACAGACACAAAGTTGTTGAGCTCATTAGCGGCATTTATTTTTTTATTTTTTCTGCTTAGCCAACATCAACTTCAACATTGTCGACGACATCGGTCGGTGTCGTTGCTGTCGTTGTTGTTGTTGTTGTCGTTGCTAATTTGGCTACGTGCAGTCATCATCATGCAGCCGCTCAAGCAGAAGCAACGCAAAAGGCTACTTTGCGTGCAAATGTGCCTTTTATCTTTGCCTGTGCACTTCTCAACGCGCACGAAAAGGACTTGACTTGACTTGCCTGATGCCACAAGTCGTTGTTGTTGATGTTGCTATTGTTGTTGTTGCTGTGCTTCTTTCTCTTTTTCATGCACTTTGCTTGCGCTGCCAAATTAATACATAAAAGCATTGACGAAGTCGTCGCCAGAAGCTGCAAAGGCTTTGCGCTTTGCACTAAACACTCGGCTCAGTTATAAGCCGGCAGCAACATCACTATGCCAATCATAATTCAACGCCGTGCGCGCTTTTAACAACGCCGCCGGCCGCCTCAACATGACCAAAAAGATTAAACGCTTAAAAATGATTTAAACAACGAAAAACAATAAAACGCAAAAAATCAAAAAAAATACAAAAAAAAAAATAAAATACAATTAACAACAAAAAGTTGTAGCCAAAAAATGTTGCATTTCAACATAAATTAAAAATATATTATCGCAGCAACATTAAAAATTGCCTAAAAAAAAAACAACGCCAAAATAAAGAATCGTGATCGCAACTTCAGTGAAATCGATGCATGAAACATTTCGCTTGCACTGTGAGAAATTTTACACGATTTTATTGTTGTTATTGTTTTTGTTTTTGTATTATTTCGAAATATTTATTAATTTTAATAAAATACATGTTGGTCAATGCTTTTAAGCATTTACAAAAGGGGGGGAGAGAAAAAAAAGACATGGGACTAAGCATTTTGTTGACTGTATGAAGCGATATCGTCGCCAGCGCCTTCAGCGAAGTACTCAAGGCGCACACTGACAAGACGCTGACAAGTGTTAATTGAATTCATGTCGTTGGTAATCATAATAATAATAACGATATCATGTTGTTGTTGCTGTTGTTGTTGCTGTAGTTGTGTTGTTGTTGTGCTCTTTCGGCGACGTTGACGACGATGACTGCCACTTCAAGTTTGTTGTCTTGTTGCTCAGCAAAGACTTTGATGTTGCTGTTGCTGATGCGGCGGTGGTGTTGTTGCCGCTGCTCGTTGGTTGTTGTTACCAAAAGCAACGCAAAACACCGAAAAATCACAAACGCTGACGCCATCGTTATAAATTACTCAATTAATGTCAACGTTTATGTCAGCGAGTAAAACAGACAACAGGCAAACGCGTTGGCCTATGTTAGCATTGTAGCACAAGAAAATATCACACAAAGATATGACATGATAATAGAGCATGTTGTTCAGTTGATGGTATTGCTGTTGTTGTTGTTGTTAATTATAGCAAAATGACATAAAAACAAAACAAACTTTTGATTTTATGCAAATTTTTTCAAAGCTCTTAACTGACAACTTGCACAACTTCAAACACCTTAGCCCTTCAACGAGTTCGTTGCCTAAGTCTTTTGTATGTGTGTGTTTGTGTATAAAGCGTGAGTTCAAGTAACAAATAAAAAAAAATAAATAAATTAATAGAAATAATGAAAAAAAAAACACTACGAAAAACATTAAAAACGTGCAAAATGTCATTTTTCAAACAAAATGTCAATTTCAAATTTTATATGTTTTTTAATGTATTTTTTTTATTTTTTTTTTTATACATTTTTTTTAATGCTTTTCATCTTTTCAGCACTATGACGCCTTTGACGCGTTTGACGCCCCCTTGTGTTGCTTTGTTGGTAACTAATATGCGGGCAAGTATAATTAAATCTATTTTTTTTTTCATTACTTTTTGCATGTTCATTGTTGTTGTAGTTGTTGTTGCTGCAGTAATATGATCAATCTATGTTACCATTGTGCACAAATTGGCGTTGAAAGAACAGGTTGAAGTATATGTGTTGAGGTGGTCGCCAACGCTGACAAGAACAATGCTTATTATAATTTTTTTTCATTATTATTTTTATTATTCATTTTTTTGTTTGTCCAACGCTTTGTTGGTGCCTTCAGCCGACAAGTTGAGGTCTTACATACGCTCGTTGAAGCTGCGTTAAGACCTCAGTCAGTCTGGGGTCTAACGCTTTGCGCTTTGGCGCTGTCAGGTGCTTAAGCTTGGCGCTTTTGATTTCTGCGATTGCTGTGATTTAGTAATACAATTCATTTTTTTATTATTATTATTTTGTTTTGATGTTTTGTTGTTGTTTCTCGTTTGCTAAGCACATTTTGACTTTTGTGATAGGTGCTGTCGCCCATTTGATTTGAAGTTTGCTTGTTCTGCTGATGACTGCGACGGTCTAACCTGAGTGCCCGACGGACTCACTGACTGACTGACTGGTTGACTGGCAGACTAACAAAGTGTCTTAGGTCTGTCTTGGCTTGACTTAGGCGTAGGTGGCTCTGACTCTGACTCTGTCTCTGATTGCGTTTGCGCTGATCTCTTATGCTGCAATGTTGCCGCAAGCGCTTTTGGCGAGTTTTAACTTATTTTTTATACACATGTTATTGTTGTTGCTTCATTTCAATTCTATTTTGTTTATACTCGTAAGTATATATATTCTTTTTTTTGCTGTCTCTTCAGCAACAACAACATTTATTTGTTACTCAAGCTTGTCTTACAAATTTGCATTTTATGACTGGTAACCAATTGGACTTTTGTTGTATGCCATTTGTATATTTTTGCGCTTTTGTGTCATTTGTTTCATATTGCAAATACAATTAACCTTATTTCCGTGTTTAATTTCTTGCGGTTGAATTAATTAGCTGCACGAAATGAGTTCGTATTCGCATTCGTTGCAGCGCATACACACCATTTGCCCAAACACCAACGCGCTTTTCATTTTATGCCATTTCATACCTTTGTTTTGTTTCATTGTTGAGTCTGCAAGACAATGGTCACATTTATTATAATATTATAATGCAAATAATTATTGTACATTAACGGCGATTTGCATAACATAAGGCGTGGCATTAACATATATTTTGGTCAGCTTTTTTTTTTATCACAACTGTGGGAAAATTATTTGATTTATTTGTAATATTTTCAACTTTAATTTTTTATAGTTTCCTGACGCTTAATAAGCCGAATTCTGCTGATTAAATAATTATTTTTAATGCATAAATTTATGTACGCCATCATATTAAATTTAAAGATCTTGTGCTCAATTCTGTTAGAATTCGTGGTGCAGGCGTAAACATAAAAAATCGTTATCGCCACTTGTGTTAGGCGACGGTAATTGATAAATGAAAGCACATAAGCGTATAGAAATCTTCCATACTTCTTGTTCTTAATCGGTCTTGGAAAATTTAGAATGCAATTTACGCGATGTGGTTTTTTTTGGCTCCAAGCGCGAACCAAAGTGAAGTTGCACACATAACGCTGAGACCGTCATGCGCATAAAGCTTCATATAACTCATATTTCATAATAAAATTTATATACGATCGTTAAACTTAAGAATTTTTTGCGCAATTTTAGCTTCAGCAGCAAAACTACCGTTTTTTATACGCTCCCTTCTATGTCGGCAAAGTTGGTCGCAGCGATGGTGGCAACGAATATCAATTGCGATTTGCGAAAACGACGACCCAATGCCCTCTATGGGATCATCATCAGCAGCAGGCATTGGCAGCAGAAACGGTTGAGGCAGTGGGCCCAACTTCAATGCTATTATAAATGCCACCAACAATCATAATCGTATGTGATTGCCTGAGAGAGTAGAAAACAGCAAACATTTAACACACAAACACACACACATACACACACAGCGATGCATTTATTGTTGAAGTTAAAGGAGCAAAAGCACCATGACTATTGGAAAACTTTTGCAATTTCTCGACACCAGTAAACACGAACATAAACTCATTTAATTCAATAAAGACTAGTACGTGTTTGAAATGCACATGAACGGCATGAATAGTGGCAACGACAACGTCAATGAAGCCGCTGACGCTGACGCCGACGCTACCGTGAAACAATAAATAATGTTATTAATAAATAATAAAGGTAATAAAATAATGCTGCACTGCATTCAGCAGCAGCAGCAGCAGACAGTGGCTGGCTTAGGCTTGTCGAGCGAGCGGGAGAGGGAGTGTGGCGACGGCAACGACAACGACAGGCATGTCTATGGGGCCAAAGAGGCGGCGAGTGCAGCTACCTGTTTTTGCAAAGCCATTATGTTCGTTAACTACAGTGTCAAGCTGAGCTCGTGAAAATTATCTATTGCAGCCGATTGACTGAGTGAGCTGCTGTCAATACACTCAAAGAAATTTCAACTACAAGACAACACAATGCCTACAATTGTTATGAAATGCAACGTATTAGCAAATATTTTTGCACAGTGCAGACTGAGCGGATTTTATGTTACGTTACAGCTTGTAGTCTATTGCAATTTGAAGCTAAAAGTTTTGACTGAAATAGCTGAAGCAGAAGCAGAAGCCAGCAAACGAAGCAAACGAAGTCTGGCATACTGTCAGTTAGGCTGCTTAAACTGAAGTATTGATGATGCTGCTGCTGGTGCTGCTGCTTGTCTGTAGAGCGTAGCGTTGTAGTAGGCAGCAAAGAAACGCGCTCGTTTAAGCGCTTAAAACTAAACACACGCGATGAGATTACTAACTGCTCTTGACTATACACATTCATGCAAGACATGCACAAAAGGATTGCATCTAATAATAACGCTTTGAAGTTCTTCTTGTCGTTATATGAAAAAGCGTGCTTCGACACACAAACACACACACACGTGAGCACATGTTGGCCACAGTAGTTCAGGTTTATTAATCATAAGGCATGCTCTGGGTCAATAGGAAATGATTGCGCGTGATTTGAAAATAATTGAAATTTCATAAACAACAAAAAAAAAACGACGAAAAAAAAATCGTGTGAACATGAAATCATAGATTGACGACGTGGCTTTGTAAAAATGAAGCCATCTGCTTGTGAGCAATAAGGCAGCAATTAATGAGCTCAAAACGTTTAATACAATTGCTACTTCAATAACTTTTGCACACCTGTCTTGGCCAGCATTACGCTTAATGATCTTGATTATGATGACGAAGATGACGAAGATGATTTGTTCAGTGCCGTGTGCGCGACATAAATTAGCATTATGCATTTGACATTAACTTTCAATTGTTATTTCGCATAATTCTGCAAAATATATTTTACTATTTTTTGTTTGTTATTTTTGGTTTATTATTTTTGTTTTTCCATCGCTTGTTGTTGCTTAGCATTATGCACTGTCGTGATGAGGAACCGTATTGCATTTAAACATTGATTGGCATTGCAATCAAGCAGTCAGGCAAGCAGGCAATTGAAAATTCAGTTAAGTCACCCACACACAAAATGATCAGAAGTGGAAAATTTATGCGCGATTGCACTCGTTGTTTGCGCCGCTTTGTGACACTTGCGCATCGCTGAGCAGAAACATGAAAAGACGTGCAAGCAAAATGAAGCGCTTTCAATAATAAAGTGTCAGCGAAAAAGAAAATCATTTCATTTCATTAGCGAATTGTTGGCAAAGAGAAAAGCTTATATGAAAATAAGAAAAAGCGCGATAAATAAACATTAGTTTTAATTAAAGTCGTTTGAAGTCTCAAAGACAAAAGACTTAGGCAACGAACTTACGCGCATGCTAACCTAAATTATTGAACTTTGCTTTAACATTAACAAGCAGAAGAACAGTTTTAGTGCTCAATCTGAAGACTCAAGCAACGAACTACTTGCATTTCTTATCGCTCATAAGCAAAAATATCTTTTTAAAGCACAGAGCACAAAGCACATTTAAGGTTAAGTAGGTCTATTAGATTTTAGTAACTTCTTTTGTCAATATCAACAACACACACACACACACACACACACACACATATATGCTACCCCGCCGTTAGGCCGTGAGTGTAAGCGCGGCGCTAAGTCATCGCTGTGCCACAAAGTGCGCCTTTACTTAATATGTTAATCGCTGCCTACCCAAAAATCGGCAGATACGAACTTTTGCTTTGCCAAAGTAAGCGAAAAAATGAGTAGAAAAAAATCTACATAACGTTGCACTTCCTAGAGCAGGCCACAAGATTTGCATATGAGTTCATACGTAAAGAACCTTTTTCCTCTTTTTCTATTTTTCGATTTTACTATTTTTCTTTTATTATTCGCGTTGCCATAGCCTAAATAAACTTTTTAAGTTGGAAACGTGCGCTAATTTACATGATCGCATCGACATCTATAGCATGTATGTATAGCAGCAAAGACAACGAAGGAGACACAAAATAAAAGACAACAAAAATTCACCTCAAGCAGGAAAATTAAATCAAATAAGCGATACACCAACACACATGTGCATAAGCCAGCCAGTGAGCCAGTCAGCCCGTGAGCCAGTGAGCCAACAAGACAGCAAGCCAACGAAAAAATACCCACACACTAAAGTTGGCAAAGTAATAATCTTGGTGAGGATGGATGATGAAGAGGATATCGCTAAGCAAAAATCGGCGAAAAACAAAACAACAACAACAACAACTGAGGCTGTAATATTGTATAATATCTATGCAGGCCCACAAGCAATGCGAAATGTTTAAGCAATAACTATGGTTAGTCGTCGGCAGGCGGCGGGAACGTCGCAATCGTCCAAGTGGCAAGTGGCACAAGTGCAGATTGGCAACATTAGATGAAATATTTATATTGTCTATATGAATTGACCAAGACAGCGACACGGCGACGAAGAATGAACGCGCGCTGGCACAGCAGGACATCATCAAGCGCGAGGAGCACAAGTTGTGCTGCGGCGCAGAATATCAGGTAGCGCACACAAGTGTCCAGTGACGACAGAGATATGAGCCATTTTGTAGTCACGTTTTATTTAAATAACTTTGCTTGGCACAAAGCCGAGACAAAGTCACAAAATAAGCAATGAAGCAATGAAACAGTCATCATAGCTGAAGGTGCTGTTGATTATTGTGCAGCGTTGAATTTTGTCAAATATCGCAAGTGTTGACTTTGGGAAGCACCTGTCAAAAAGGCAATGATGACTTATGCTTATCGCTCTTCAGTAGAGAACTTCTGTCGTAACAAAGATGCAAATCTGCGTTGTTTAAGCTTACAAAGCAAAAGTGAAGTCATCGATGACTTTATAAGTATTTTTTACTTTATTATTTCATATTTCAACAGATAATCCCCTTAAATGATTATCAAAGCGTAACCAAAAACTATCAAACGCTCAAACAAACCGTATACATTGTGCATGTGCGCCATAAAAACATCATTTAGCTGATAAAGTCGGCTTTGCAGGCAACTTCACACGCACTCACACAGATACAGATTGCACAGAAGAAAAGCAATCAAAACGGATTTGTTAAACAGTTAAATTTCGATTTCAATACACATTTGCATAAAGTTTTATGCGTCAAAGCGAAACAACAACAAAAAGAAGTCGTTTGTTGGTTTGTCGGTTTCGGCATCATAAACTTGAGCTAAACGTTTCTTGCCGCTGCAGTTGCTTTAATACGCATACGCACTGTTGCCCGTCTGCGTATCAGTGACGCATATTGATTTTAATAGAGCAACAACAACAACAGCAACAATAACATGAATTGACTTTGTTGCTTGCCACTGATTAGTGGCGTTGTAAGCTGTCGGCTTTTATCTAACAACGACAGCGGCAACAATTAAAATAAATTCACTAAATTAATAATGTCACTCCCAGTGCGTCATTTTGTGCGCCAACGGTGCCTCCGCCGCCGCCACTGCTCTTTCTACTTTGACTAAAACTATGTTGCTGCTGTTGATCTTCTTTTTCATGTTGATCGCATTATTTTAATGTTTTGTTCCAACAATATTTATGTGTTCATATATGTCTGTTTATATGTTTGTGTGTGTGTGTGTTGATCTTAATCAATAATTTAAATTTTTATTTGAATTTTTATAGCATTTTGTGTATTTAATTATGTACATTTTATTTGTTTGTCTTTGTTACGCTTGCGTTAAATTATTGTTTCATTCGTTCGATTCGTTTTGTTACTTTGAATTTTATTTTCAATTTTTATAACAACATGTATGACTTTGTTTCGAATTCGGTTTCTGTGTCTGTTCCATGCAAATAAAACGAAATAATAAACAACACGAAAATATAAAACTTTAAGCTGATCGTTTAAGCGTTAAAACAAGCGTTCCTTCGCTATAAGATTTTGAGCCGCGTCGAAATTAACATTTCTTTGTGTGTGATTTTTTCATGCGTTTTGCGGTTTCTTTTTTATCTTTGTGCGCCGCTGCCGCTAATTTATGCAACAACAAGATTTATCTCACCTCGTATTCGTATTAATTGTTTATGACTGTTGCTGCTTTGCAGAATACTTTTTTTTGTAATAACAACTACAACAGTTTATGCAAATCAATGCTGAGTGTGTGAATCTCTTAGTGACTTCTTAGTTCTGTTAAACTGAAACAAAGGCTCATTCAGCACAAATTATAAATGAGCTTTCACTGCAACGTCGCTGCTATCAAACTGCCACTTTCGTAGGTGTCATGCACACTTGTTCAACTGCCACTTATCATGAGTGGCAAACGCAAACGCCAACGAAAGAAAACGTAGTTTAAATAAGTAAAAAAAAAAAACTTTATTTATTATATTTTTATGCGTCCCCAAATGCCAACAAGAGTGGCAAGCTTATTAACATATCAAAAGGCCAGAAAAGCGCCAACGTCATATATATTAACGTGCACATTAACTTGTTCGCCTAACGAGATCTTCGCTCGACTTGAGCTTGTAACAAATTCGTAACGCTTCAACTTCAACAGATGAACCAATCAAGCGCCTCAACGGCAGCCGCCACCATACAATCATCATAATCAACTTCGTCATCGTCATTGCCAGCAACAACAACAACAGCAACAACAACAGCAGGCGCATATTGCTCATCATTCACACATACAAACAATCGCCGCTATCGCTTATCACAATCAGTGATAAGTTCAACAGTAATCAACCTGTCGAGCCAAACTTCACTCAGTCCGACCGACGCGTCAGTCTGTCAGTTATGCCACGGCAATTTCGGCCTCAGCTTTCTTTCACTTTTGTTTTGTTGGTTTAGCGAAAAATGGGGGAAAAAAATTAAACCTTGAATTGCTTAAATTTCGTTTTAATTTAATGATGTGCTTCTGCGCCAAAAATTATTATTAAACACCGTCTTGCCTTTCTTGCCGCCTTTAAAGTGCTTCGAGCTAAGCAGCAAAAAAATGAGTCAAGCAGACTGAGAAGAAAAAAAAATCTGCCAAAAAGCAAAAACGCTTTAAAATGAAGCGCCAGTTTGTGCAGCAGCAGCAGCAGCAGCAGCAACATGGACATGGACATGGACAAGACGTGTGTGCGCAGCAGCAGCAGCGAAATTATCAAAAGCTGCCGCAAATGTCTTCTTTTGCGCTTCGTCGCCGTCGCCGTCGCGTCGTTTTTGGCCAAGTGTAGCTTGTGAGATACTTTGTTGGTTTGCTGTTACTGGGTGTTGTTTTTGTCTTTGTCTCTGGCTCTGGCTGTGGCTCTGGCCCGATCATTGGCGATCTTGTTAACAAGCCAAACAGCAACGCTTGATTTAACTTCGCTTCGTGTTGTTTTCTAACTTCATTGTCTGAAATTGTATCGTTTGATATTTATTATCTTAGATTAAGTTCAACTCGTTTTTTTATTTGTTTTTGTTTTTGTTTTTTTTTTTTTTCGTTATTTCTTTTTGTTGCTGTGTTGAAATCATTCTGCGAATTATGAATATTAATATTCTGGTTTAATTTTATTGACTTTTGGCAATGAAACCATGGGAATATTTTTTTTTTTTATTGATACGTAGTAAGCTTGTTTAAGACATGTGATGTGGCGACAGTGCGCATTCAGGTTTGTTGCTTAAGTCTTTTGTTGGCAGGCATTTGAATTGAAGATTACTTGTCGTAATTGGCGAAACGAGCAGCAAATTGTTAATAAGTGTTAATTACTGCCCTGACGTGCAATTATAGACGCCAATTTCCGTTGCTCGAATCTTATGAGACAGACGGACACTTGATATGCGCCTAACAATTTATAAGTTATGACGCCCCAAACATATATTAACTACCGTTAGAACTTGCCGATATTTATAACAATTTTATTTAATTAACGGTTTGCCGTAACACACAAATAAAATATGCGTTAAACCCTTAAATTAAAACAAAAAAATAATTATGAAAAAAATCTAACGAATATGCAGCAACTGAAATATATTTCCTGTGTCACAATGTAAGCGCTCAGCGTTGAAACAACAGCGGGCGACTTCTCAGCTCAGGCTCAGGCACAGATATATGTTGAACAACAACAGCAACAACACGAGGTACAAAAGGTATTTGATTTAAGCCGCAAACAGACGGCAGCGAAGTTGAGTCAAATGTAGCAACTTTATTGGTCGCGGCGGGCGTGCATTTTAAATTGATATAAATTGGCGCAGGTAGCTTTGATTTCTTCTACGCTGCTAAGCTTCCTCAATGAATTGGAAAATCAAGAAAAAAAAAAATCCAAATAAAAAATATGTACAAAAATCAAACGCGTTTCCAACGAAAAATATTTGAGTTAAGACAAAAGCAGCAAAGAGTTCGAAAGAAAAAAAAAACAACTCAAGAGCGAATCAAGTTCAAATTAATTGCATGTGTGTGGCGATTAAGGACTTTGTTGGGTTTATGGCGAATCAAATTTTGTTGCCTGTTGCTGCCACTGCCCAAAATCTATGCAAATTAGCAAAGAGCTTGCCATAAACACACACACACACATACTCAACACACACACAGATAGAACATGAGTTGACTTGAGTTGGCCTCGAACATCAGCGCTACAATATTATTTTGTCAGCTTTTTATTGGCGTACATGGGCCATAAGCTACTCAAGTAGTATTTTTGCGATAAAATATAACAGCAATGCTTGTCTGCCTGCCTGCCTCTGTGCCTGTTGTTGTTGTTGCTGAGCGTAATTCTTTTAAACTTGTGCAAAGAGATAGCAAATTTTCAACTACGACGACGAATGGCAACGACAAGTCAAGAACACACGTTGATGCCAAGGAACCTGAGCACAACACAACTTACTGTGAGGATAAGCGTTGGACAAGCAACTAAGTAAGCAGCAAATAAGCAACAGAGGTGCCATGCATATGAACAAGTTCAAGTCGCAAATGCAGGAAACAAGCTAGAGCACTTTAGGCTCAGCCATGTTGGGCACTGCCACGGGCAGGGGTACAGGCAGCAGGCAGCAGGCGGCGACTGCGCTTTGCTATCCTTTGAGATAGTAAAATAACTTGTAACACAACAGTGCGAAAAGGAGACACGCAACAAAGCGAAAAGATACAAAAAAAAAAAATGTATCTATACACTTGGCCAATTACGTGTCTGTAGTTGCTCTCATTTGTGTTTGTTGTTGCTGCTGCTGACTTGCTGACGTTGTGTCTACTGCGGGCACAGGATTGCACACACACACACAGCCATTGACTACAACAACAGCAATAACAACGACAGCAACACCAACTCCAACGCTGCCATTTGACCATAAATGACCAGAAATTTGTTAAACTTCGTACGAAGCATCGCTCAAAAAGTTGTTTAGCGTAATTTTCGATTTTTCTTTTCTTAACTGCTGCGCATGTTACTGTTGTTGTTGTTGTTGGCGGTGTTGGTGTTGCAGGTTTTCGTCGTCGTCGCAACTGTTTTTTTTTGCTATCTGTTGCTGGCTGTTGATGCGCGCGACCTCGACGGCATCAAGTGCAATGCAACATTTTGCGGGCGCATCTTTTACATGTTTAAGTCGTTTGATTTTCTTTAAAAGATTTGCCGTTGTTAGCAAACAGTTTTCCAGCCTTTGTTTTCGAATACTTTTTATTTTATCTATAAGGTTGTTTTTGCTGCAACATTTGGCTAATGGTATGCGCAATTTGCTGTCGGTATTTCTGCCTTTTAGTTAGACTTGAACAACAACAGCAACAAAACAGCGAAACAAATAAACAAGTAAACAAACAAATAAATAGCAATGAGTCTAGCAATTGCAACAAGTGGAATTATGGCAACGTATTGGAAAATGCTTTTAGTGTTTCTCGCTGATTCGCCTTTTTGTCTTTTGTCTTTTGTCTTGCGGTGAAATTGTGAAAATGAAAATAATGTATTTGCCTTATTTGACCTTTTAAAGCTGTAATTATGGCAACGACAAAGGCAAATGTTTTTTGCTTGGCCAGCGTTGACCTTTCAAGGCTTTTTGTCTGATAACTGACAACATTGCCAGCAAGCTAAATGAATTATTATGTAGAGTAACTTTTAAAGATATTTTAAGCAATACAACTTTTATAAAAAGCAGCAAGTTTCGGCGAAAAGAAAGACTAGCCCAACAACAGCAATAACAACTACAAGATGGCATGTTAAATCATGGCGACAATTTGAACAAATACCAAAATAAATAAATTGAAAACAAACAAAGCAAACGGTGAGCAAATTGCAGCAATAGAAAAGTCAACGCAGCCAAATTGACAATTCAGTAGGCAATGGCAAGGAGTTGGCGCGGCGTCTGTGACTGAATCTGAATCTGAGCAGCAACTGGGATGTCGAGACAACGTATGCGAGTTATGCAAAAGAATTTCAGTTATCTTAAGTACGCCTACAAGAACATGTAAATAGACTTTCGGTATCGAAACAGGAACATGGTATGCAATTTGCTCGTTTGACACTTAAAATATGTGGCGACGACAGCGACAGCAACAGAGACAGCAACAACAACATGACATCAGACGAAATGGATTTTCGATAGTTTATTGGAAAATGTCAGTTGACGTTGCCGGCCACGAGAGACACTTGCGACAAGTGGCAGTGGCGAAAGACAATGGACGCAAGTACATTTTATTATTGCATTGCCTGTGTGTATGTGTGTGTGTCTGTGTGTGTGTGTGTTGGATTGCGTATAAAGTTGTTTTGTAACGACTCCATCGACGTGGTGTGTGTGTGTGTGTGTGTGTGTGCGTTGCCAAGCCCTTGCGCAAGGTGCCAGCAAGTTGACGCGTTCGTTGCTTAAGTCTTTTATAAAAAATAGCAAACTTGAAAAGGCCAACATGACAACGAACGCATGAACTTTGCCCACAAAATGCAAAATATTTGCTTGAGTTACACCCGCAATTCGTACATTTAGACGTCGCAACGATTACGTTAGACAAACCGAGGCTGAGCCAGCGTCTGCGACTAAGCACGGGTGAAGCTCGCCGCCGCCGACGCCGCCTAATGACCGCTTGGCTTAATGAACTGCGTGGCCGTTCGACGCTTGCTTATGTCATAGCTTAAACAATGCCGCAACAAGCATGCAACATGGGCGCAGTCGCACAGTGCAACGTTGGCCACTCATCGTTGTCGTCGTCGTCGTCGCTTACATATCTCGGTTTTGTACTTGCGGCACATGCGGCAAGTACAGAGCCCAAGTGGCAGAGTATCAGTTACGAGCTGCCGCACTTTTGCTGCATGAAGTAATACGTTGCCACCGCCCCAACGTAAGACTAACCAACAGCAACAGCAACAACAACAACAATGAAAACAACAAGATAAACAAGCACAACAACAAGCTTCTCTGCCAGAGGAGCGAACGACACACCGGCCAAGCGACCAAGCGACCGAAGCTATCAACTTTGAGTGAATTTGTATGTTCACAGTTCAAAAAGAAAGACGAAAAAAAGCGTTCCACCTAACCTAAGCTAAGCCAGCTTTGCCTGCTAACCCGAGCTTAGTGTAACTTAACCTTACTTCGTCTCCTTGCGCACCGCACGCTCCTCTAGCACAACGTGAAGCTGCTTTGGCGCGAAAGTGATCACAACGCCACCGCCACGATCGCTGTTGTTGCTCTTACTTCTGTCGGTGGGGTATGCGGTGGTGATGATGATGCCACTGGTGCTAACGCCAACGACAAAGTTGCCTGCGCGCTTTACAATAGCTCAAGAATACCGCTATCATTATTCTTAAACTGTAACTTCACTCGTTCGTTCGTTGTTGTTGCTATTGTTGTTGTTGTTGTCTACTGTGCAAAGCAGCTTGGAACATTGCACAGTCTGCGGCCGTCCGTCCAATTGTCCAAGTGTCCCTCCGACTGTGTCGCACGGTTGGTTCTTATTTTAATGAACTTACGTTCTATTTTTCGCTGATCTTTCGCCACTAATAGGAACGTGTTCACTTCAACGCAAGACAGAGGCGCAACAACAACAACAACAACACCCGCCTGGGCTCAAGTTAACTTGCCTTGACTTGACTTGCTTACAAACTATGCTTAAGTGATTGTCAAGTTAGGCTTTTAATTTATCATCCATAGACAAGGCGCTGGTCGGTTGTTCTTGTTCTTGTTGTTGTTGCTATAGCAGGCGCAGGAGTCTTCGCAAGCCAACGGTAGTGTTCAAACGTAAACTCCGACGACTTTGACTCGGGTTAACCCAAGGGTTATGCTACTAGAGCGCACAAGATGTATTCCGATCTTTCGGTCTCTCGGTCTCTCTGTCCGTCGATCTGTCAGTTTGTCCCAGTAGCCCTATCGCTTATTTGCTTAGTTGCCTCGCAAAGTGTTTTTGTGTGCTGCTTCTATGACTTTGTGTTGCATAATCTTTTGTGGCAACGTGTTTCCTTGACAGAGTATGGCAGGAGTTTTGTGCTACGGTCCACCTGGGTGTTCGTACAACAAACTTTAAGCAGCCCAACAGCTCACAGCTCAGAGACTCACCATAACGTTCTACATTCCGGCATAATTGATTTTAAGCTTAGGTCGCTAATAAATCGTAACTTTATCGCTTTTCGTTGTAAAATGTTGCTGCCACTGCTGTTGTTGTTGTGTCTGCTTTTTAGTCAACCCAGCAACTCTTTCTTTTTTGTTGTGTTGTTGCAGCCTATTGTTGATAGCAGCACTTGTGCTAAGCACCTTTGGTGGGTGGGTGGCTTTCATTGCAGGCCATTGTAAGAAGGTCTAATGTTTATTGTAAAGTGCACAAATCCATATTGTCTTGCTTGGTGTTCTTCGATTCGAGCATAAATAATGATAGCGCGCTCTTTATGGCCATGGATAGCGATAGAACAGCGCTGCAAAGTTCAGCTATACAAATAGAAAGTTCGTAATGTGTTTGCCTTCACACAATAATTTTGCAAGAACTTATTAAGTCTGTCTGGAACGCCATTAAGTTGAGTGGCGGGCATTTTAAAGACAACACTTTTTCATAAAACAATTTCAGCGTTCTTGCCAATAAACAAAAATATTAAATTAAAGAAGAAAGAAGATTGAATTAAGCAGTTTTGATAAGTTTTAACGCTAGACTGTATTATGTGGCATTAAGAGCTATATAACATGCGTTTATTCAATGTTAAAAAACTGACAACTCGATAAAGTTGCCTTTAAAAAAAAACTTTAAGCAATTCATACATTTGGGCGCTATGAGAGCCAATGACATAGCCACAGACAAAAGCCTCAAACTTATAACTTCTCGCTTGTTGCTTCATGTTTAAGAAATCAATACAAAAACTCAGCTCAGCTCAGTTCTGTAAGCGCAGCTTATTAGTACATCATTTAAGCGTGTACTTTGCCACTTCGACTACTTATCCAAGATGCTGGCAGTGAACGCGTTGCTTCCTGCTCATTAAATTTGAAAATATAGCTGCTGTTGTCATATAAATCTTGTTTCCATCAATATTGACCTGTCACTGTCGTCTTCAAGCAGCGGCCAAAGTCAATGCTGGCTGGCCAAGGTACTTGCATTATTGAATGCCAACCCTTTGGTACGTAACGTATCAAAAATTCAATATAATCACGCCGCACGCATCTTGACCATGCCATGGCAGTGGTCAGCCAACTTGTATGGCGAGTGTATGACGACAGTGTTGACAATTATTTTTGATTTTTGCGATTTTTCGCGCCCAACCGAACCAGTCGACTGCACTCAAGTTGTGTGGAGAGAAGAGGCAAGCAAACAAACAAACAAACACACTTGACGGCAGACACATGTGTGTGTACGTACGTAACTGAGGTAAAGCAAAGCGTTGACATGACCAAACACTTGCCACTTTGAAGTGCGTAACTGTTGTCAATAAACATGGCCTAAAGGCAAATAAATAAGCAGGCAAGCAAGCAAACAAACAAACTTACGTTCGTAGTTGGCTAAGTCAGGCATTGGGCCAGCAGGTGAGGAGCCTATTAGACGCCAAAGCCGAAGTCCAAAGTGTTCCATTCATGTGTCAGCGCAGCACTTCTTTTATGTCATCATTTCACAGTTAAGTGGGAACGCTCAAACATTTGCCTAGGCCCAGCAATTGCACCAAGACGCCTTTGTGCGTCGTCTTCAAATTCAAATTCAAATTGAAATTCAGATTCGGTAGTTGTCGCCTTAAACAAATCAATTTTCGTGCTTCTTCAACAAGAAAACCATCACATAACACATAAGCCAATTAGGTTTTTACACGCGCCAACACGCCCGCCGCCCCCGCCTGCTGCAGTTGTGTGGCAAAGTGCGAGTGCGCGAAAAAATATCTCGCCTAATTGACATTTTCAGCTCAAGAATTTATTGTACCCAAAGCGTACATAAGTTATTCCCTTTGGAAATGAATACATACATTTGCGGTGACGGTGACAAGCATGAGTGCAGTTGAATATGGCATTGGATTTGTACGTTGTAACTTTGGCTCAAGAGTGCGACACACACACACACAGACACACACACGCGCGAACAAGCAAAATCAGGCAACGCTACAAAATGTGTTTCAATCGTTTCCTCACACTCGGTTTGGTTGGCTTTGCTTGGCTTGGCTTGTGCGTAGCCTTTTTGCAGACCATAAAGTACAAGTGAAGCATTTGCTTTGTCTGCCACCAAAAACCTCCTGCGCACAGCGTTGTGTTGTTGTTGTTGTTGGTGGCGATTTTGGCTTTAAAGATGTTTGTTTGTGTGCAAGTGTTTCATCGTAGGAGCTTTGCTTCTTTTGCCAACTCAACAGTAAAATGTCAACAGTAGTTTATTATTGTTGCTGTTGTTGTTGCTGTTGTTGTTAGTGTCATTTGACTTTTTGTGTGCACTGTTAAGGCATCTGACAGTGACAGTTTGTAATGCGCTAATTTGTACGTTGGCCACTTTTGTTTTGTTTTTGTTTTGTTATTAGTGATAAAACTCACCGATAAGCGTAAATAGAGTTTTCATGGCTTTCATGGCTTTGGTCGAACGATAAGATCAACAACAGTTATGATCGAAATTTCTAAGAAACGTTTGCGCTAATAAACACCTTAAAGTGTTGAGATACTTTTTCTTATTTATCAGCATGCGTCATCTTGTGGCAAAAGCCATCGTTACCGCCCGTCGTCACTTGTGCGTGCCAAATATGTGTACCCTCTCTTCAAATCGATCACGTCGCTCCCAACAGCAACAACAACATGCTTAGCATTAGTACAAGGCGTACAACAAAAATTATAACAATACAAAATGGTTTTACATGCATCGTAAGTATTTATAGGCATAATCTCGACAACGTTGTCTGGCATTGTCTTTGACTTGACTTTGACTCGGACTCGTTGTTGGTGAACGGCGCGGCAGACTGAAATGCATTAATTCAATTTACGCATGCCAACGTTGCACTCAACACTTGCAGCAGGCGCGTACACTTGCAACGAGCCAAAGAGCCAACGGGCCAGGCAAGCCACCAACCAACCAACCGACCAATCGACCGACCGACCGAACCGAAGCGAACGCCTCTTCAGGCAATCGTTGGCAGGCGTTTCGCCAGAGTTGTCATCTGCAAGTGATTTGGCACCTTCGCGCTTATGAGTGGAGTGTCGCTTGTTGGTGCCACGTCCCGATCTGTCCCGACGACCACTTGCAGAAATATGTGAAAAACGCTTACAATGTTTGTCCAAGAGATTTCTTTGTAAATGTGTTGATTTTCTTTCCTTTTTTTTTGTTTTAATGTTATTGTTGTTGTATTAAATGTTGGCAGGCAAATTTAAGAGCAACGCAATCAGTGGCAAAATCTCTTTTCACACACACACATGGACACACACACATGCACATACATGCCAATTGGTTGTGCTGCATAGTGTTTGCTTGGCTCGTTGCGCAAGTGCAAAAGTTGTGCGTTATTTGGCATCTCTTTCGCACACACACATGCAGAGTTGTCACATAAGTGACAATTTTATTTATTTAAAGTTCATTTGGCAGCTTCATTTGCTTGTCAGCGTGACTAATGCGCATGTGCATGATGCTTGTCCGGCCGCTTCAAACATGCTCCGCGCATTGACACCTACACAGTCGCCCCCTCTTTCACCTTTCACGCCCCAACAGCGTTTCAATATGTTGCAATTAATTTGTAACCGATTATCATCTTCAGGTGCCAAATAAACTTTTCATACGTGCGCATAAATTGCATGAAAGCAGACAAAAAATAAAAAAAAGCCACGACTGTCTTCCGATACTTATTTTGGCACCGAGCGCGACTTTGAGATTGAGTTCGAGTTCAGGTTCAGGCTGTGGCTGCGACTGTAGCCACTTGGACGCTGCCTCTGCCTCTGGCTCTGCCTTTGGCTCAGTTACAGTATCAGTATCAGTTTAGTTGGCGCAGCAACTGCTTTATGTGCGACACTTTCGAATAAACCATTCAACAAACAACTTCTTTCACTTGACACCGAAATGACAACGAATCGAAAAGAACGAAAAACAACGCAAGAAGAAGAAAAAGCCAGCCAAACACATTTCGGTTACATGTGCAACACCAAAAGCGTAGCATTTTCAGTACAAGACTCCAGACTCCAGATTCGCGATTTGCGATTCGCGACTCAAGGCAAACACCTCGCGCACCATCACACACACACACACACACAGAGAGAGACTTTGAGTTGGCTTTGCCGGCAAACCGCCAACACTTGACGGATTTAATTATTTCGATTTGCAGCAACCAAATTCAGTATTGCATTCGGACCAATGGCTTGGGGCAGACGCAATCTGCCACGGCCGCGACTGCGACTTCAGCGTGGCTTGGCTTAGCTCAGCTTCGTGTTGCGTGTCGCCGGCATTCCATGCATCATGTCCAATCGTAATGAGAAAATATGGCGTTTGTGATACAATAAAGTGTGCTTCGCACTTATGTTTTTCTGCGATGGTGCCAACTGAGGAAACCAACGCCCCCCCTACGCCCCACCGCCCGGCCGAGTGACACCTTCGGTAACAAACTTAACCTGTCTCGGTATCTGCTTCACTTGTGTTTGAGTTGTTCTTGTCGTTGTGCTTGTTGTTGTCGTCATCGTTGCTGTTGTTGTTATTGTTGTTGTTGTTGCACTTTGTTGTTGTATTATAATTGTGCCTGATGTACTTGTTCTTGACCCTGCCTGCTGACCAATCTGTCTGACTCACTGTTGGTCAGATCGACCGACCGTCTGTCTACTATCCTCCCCCTCCCCCTCTCTAGTTGTTGCTGCCACGGCTCGTTTTCAGTTTTGTTAAATTATGTTGACAAGTTTCTGTTGGTTCTCGTTGCTGATATTCTCACTCATTATTGCATAAGTGGCATTAAGCTGTAGTTGATTTTTAGAGTGACCAGTTTTTTTTTTTCGTACAATAAAACAAGTTATTATTAATAATTGAAACATCATAAGCAAATATAATAAATGTCATAAAAACTTACATAATCACAGACCTTATGCAAAGCACAGCTGGTCACTCTGCACAGCGAATGCACGCCCGCATATCACAAGCCAATTTATGCCACATTTAGTTGCTTACTCGCTTGCATGTTGCACAAATGGAGCGATTTATGCAACAATGAAGAAGAAAGCTGCTGCGCCAAACGCCAATTTCAGCTGAACAGTGGCCTGGATGGACCAGGCGGCGGGTGGCAGGGCGGCGCAGGACAGGCCATTTGGCAAGCCTAATGTTTGCAGTCATTTATTAAATGTCGCAGCAAAACGACAATAACTTTATCAGTGCAACAAAGCATGCAAAGCACAGACAAACAAACACATGGAAAAGAAGCGCTGGCACGATGAGGATGATGATGATGATGCAACAGGAGTAGACGCCAATGATGTGTGAGTGTGTCTAGCGCAGCGGCAATGACATGCGTGCAAACTCAACGCTGTGGCATGTTTGTCGCCGACAAACAACGACTCATGTGTGTGTGTGTGTGTGTGTGTGTGTGTGTGTGTAGCATGTGGCACGCTGCTGTGTCACAACCGAACATTAAAGTCCAGTCAGGTGTATTGTTACATTTGTAATGGCCGTACGACGCGCAACACATGTAACTGAAGTCCGACACTTTTGATTACAAAATGGCAGCGAAAAAAAAAAGGCATATTTATATTGTCACTTTGGCTGGCAATGGCATGGGTGCTGCGCTGATTTAAGTCGCACTTAAGTTGCTCATTAAATTCGCGTTTAACAATCATTTTCACGCCGTTTCCGCACTCCACGTCCGATTGCGTGTCACGCGAAAACTCACCGCGCAGCTTGGCATGTGTCGGCGCCATTAAACGCGCACTCATGGCTGCCGCCATTTTGTGTGTTATAAATATTTACATTTTTACACAAATTAGCAAATAAATATTCATTAATGCATATTGTATACGAAATGACAATCGCACAAACTTGATATGAAACCTGTTCGTCTAAAATTAACAGACATCAAATAAAATGCTGACAAAAAAAAAAAAAAAAAAATAGCAGAAAAACAAATTTCAATGGCGCGCATAATAAACTTCAAATAATTAGCAATCAAGTGGTCAAAAGACAAACCAAAAAAATCATATTAAAACTGGCGCAAAAATCACAAAAACGCCAACAAAACCCGAGCCGACTAATGTCGAAGTCGTGTTTGCGCATGAACTCAAAAAAATAAAAAATAAAAAAAAAATAAAAGCATTTTGAATGCAAATTTTGGGCTCATAAAATAAATTCTTTTTTTGTGTATTTTTTGGGCGACGGCTGCGGCTGCCAGTTGCTCATATAATTTGCAATAAATTCTAAGATTTTATGCTGATTCAGGGTCAAAAAACGCGGCATTGCCATTTCAATGAACCTTATGGCAGAATGGCGCCGTTCAACGCGTTGACAAATTCATTTTTAGCACAAAGAAAGTTGAGTTTCTTTTGCGCATGAGTTCAACATTAAAATGCCAGACTCATCAGCAGCAGTCAGCGAACCAAGCACAGTGCCAAGATACGTTGCGTTGACTAGGCAACTCTGTCAAAGCGACACTTGCTGTAGACAAACCCCCCGTGCCATGATAGACGCCAATAGCATCGATCAACTGCTGCGTCAGCGAATCAGGTGTTGCCTATTTTGTTGACTAACCTGTCTGGCCTTTGTTTCCGTGTTGTTGTTGTTGTGACAAACGTTTATCTGTTAAGTTAGACACAAACACACACACATTCATAGAGAAGTTAGTAAGCAACTTGTTAGTCGACATTCTAGTTTTGTTGTCGACAATTTGCATTAATTATTGACAGTTTTTTTTATTTTTTTTTTTTGTTGTCACAATCAATGCGACATTTTGTCGTTGTCGTTGTTGTTATTGATTTTTAAAATGGTCTCTCATAAAACTTGTATAATTTTTTATGAATTTCTAACGCTCGTTATCATAATGATCAATTTAAGTAGCCGCGCGCCATCGTTTTGAGACAAAACTGATAAGTTAACTTAAATTAAAATGAGTTTTTAAAACGCTTTCATGGAAATTTTATTGTAAGAAATGTGCTTCATTGTATTTTAAGTAATTTGGTTAACCCGGAAAACAACAAAATACAACAAAATACAACAAAACAAAGCACACTAAAACCCAACACAACGGAGAAAAACAAACGATGTTGATGGTGGGACGTAAACTTTGCTCCAATTTGAATTGAAATTGCCGCTAATGAGTTGCACAGTAAATTTGAAGCTGATTTGTTTGATCTAATGAAATTGATAATGAACTTGGTTTTGAGTTTGCTTTGATTGAGCGTAAAGTATTTGTGTTGAAAGCTTTGAGATAAAAATGCCATGACATCGTTTAAAAGTGTAACTCAAATAAATGTCAGTTGTAAACTTAGTTTGAAGTGCCTTGAAATTCTTAAAAAAAATATACATATATATATTTAAATGACATTTTAGTCTTCACTTCGCAATTCTTGAACTTCCGCAAGAACTTGTTTACTTCATTAATGTCAATACAAAGCATGAAAAGCGTTTTAAACAAAATTGTCTGCTTGAGGAACTTTAACACTTGAAATTTCTGACGTTCCAATTACGAAACGAAAACACTCGAAATATGAGAAAAAGTGCCCACACATAAGACTCATTCTGAAAACTAATTAAGCGCCGAACGGCTATTGATATATCAGAAATGCAAAATCAAAATAAATATTAGCATTAGAATGGCTTTGCTTTTGAAGAACAAAAACAAAAAATAACGCTTAGAATAAACAAATTGCGTCTGAGTTGCGTTGAGTTGTCAGCAACTCGAAATATAAACAATTTTATTAGCATAACAAACGAGAGGAAAATCAACTAACGTACAATCGTACAAACGACGAGTGCGACTGAACAAGTGACCGTGACATTATTAACACCACAAAGTGACACAACAATAAAAATGTAGTCGATGAGGCGCTACAACACATCAGCTAAAAAGCATCATCAGGCAGGCAATAAAAATGGACCAAAGGAATGCGGCAAGTGTCCAATATGCAATCAGAACACACACACAGACAGACAGACAGACAGCGGGCGACTTGGCGGCGTGTAGGCAAGAGCAAGAACAAGAACAAATAGGCAGGGAAACAAACAAACAAACTGATTTCAAACAATTTGTGCTCTCTTCTCGAGCCTGAATTGAAATTGTTTTATTATAAAGACATTCACATGTCAGCGTCGGACAACAAAAGCAAAATCGCGGCAGGTTCGGTTCAATGGAGTCGCGGCTGGTTCAATCTAGCAAGGTGGTCCTTATCTAGGCACGACGTGCACTCACACACACACAGGCGGCCGCACATGGTACGTACAAGCCAAAAGCCAAAAGCCACAAGCAAGAAAGGGAGGCATAGTCTAGTAAAAGAGTGAGCGGCAGAGGGAGAGGGAGCGCGAGTGAGAGGCGCCTTTGACAGCTAAGGAATTGAATTGTTTATGGCTGACACTTGTAATAAAACCAAACAAAAAACGCTTTAGAAGCCATAAAAGCGACATTACAAGCCGCGGATTTGGCGACTTTGGTCAAATGCGAAGTTTTTAAGGCAACCAATTGGCCAGGAATGCACATATACATACATATACTATACATGATGTTATTTGCAATTGCCATGTCGATGAAAATGAAAAGTTCTTTGGTTAAAGCCAAGAATTTGTGTGTATTTCTATCATTTAAGCGCGCTAATGCAACTTGATTAGAGGCAAGTAAGTTATCGCCGAATTCGAGACATCCTGAAAAGCACAATTTACATTATTATCAGACAATTTTGCGCGCGTGTTAACAAGTGTAGTTAGTACCTGTTAAACCAGACTAGACTAGACTAGACCAAATCAGTCGCGCCAGCCAACCAACCAACCAACGAACCAGACAACGAACCGTGTCTAGTCTAGTCATCGAAACGTGGTGTTTCGCATCAGCATGAGCAAATAAATGCGAAATGCCACGCAAACGTGAAAAAAAGGTGTCAACGCGCGCGTTTTTCTGCACAACGCGGCAGTTGTCAGCACATTAATTTCATTTGCATTTCCGCTCTGTGCGGGTTTCACATTTCCAACAAGAAGAGTAAAAAACATAAAGAGGCAAACATTTGGCACAAGCGGCAACAAGTGCGTGCCTACTCGAATGAATCGTCGTTGTTAATTTTGTTTGTGCGCGTTTACTACTTCTTGTAACGCTCGTGCCTCAATGGCCCACTCTGGCATACACAAGCCATGAACATGAATCAGCGACAAACGCACACATACACACACACATACGCATGTATTTTTGATTACTTACATAGTTTTGCTATTACTACAATTTTTTATACATTTATTTACAGTTTTTTGTCTTTGGTGTTTTTTTTCCAGCATTTTTTTGCATTAAAAAATCAAATTCAAATTTGCGGCTGAGCAACGATTTTGCGCAGTCCACGCATGCGCAAAAACACGCGCCTCCATTTAAATACGCAACTTCGTTGTTGTTGTTGTTGTTTTAGCCTTTGTAGTCATAGTCATGTGTGTGTGTGTGTGTGTGTTGGCTTATTTGTTTTGCATTTTTTATTTTTGTTTACTCAATGATTTTGCTCTAATTGTCTGGCATAGGAGGAGTGTGGCAGAAGTAGCAGAAAAAAACTGTCTGCAGAATATTAATAGCCCATGTTATTGATGGCAAATGCTCGTCGATTTTGGCGTAATTAAGTCATTAAGTGTTTTTTCGGGTTATTTATGTTCGTTACTTGAATTTGGCGAGCGAACAACTTTGATTCTTATCAAAAAACAATAACAAGTCGCTTGCATAAAGAACAATTGCTTTATTTTATAACAAAGTGAGACAAAATAAATCTTTACTGCCGCAATTAGCAATGAAAAGAAAACTTTACGTTTTGTTTGTTCAACAGATTTTATTTAAAAGAAAGAAAAAAGAATATGCTATAAAACCTTGTAACTCTTTTGCTTGACCGAAATACCAAGCCGTGCAACCTGTTGCACTCGACCACACCACACCACAGCACACCAAATGTCGCGACTATCTCACGCGCACGCATATCTGTACATAGATTTATGTCCGTGCCCTTTTACGGGTAATTTAAATGAAAACCATAACGAATTAAATTGAAAATTACCAACTGTGCGCCGCCGACCAATGTCGAACCTATACAAGAGCAACAAGAACAAATTTTTATATCGCTCTGGAGAAATTATTGTGTCACGCGGATTAAAGTGAAATTCTTTCTCGACAGCACAAAGAAGGTAAAAGTACATGATGAAATGACATGACATGCAAAAGGTATGAAGAAAATCTAACATATGAATGCAATTAATCATTTGAAGAGTTCACTGCATTTTGCTTGAAGGAAGCTGGGAATGAACCAAAGGTCGCACAGATGACACCGAGCCAGACAACAACGACGATGCAAAACGCGTCGGAGTAATAAAAAAAAAAAAAAAAAATTTGAAATTAACAAAATAAATTCATTCTTTTGCCTAATTTTATGCACGCAGACATGAAATGTGTGGCGAGGCGAGGCGGCGTTCTGTTTTGATGGCTGGGCTGGCCCTGCGGAATTGCTCCGCCACCGTACAAATCGCACACGCTGCCATCTGCTCTTGAATATGCCATGAGGCCACACAAATTAAAAACCAACAACAACAGCAACAACAACAGCAGCCGCAAGAAGTATCGTCATATTTTTTTTTCCCATTTTATTTTCGTTTTATTTAAACTCGGCACTAGTCGTAGCTACTTGATTAATTTAGCGTGCACAATGATTAAGTACTTTTGGGCATCTATCAAAGTCAGCGCGGGCAGGACGATTGCAGTCTCATTTGGTTGCAGGATACTCTTCTTGTTGTTGCGGTAGAAAGTAAGGATGTACGGTGTGTTTTTAGGTTGGCTGAGTGTCAGGGCGCATCACCCTCATTTTAATTACACGAAAACAAATGAGTCATTTTCGTGTTGTCTGTTGTCGGTGTTAGTTTGAACTTTTCTTGCTCCTTTCCACACACTCGCTATTTATTTTTTTTTGCATGTAATAAGGAAGTGAATTGAAATCTCTGTTACCTTCTGTTACTTTAGCATTTATTAAGATTTTTTTGTTAAAATAAAATTACAAATTGCCAAACAGTATCGATTGAATGTACTTCTATCTTTCTCTCTAAGCTGTCTTCCGTTGCCTTCTGTTGCAAGCAAGCGTTGTCATTGCATGCAATTTATTATGTTGCACTTTATTAATATCATATTTATGCATATTACAGCGGAGAACACACCCAGCAAAGACACACACCCTCGACAATTGCAACCCTTCGTGGGCAACAACCGCTGACCTGTTAGCAAACCATTAAAAGTTCACGTTTTTTTCGATTGCTTCTTCTGGCTTATTTACAATGAAAAAATTATAATTAATGAGGTGCACAGCGAAAGCGTCAGAAGGCAAAAAGTTACCGGCAAACTAAGTTGTGCTGCACAACGCTACAAATTAAATAAAATATAAAATAGTGAAAAGGGATAGGGTGGAGTTCACTTGAATGGAGTTGAGTTCAATGAGTGAGTGAGTTCAATTTGTGGTGTTAGACGCGTGGCCTCCTGCACCGACTGACACAAGTTACCTGCCTGTCTGTCTGTCTGTTGGCCGTCTGGGTGTCAGACGTCGTTGTTGTTACAGGGCACAACCTTTGGCCAACAACACTGAATGAGGCAAAACAGTTGTAATAATGAAATAAAAACAAAACACAAAAAAAAAACAAACGTTTGCACGCGTCTGCTCAAAGCTTTGACTGTGCCTCCAATTGCGATGGCGTGTGTGTGTGTGTGTGTTTGCGTGGGTGTGAGTCACGTGACGCGCCAACGACAACACTGCTATCGCAACGCCATTGCTGCCTCTGCTATTCGATGCGTATTTGGCTATGGATTTAAATGCACTAAGGCAGCAAGGGGGTTGGCACATATGCCAAGGGGTAAGCGGAAGTAAGGAAGACTTCTGCCTTCTGCATTTTCATTTATTAATACTTTTGCTCGCCGGTACGTTTAACCAAACACGCAACTTGGCAAATTAAGCCAGTCTAACTCCGCTTTTGGCTGGCTGGCTGGCAGACTGGCAGACTGGGCGTGTGTCGTCGTTGTTGGCAAGGGTGGGGCGAAGGCGGTGGCAGTGCGTGCGCACATTAAAATTAATAATAAACGATTTCTGTGTAATAACAATAATTTTCATGAAAATTTAGTGGTTGCATTTTCCATCGATGTTGCACAGTTCGGCTACAATTTTCTATTTCATTCATGCATTTGGGTGGGTTGAGCATTTTGTGCACGCAATTGAAAATTGATTGGTAGCTATATTTGGTTTTGTTTTGTGTAGGCTTCATACAATTAAATGTACACCAATCTTGGCAGTGGCATCAACGACGAAAAAAAACCCAAATCAACGTCAACATACGCCATGGCTTGGCTAAATGCAAAAGGTACAACAAAGTAGTATTTAATATGTAACCTGTTTCCAGAACGCAAATGCTTAAGCTGATAATATAGAAATCGCTTAGCCTGCGAGCGTTGCACAACAAAGTTATATGCAAATTACTACATTCAAGTTGCCACAATTCGTAGCTAATCCATTGAAATTCCACACTAATGATAAGCACCAAAAATAGATGCACTTAACTGAGCGACAAGCGAGCGAGCGAAAGAACGAGCGAAAGAACGTGTGAGTGCATCGAGATGAACTCATAAAGAACACGCTCATTATAAAATAATCTCGCTACGTAGTTGGATGATGCGCGCTTCAAAATGAACGTTGCCAAGGCGCATGTGGCGGGGGGGAAAAGCGCAAGTTGAAACATAAATTTTTATAACGCACCCGAAGCAATTGCAACCATAAGTCTCACTATCATTTACAAAAGCCGATATAGAGCCATATAAAGTTTGGTTGCCTGTACAAGAAAATCGCACTAAACACCAACTACTGCATGGGATTACGTTGAAGTAAACTTCTGCTGTCGCTGACGATGATGATGACGATGAGGATGAGGATGAAGATGAGGCTGGCGATTGAACCTGTGCGATTGGCTTTCAATCGTATGCCATGCCTGAGTATGAGTATGAGGCAAGTATGCAATCATACCGCACCTCAATGAAGAAAGCCAAAAGACTATGGCATGCAGAGAGTGGGCGGCAGTTGTTGGTGTTGGCAAAGAAGAAGAAGCAGACGGCAGTTTTCAGTGGTAAGGCAAAAATATAAACAGCATGTTCAATAATGTTGCCACTTTTGTTTTGTAACCTGTCGAAGGTGTTGAAGATGATCATGTTTTGCCATGCCGCAACGCAACGCAACGCAATGCATCTAGGCTCAACGCAGCACCCCCAATGCAACACAACCAACAACAGTGAAGAAGACTATGAACGACAATGGCTTGCTCAAATGTAGGGGCGAATGAACGAACACAACAGACAACAACGAACGACACTGGACAGACAAATAACAATTGAGTCGCCGCCGCCGCAAAGTATTCATCTCTCTCTGTCAGGCAGGCACTCATTCAGCGAGGTTGGCTCACTGGCTGAAAGTCGGTGCAACTGTCTGTCCAAATAAAATTGCCACCATACAAAATATCGTTGCCTTCGCATCTTTAGCGCGCTCTCATTGTGCCGTTGGTGCTGCCTTGTGAACGGCGATGATTCTCTATCGATCGATCGATCGTACTGCATCTTCCACTGCGCTGCGCTGCTGCCTTCCTTCAATTCGCATCATTTTTTCACATCATACAACTCGCTTGCACTCACAAGTCTCTACGATTGCCGCGATCAATGATCAACGCCACAGCCACGGCCGTCATCATCATCATCATCATCGTCGTCGTCATCGTCGTCAGCGTGGTCATCGTCAACGCTATGATGATCATCGGTGCTGCTTGCCACTTGTACACTTGTTGCTGCGGGTTTGCGGTCGCCGACACTCAGCGACGTTCGACGCTTCGACGTTTCTTCATCGTATTTCAGTTAATTTTTCTTCTGGTCGATGCCGCCCGCTCGCACGCATTCATTTGCGGGCTCATTGTGGTCAAAACACGACCAGCGCAAACAGTCCCGACCTCAGACTCAAACTCAGACTCATCCTCAATCCAATTCTTGAACGATCTTTTGTTCTTGATGCTTTTATTTATTATTTTTATTTATTTTAAACTCACTTTTTGTTTTCCATTTCTTTTTTTTTTTTGTACGTTTTTTTGTTTATGCCAACACAGCAAGTCTGTTGCTCCTACACTTTGCCTGCAACTTGTTCGCTCAACTTTGTTTTTTATTTATTTAGTTTTTTTTAACTCGTTAAAATTGATGTCCGTCTGCGTGGGTCCATTCATTCGGCCGACCGGCAAACCGATCGAACGGCGTGTCTAGCAGAGCATTCTTTTATAATTCCATTTCGCGAGAATCTTTTTTTTTCTTCTTCGTTCTTCTGGTCTTCTCCAAATGCCTCTGCCTGCCTGCCTGACTGCCCTTTGTGAGTTGCACGTTTGCGCGTTTCACAGAATGTTCCTCTGCTCGTTCTATAGAAACTGCTGTGCTGTGCTGAGCTGTGCTGTTGCCCTTGCCACAGTTGTAGGTGATGCTGGATTATAGTTGGGCTTTGGCAAAAAAACAACAAAAAAAACTGTGTTCGAAGTTCGCTTGATTAAGCCCGTCTCGGCCTCATTTGGCCTAGAGCGTCAAGTACCTGTTGCTGGCTTCACTCACAACCTCACAGAATTGTTTGTGGTTTTGGATCTTTTGTTCGACGCTTTGCTTGCTGTGCTGTGCTCTGCTCCTACGGAACGTGCTGATCTCGTTGATTTCATTTCTAGCCCTTTTGCTACGCTCTTTTACTACTTTGTTTAGAACGTTTTTTAATGTTGGTAATAATATTTTTGTGCCTACAGCAGGTTCATTATTTTATGCTGGTGCAGGTGATTTTATGCCTTGTAAGGTGAACATATTTTCATATATGTACGTGTATACTTTTTGTAAGTTGTTTTAAAAAAAAAAATAAAATAAAAATAAATAATAATAAAAATAACGAAAAACATCATAAAAATTTGCTACTAATTGAATTGACACGGACTTATTAAAATCATGTAATATTATATGGTAAAGTTGGCTTTAAAAAAAATTATTGCTTTACAAATTGCTAATTAGTTGTGGTTAAACATGCTTGGCTTTGAGCTTATGAGCAGCTTACGCTTACTTTAAAATACATAAAAAAAAGTGCTTTTAAATAAAAAAAATTTACATCGCAAAATTCCAAAAAAATCGTTGAAAAACGTAGGAATTTTTATTTGAAAGAATAGCAGACAAACGTCAAGCAATCATGTCTTCATTATGTGACTAACCCAAATCTGTGAAATTCATTCGCATTTCATTACCAAATAAATAAATTGACATTCAATACTTTATGGTGTATAAAGTTTTTATCATTTGCTTAACGAAAATCATTTCACATGCCATGCCAGGCGCACGATTCGTCTCAACCACACCGATTGAGGTCAATATCCTTGACTAAATGCAGGCCACAAAAAGGAACTCATTTAGTCGGCATTTACGAGCATTTCCTATAAAACTTTATTACGTTTTTAATTAAAAATCGCTTTATGTTCACACAAGCGTAAGCGAAATTCTATAATATAAATTTACAACTTAATGCCCGAAAAACAAAAGTATCTACAGCCAAGGCAAGGCTTGCTTCCTGCTAGTGAAAAATAGCGCGCCTACAATACGATCGAACGAGAAGTTAAGCATTTCGTTGATGGCCGCGTGAACTTGAAATATTAAAATGTGCGCACGCGCTTCGAACGCACATAAAAACGCATATTGAAATAAATCCACAAATTTACAACAATTATAAGCGAAATAATCCTGAAGACATAAACGTCGATTTCGCCAATTATGGGCAACAGCTCATTTCGCATGCTAGGCTCGGTCACTGCAAGCGAGACAAGTGCCAAGTGCCAATATGATGAAGGCAATGGAGTCGACGACGATGACGACGATGACGACGAGTTTGGCGCTGTTGTCAAAGACTTGACTGCAAGTCTGAATCGCCAGCGTCGACACCTGATGCACCGGAATTGTGACTATGCAATGCAACGCCATGCCAAGACGACCGACGCCGTTGAGATTGTTGTTGTTGTTTGTCTTCTTCTTTATTTCTTTCCGCTAAATAGCAAAAAACGTTTTATCTGTTCATTTCAACTTGTTTGGCTTGATTAATTCCGCGCCTGATCGCTGCAACGCGCCTGGATTGTGGGTTCGGCTGTAAAAGCGAATGAACGCAACACTATTAATTTACAGATTTTTTTTATATTTGTGTTTCTTTGCTGTTTTTCTTGGCGTTATTTGCGCTTTAAGAGTGCGATCTGAAAAGGAAACGATTGTCGCCTCTGCCGACGACAACGGCTACGACAACGAAGGTGATGGTGTCGGTGTCGGTGACGGTGACTGTTGGCTAAAATTGTCTGGCAACAGTCACCGACCGCCAGACCGGTCGATTCAGACTCAGGCCATAAGCTCAGTCAGGCAGGCAGGCAGGCAGGCACAGGTTGTAGTTAATGAACGCCCGCGCATAGTCTTCAGATGATTTAGTGTTGGCGTTTCTTTTCAGCAAGTGGTTACCGATTACAATAATCGTTTATGACTTTGATTGTTGCAAGATAAATTTCTGAATATGGTTAAGCCTATGAAACTCATTTGGCCAGCGTTCTTTAATACGCTAATAAGAATAGTTTCTCAATAACGAATACTTGACGCAATCATTTGTTGACATACGTATTCTAGTTGTATGTAAACATAGCAAGTTATCTGTACATACGGCAGTCTAACATTTGATGTTGTGCTTCATAAAGGGACGTCCATAAATCTCATCAATTGGGAAATGGAAAATCTTATATGAACTTTTCAGTTAGTTTTTTTAAATTTTAAGCAAAATCTCATGTGGGTTACAGAGGAAAGGGTTCGTCAGAATCTTACCAAGTGTGGTGTCTAAATTTCAAGAAAAAATCTCACAAAGTTTATGTATGTCTCTCAATTATTAACAAATCAATTAGAATTTTATACGACGAATCTTTTGCAGTTTCAAAAACCGATTACCCAACTTTGTTGTAAGCGTTTTTTATTGCAGCACCAAATCCTCATTTTGTTTCCTCCGACGTGTGCGGTAAAATGCACAAAAATGCGTTGCCTTTAATGAAATCTGCACTTTTGCCTACTCGCACACGCGGCTTTTCAATGTCGTCGCTGTAATAAGTGCTGAAGAAAACCAGAAAAAAGCCACAAAAAAAACAAAGTAATAACATCCAAAGGAGCTATACAAAAAAAGCGGTTCCAAAGCCAGTCTGCGAGGTGCGTAGCGGCGCGGCTCCAATGAGGCAGACAGGCAAGTTCGTGCCGCTGCTTGTAACCTTGAATTTCAGCATCAACCAGAAATGAACTTTTTTTCTTGAGTTCGTTTCGCATTTATTTTTATTTATTTCGCTTTTTTTTTCTTCCACTCATTGCTGCTGGTGCTGCTGCTGCTGCTACACTACTCCTCCACTGTCATTTCACTATATACAATATAATAGCAACAAGAACAGCACAAACAAGAATTACAGCAGCAAAAATAAAATGGAAAAAAAATATATATAAATTACACCGAAAACTTGTTGCTGAAATAAGAGAAAAATAGTTTATTTGCAGCAACAAACTTATTGAAAGCCAACGTTGGTTCATTTGGCTAGTTAAATGAGGCTTATTCAGAACGCCGCCGTCGCTGATTCATAGGCAACCTCGAATTCTGTGTAAATATGCTTTGAATAAGTCTTGTTTTCTTTAAATATACAATAATTATTTTTTTTTTGTACTCATTCTTATTTTGCTTAATCCGCTAGAATTTTAGAAGTTTTTATTTTTGTATATTTTTGCGTTGATAAGATGTTGATTGCTTTACGCATTCTTTGCGTTGTTTTGCTGTTTTTATTGTTAATATTATTTATTATTGCTGTCAGTTGTTGTCGTTGTCGTTGTTGTTGCCTTGGCCTTTGCTTCTGCCTGTGTTGAAACAAGTGTTGAATTCCTGCACAGCAACCACCGACTGTGTGTGGCGGCCGACTCAAGTGAGCTTAATTATGTTTGTTTGGCACTTTATTGATGGCAAGCGTTCCTAAGAAAGCGCAACAGCAAAAGCCATGCATATAATTAAAAGGAATATGCATTTTAAAATGAAACTGATAACACTCATCGACACACAGCAAGACCAGCTTCTAATCATTAACGTGCAATTGTAAGTTACGCTTCGGTCTAAGCAAACAATTTACGCAATCATAGAGACAACATAAGCAAACAAATTACAAAATGTGCCTGCAGACAGATGATAATAACTTAATTTCAATAAAAAGCAACGACGTCGTAGAATGAATGGAAAAAACGCAACTAAACTGCTTCAAATTAAACACTTTGAACGTAATAATCATTAAGTTATTTATCTTTATTAATAAGAAGAAAATTGGCACGCACAAGAAGTCAGCAAAGAGCAACGACAATGAGCAAACAAGCAACATGCGGCAAACGGCAAGCAGCAAGTAGTGACGATGGACGTGCAGAAGCGGAACGCCTAGAATGAACAATTTGAGCAACGTAAATGGCAACATAAAATGTGCAACAACAACACTAACACTAACAACACAAGCAATAAAGTAAAAGACGCCAGTCAACGCCAGAGTTGGACAATATCCAAAGAATTGCAAACTGAAGTGAGGAAATAGTTGACGACCATCAATGGTGACGATGACGATGATGTTGATGTTGATGTAACTGAAGTTGATGCGCATAGGGAGAAATATCAACATCGCCAGCAGCAGCAGCAGGAGCAGTAGAAGCAACAACAACGACAACGATAAAAATCAGCAAAAGTGCGTTAAAAGCAACAGCAGCAGTCACAACAACAACAACAACAAGCACAACAACTGTTGCCACTGTTGTTGAATTGATTGCACACCTTACCCCCCTTGAGTTGCTACTCATAAGCTCAAATTGAGCTGCAAGTCAAATACAGCAAAGCCATGCGCGCGTTGTTGCAGACTACACGTCCAATGAGCGCCGACGAAGCCGCGACACTTGATACGCCAATAAATCATTCAATCTGCTTAATTAATGTGCATCTTAGAACATTTAGATGCAATTTATTTTAATGCGATAATTTATTAATTTATTGACTTTTAATAAACGCAATGAAGACGATTTTACACAGCACGACGACAACTAGCAACTAAGCTTGGACAACATGAAAACGGCAGCAGCAACATCGGCGACATCAACAACAACAACAATAATGTAAATAAATAAGTAAATAAACTTTAAAAAAGAAGAGCAACAACAACAAAGACGATGACGACGGCGACAACAAGTCCAACTTGGGAGGAGTTGGTCGTCTGCGATTGTGATTGCTGCTGTTGCCGTTGCTGTTGCTGTTGCTGCCATTTAAATGAGAGTGCAACTGGAATGTATCTAGAATGTTTTGAAAAGTGAACAGATTTACGAGCTGACAAGCGTGAAAACTGTTAAGTGAGTTGACAAAGTTGCTAGTCGTAACCAGTTGTTGTTGTTGCATAGGCACAGACCAAGTATCTGCGTCTACCTCATTTAACGCAACTCACAACTTGAAATAAGTTCACCTGTCTTGACGCTTCCAACTCGCGTATAAACATTCGTCTGACCATTTCGTATCTTAATTGACGTGCACATTTCGCTATCGCAAACGAAAAATACTTGCATTTTATTTTAGTCGTCGCTGGCATTCTGCTTGAACTGAACATAACACAAGCCACAAGCTGTCTCTTGCGCTATAGAGTGGCCAACTTGCTGCAAGTCATTCATTCACTCAGTCAGTCATTCGTTTACTCTTTTCTGCATTCGCATTCATACGTTTTGCAGATCAGTCCGTCAGTCATTCTTCACTTGATTTCGCATTCGTTTATGTATGTCCGTCAGCCAGACTGTCTCTCTGTCTGTCTGTCTCGCTGTCTTTATGTCAGTCACTCACTCATTTCGATTGCTACAAATGATTTATGCTGCTAGTTTGTTGACGCGTCTTTAACTAATTTTTTAACACAATTTTAATGATATCATTAAATAATACAAAAAAAATGTTATGTTTGCACTTCCTTACTCGCACTTTTGAGTTTAATTTTATTGAGTTGCATTTATGGAAAGAAAAATTATTGTTTTGTTGTGTAATATGTTGATTTGAATTCAAGCTTATACGCATAATCAACTTTGCCTAATTTAGTTGACCTTTTACCAAGTACTTTCTCTCATGTTACAGTATTAATTATATTACAAATCCAATTAGCAAATTTTTCCTTAATATTCATGAGTTTTCACACAAATCATTCTGGCCAAGACATGACCTCCATTGACTCATTACCATAACACAGCAATTAATTACAACTGCTTAGAAACAAAAAGCAACACATGCCACATATCGCAGTCAGGCTGCAAGGTGCTGTGCTTAATGGACTTTCTCACGCTCTATTAAAATATCATTAATCTAGTAAAGAAAAACGAAGAAGAATCTTTGTTTTTTTTTTTTGGCCAAAAGCACTTTGAACAAGTGAACTCATTTCGGTTTAAACGCAAAGCGTTTCGGCTAAGAGTCTTCTAAGGCGGCAGCATGAAAGCTGTGTTTATTGAATGAAACAATTATTACATAGAAGTATCTTACAACAACTAATACAATAAAGAACTTGGTAATATTAAACTTGAAGACAAAGTTCGAGTGCTAGATTGACGTATGTGCCTTGTCGGCCTGGGTAACATAGGCTGTTTGTTTTTTTTTATATCATGTTTCAAAACCTTGAATTTTGAACAGTAATTTTTTAGATTTTTTTTAATTAACAGCCCACATATATGTGTCTTTTGGAACACACTTTAGACAACAATAATAAATATTGTGCATGTTGTGATATTTCTTCCAATGCAAAGTGACAAATTATGACAGCGTTGATTAATCGCTCTAAATCGCTGTTGTTCAAAGGTAATTAAAAAATATATTTAATCACGCAGGTTGTGGCAATTTAAGCGGCTTGAACGAAAGATCGTTGCTCTATTTAAACAATTTGGTAACCCAAAAAACAAAACAAAGCAAAGCAAACTTATTGTTGCGATTAGCAATTTTTCATTTACAACGCTTTTGAATTTTAAATATTGCCGCGTGTGTGGCTTAGACGCTTGTTTTTGTTAATTTTTACAACATAATCTAAAAGGGCAATTATTTATTAAAGAGCAACGAAGAGCAAAAGATTGAAAAAAAAGAAACAAGCCAAGGCAAATATGAAATTTAAATTGAAATGCATAAAAAAATAGCTAAAGAAATGCTTTGAGATTCAACATTGTGGTTATCTATCAGCTAAAATAGTAACGTCGACAACAACAACAACAATCATAGCGCGCCACCCGTGAAATAGTACGAAATGACCGCTATGACTTAATAGGCCTGCCTGCCTGGCTGGCTGGCTGGCTGGCTGCCAGCCAACCCAACTGACTGAGTTACCGCTTTGCTTTGGCTTTTTAGCCCAGTCTGTCAGTCAGTCAGTTAGGCTGCTTGGCTCATACGGCTGTGAAGTCAATAAAGGCGCCGTTGGTGGTCAAAATGTTACTGCTGCGAATGCGGTGCTGCTAGTGTTGTTGCTGTTGTTGTTGTTGCTGTTGTTGTTGTTGCTGTTGCTGTTGCTAGCAAGACAAGATCATTAAGGTGGCATATAACATGGCACTAAAGACAGACATACAGACAAACCAACAGACAGACAGACTGACAACAACTTTTAGCTTAAGTCTGAATCTTAGACTCAGTCACAACTACTCACTTTAGGCAGCTAAAGCGTACAAAAACCTACTGAAAAAAAAAATGAAAATCCAGGAAGCAGCGGGACGTGTCGTTGTAGTGAGGAGGGCGCCATATTACAACGCGCGAAAAAGTACCTGTTTCGCATTCGCATTGATACACCAGCAGACCAGCAGACCAACAGCGTTGTCGTCGATGGCCATGATGGCCATTATCATCGTCATCATCATGATCATTGGCGTCGTCATTGTCGTCATCAACGCGTTCAAATCGCTTGTTAGTTAGATGTTGGCCGCTGACACTTTTGATTGAATTCCCACATGCTGGCACCAAAGGCTATACTACAGTCTGTTGTTTGTCTGAAAAATGGCGCATTTGATTTTAATCACCGCGCTGCAGTACAGCACAGCACAGCACATTTGATGATCAATCAGCAGCAGCGCAAGTGCATAAGCGCGTATGTGCTGTTGTAGTCAATCTAAACGCAAACGCAAACTGAAACTCAAACTCGACTCAAATCAATCCATCAAACATATCAATCACGATGACAGCGCAGAAAGTGGCCAAGTGTGGCCAAGTTGTTGTTGATTGCCACACTGGCGGACAGACTGACTGACTAAGTAAGTAAGTAAGTAAGCAAGTGAGTGACTGACTGACTGAGTGAGTGACTATCACAGGTAGCGCTTCTAATAGCAGAGATTGCATATCAGTTAGGCTCGCTCACTGCGGATGCCTCGAATGACTGACTGACTGGCTGGCTGCTAGTCAAGCCGCCCATTAAATTTGAATAATTTTTAACGTTTTTCTGTCGCATGCTACTTGCGTGGCATGCATGCGAAAATCGCATGCAATCTCTTCTGCCTGCTCAGTCAGCGCCAGCAAATCTAAACGCCACTTTGCCACCGCTTACATGCTGCTCGCAAAACCAACTCAACTCAACTCAAGCCAAGTCTTAGACTGAGTCTGTGTCCATGCCGGTGACTGAAACGTAACTGATTTGAAATTCTAAAGTGATTTTGATTAGTTGAGGTGTTGATGTTTTGACTTGTACGTTGATTAGATAGTGTGAAGCTTGTTAAATGTGCGTTCCGACATGTACGAGAAATGTTGTTGTGTTCTTTTTTTTGTTTTTATAACAAGAGAAAAGAGAAAATTGAAAGAGTTGGTAGAAGAAAATGAAATTGTGTGTTTGCTCTATGATGTGTTGATTATAATTAATTTGTGTGCTGGCGCACAGTAACAGGTTAATAAATGTTATACGAAGCATATCAATTATGTTGATGATGTTGCAGAAATCTTCATTATTAAATATTCGTTTTATGCAAGCAAATTGTTGCTTTGCTCAGCGATTGCGCTGAAAAATTTGCAAACAATGACGTGTTAAGTGTTGTTTTTGACGCTGAAATTAGTTGAGCTTCTTTGGCTGTGAAAATAACTTAATAGAAAGCAATATTTTTTCAGATACATTTCCACTTTTTTATTGCTAAGCAAATACTTTGATTATTGCACAAATTTCTTGATTTCACTCGTGCTCAAAGTACTTCTACTCACTCATATGTTGTTACCCAAAATGTTTGTCAAACTTTTGTACGCTTAACAAGCAAAAAATTCAACAACAACAACAACAACAATAAAATAAACATCAAAGTCAAAGAAATAACACAACTTCAGGCGAACAACCTGTTGTCGTCAAACAAAAGACTTAAGACACGAACTTGTTCAAATGAAATAAACACTTGCGCGCCAATTCGTGCATTCAACTTTACGTAATTAAGCGAAGAACTGCGCTAATGGCGGACATAAGTCACAAACGGCACCAACACTCGAGACCGACGGCCGGACTCGCAGACAGACAGACAGACAGCCATGTCAATGGACAGCTAGAGAGACAAACAGACGGACCGACATGCTTAACAAAACAGTTAATGTTTTTAAATTTGCTATTTAAGCAAACAACTACCAGTCGCCAACAACAACAACAACAGCAACAACAACGAGGCACGTTCTGCCTGCTGCTGCCGCCGCCGCTGTAAGTTGCAGTAGTCAATTGCATTTTCGGCGCATTTTGCGCGTTGCCAACTATTCTAGCGACGCTGTTGTGTTTTGTTTTTTTTTCGGTTTTGTATCTTTTTCTGTTTGGCATTTTTTCTTGGCTCATTCACGCCAATGAACTACGCGAAAATTTGTTAGCTATTGAACTTGGCTTTGGCTGAGATTTAGGCACCATTTTTGTTTGTTTTTCTTTGTAGTTTCTTCATTTTCAGCTGACAATTCGTTTCGTCTTGTTGATTTTTGTGTATTTTGTTTGTTTGTTGGTTTGTTCGTTGGTTGGCTTATTTTATTTGTAACGCGTTTTTGATTAGCTTTCCGCATTTTAGGCGGCATTTGCGGCACTCACTTACGCCCGCCGTATGCACGCGAACCGGGGGAGCGAACTGGCAATGATTCTTATCAGGAATCACGAATATTTGTTTTCGAACTGAAGAAGTTGTGTTCGAATCGTTTACTTTGTTGCTGCTGATGCTGAGGCTGCTGTGACTGTCGCTTGTTTGTTTGGTCATGTTGCTGTTTGTTTGTTTGTTGTTTGTTGCCGATTTTTTCGTTTTCGTTCTTTTTTTTTTTTTTTATACAAATATATATATATATTTTTTTCTTGCTGTCTTACATTCGTCGATCGTGGCGTACACAAATAGCAGCGTCAATGTTGTCTCTTGTCTGCTTTTGTCAAAGCCAAGTAACAAATTTTTTTCGCTGCCAAAACAAAACAAGAAATTTAAACTTGACTCACGACGCATTTTTTTTTTCACCACCAATTTTTTTATTTATTTATTTATTTAACCAAATTCTGTGCAACAATTTTTCATGCCAGCAAGTGTATCGAATTTCTTTATTATATTTTTTGTTTTATTTAATTATTTTTATTTATTTTTTTTTATTGATAAATAATTATTTTGCAAATGCCATCATGCAACGCCATCTAACGTCAGCGCAGCGTAGGCGCCGAAATTCTTTTTCATGCATTTTTTTTTTTGGGTAATAAATTTTGCAAATTGATAAACAAATTTATCACAGCGATTTTTCTTCATGCCATGTTTTTCTCAATTATGAATCATGCTTGCCAACTTGACTTAACTTGGCCTGCTTATTTATTGCTGTTGTTCTTTTATACGCTGCACACAGTCAGGCGTGCATTCAACGCTCGGCAGTGGCTTAATGTGGATAATTATGATGCCAGATAATGCGATATTAAATAATTTACTTGCGCATACTTCTTTTATTTGCTTTGTTCATTGGCTTGATTGTCGACTTGATTGTTGATTTCTGTCTTTATGGTTGTTATTGTTGCTGTTGTCGTTGTCGTTGCTGCTGCTGTTGCTGTTGCCGGTGGGTGCCTAAAAGTGCATGACAGCTGCAACACTTGGTGTAAACACTTTGCACGCTGTCTTTACTATTTCACAAGCAAGCCAAAACAAAACAAAACTCAACTCAGCTCATTGTCTGTTTTCTGTTGTCTGTTGTTTGTTGTCTGCACTCGCGCCTTTTGGTCAACTTTTGTCGCACTGATTTCGTCTGATTTCACATTGTCTCACTGAGCCTTTTAAAAGTTATTATGTCATAAATTAATATGTGCAATTTTTCACAAACACGAAAAGTGTCCGAAGAGAATGCGTAACCGAAATGTAAATGAAATTTATTTGTTGGTAAAAAAAAAAATTGTTGAGCACTTTTAAGGTAATCAGTGACTTGCAAAGTAACAAATTGTTAGCTGTAAGCTGAAAGAGAAATCAAAGCGCGTTGACACTGAAATTCAACACATTACAATAAATGCAAGTCTTCAAAGTGACCGACGCGAACATATTATTCAAGTTCTGTCACAGTTCTATTAAACAAGTAACGAGAATAAAGAGCAGCACATGCTTGTGTAACTTAAGCCATTAGTGACAAGCACACACACACGCACACACAGACACTGGGCTAGCGACACAGCTGCTTTAGGTCGACGTGTGCCACTGACAGGCAAACAGTTTGTTATCGCTGACAATGCCTCTTACAACAACAACAGCAACAACAACAGACTAAACTAAGAGTCAGACACATGTAAACTGCATATGCAAAATAGGCCTAGACTGAATGTGAATGGCTCTTGTTTGCCTCATTTTTTTGTTGCTTTTGTTGTAATTTTTCGGTCGCTTTGTCTGAGCGTATACGCAATTTTCAAGCTTTTTTTTTTTGTTGCTTAGGCGCAGTTGACTTTTCAAAGCGACAGCATGACTAAAGACACTTTTCAATGTTGTTCTTTTTTGTTGGTGTTTTTATTTGTTTTTTTTATTATTTTTTTTTAACGAAAAGTGCACAAAATAAATCTGCATGCCTTAATGCATTTTCGCATACACACATATATTTTTTTTTTTTCGATTTCTTTTTTATATAATTTTTTGTGCATTTTATAAGCAATACTGCACTTGCATGTTAGCCTCAGTCTGTGTTGTTTTTCTTATAGCCACCAAAAAATTGTCTGTCTAAGCGCAGCGGCTGTCTGTCCGTCCGTCCATCCGTCCGTCATTCGTCTGAGTTGTCTACGCCGTCGTCTGGCACAGTTGGCAGCAACAAGCGAGTTGCTCGCTTATGACTCATCGGCCAAAGCTTGTTTGCTATTTGTTGTTTATGATTTTATTAGCCGAAATAAATGTGTGTGTACGATTTTTGTTTCTGTTTTTTTTTTTTTAGTCATGTCAAGTATTTTTTTCAATGAGGCTGCAGGCTGCATTCGTTGCATGTCTGATTTGTACTTTTGAGCTATGATTTGACTGCGTTTCGATTCGTTTCGATTTTTGTATTTGTGCCTTTTAAATGTTTTCTCAATTAAACAGCAAATTGCCGAACAAATTTTTAAATTGTGTTTTACAAATTTCATTTAATCAAATGTATTTTTATTTATATATATAAATATATTATTTTTTTATTACATATTGATGTTGCACACATTGCTACCAATACAAGCAGAGATTTCTTTATACATGCACAAATTCTTATCATATTTGCGTCATCGTAGCGGCAGGCAATGCAGGCTGCCTTTAGGTTGAGTGCAGTCTTGCAGAAAATATCAACTTAAATGACCATTATTAGCGGAAAATAAACTCTTGGTCGAGTGAATGCGCCAAACTCAAGCTCAAGCACAACTCGACTCGACTTGACTTGGACTTCTTGGCTGAGGTCTTGCTGAGGTCTCACTGCGCAATGTCGGTAGTACTGTAGTAGTAATAAAAGATCATGTTAACAGAGTGCAGAACAACAGCAATAATACTCAAGCAATAACAACGACAACGACAACGACAATTGCAGTAAAGTGCAATAGGAATTACATCTGATAAATTATAGCAACAACAACAGGAGCAACAACAACAGCAAGAAGCAAAGCAAACCAAAGCAAGAGGCAAAATATTGTCAAAGCTCAAAGAAGCACCAAAGCGCAAACAACAATGTGAACCTGCTGCCGCAACGGCATTGCAACTGCGCTTGTATTGTTAGACGCATGTGGCAGACAACAACAACAAAACTAAATGAAGCAAAGCATGTACGTAAAACAAAAAGAAAGCCAAGAAATCTTCTGTTTTGTTAGAATCTATGGGGACACTTTTCAGGAACGGCGATGGCGACGGCGTCGGCGTTTGGCTTCTTATCGCTAAGCAGCCAATTAGGCGGCAGTTCTTGCACCATCAACGTGCGGCAATCGTTGGCCGTCGCCTTCGCCTTGGCCGTCGTCTACAGTGGCATGATTTTATGGCTAACAAAATGCACAATTGTGGCTTCTTCTTCTGCAGTTTGTTGGCTGCCTCGCTGGCAATTATGAAAATTGCAATTTTTATTGCGCTCTGAGAATTGTGGGTGCGCAAAGCGCTTGTAACTTTTCGCTACTTTTATGTGCAAAACGATTCGTTTTATTTTCGCTCTTTTTTTATTTAAGCATTTTTAATAATTACGCTAATTGGCCGCCAGGTGCATATAAGTCGCGCAAAAATGTACATAAGAATTAAAAATCAAACCAAAAATCGAGTAAACTAAAAGCTTGGACTAAATCGAGAAAAAAAAACAGTGGAAAACAAAAAGAGTAAAAATAAAACATTTGATTTGAAATTCTTGTGCACGTTTCTTGCCGAAATTAAACATTTTGCGCTCTTAATGGTCATACTTGCAATACTTTTATGTTGTGTGCATGTATGTGTGTGCATGTGTGTGTGTGTGTATGTGTGTGTGTATTGTTTTAGTCGCCGCGCGTGATTTACTTTGACCCGCCATACTTGCTTAACTAATGCCATACGCGAAGCCAGAGCCAAGCTGACTTCTACCGCCCTCATGCTCCAAATCTACATAAGTTGATTTCTTTCTCTTGCAACAGCTCTTTTGCTATATTTAATTTTTGCTTTTTGGCGTACGTTTTTTGTACGTTTTGGTGAAAATAGTTTCGATTGACTTTTGGTTACTTACTTAAAAGCGGAATAATCCTTTACGCTTTGGCCTTTCGTACACGATTTGCAGGGCTTTTCTGCAATGCATTCATTTAGTGCCTTTTGAATGCATTTTTTTAATATATTTCGAAAGACAAAAAATTACGGTAGCGCACTGACCTTTGAACGTGAAAACTAAGAAACTTCATTTGTATGCTGTTGAAAGTTTGAAGAATGTATCTTGAAAGTTATATAAGCCACAAGTTATGATATTTTTACTTATAATGCAAACATTAAACGTGTCCTTACATAAGTGCTTAAAAATAACATGGCTTATCTTTATTTATTTAATAAAAACCATTAAGATTTTCACAAAAACAAATTGCACATCATTTTTGTTGCTGTCAATGAAGCACAACACAACAAAAAAGAAACTTCGTAACATTTTACACAATAAATTCTCAACAAAACATAAATTGATAATGACGCTGCATGGCGCGGTGATGTAAGCACACCCTCAACTGGCAAACGCTCCTTCGCACATTACCTTGGCTCTCTTGGCACGACGCTGCTCGTCTCGCAGGCATTTCCCATTTCCCATTCCCATGACGAAATTAATGGTTTTCTATGCGTGAAATGCAACTGAATTCAATGTTGATAATTGAGAAACCAGAAAATGCAATAAAGCACAAAAACAATATTGAACATTTCAACGGTGGCAACAACAATAACTCCAACAACAATGCAAATGATGAAGTTTACAATAAAATTGCTAAAATAGCAAATAATGACAACGACAACAACAGACAACAGACAAGGCAAACACAGCGCAGCATAAAAGGGCCAACTTGTGCAAAGGGATGATCCTTGATGCTAATCGTAACAAGACTAACGAAATAAAGGGGCTTCAATTAAAAAGGGGCGCAGATACAGATAAACTTAAGTTGCTACTGTTTAAGGGTTGTTGCTGAAATGTTGTTATTTCAATGCGGCGACATCAGCAACACTTTGCGTGGGAAACTCCTGTTTTGCGTTTCTTTTGCTTTTGCTTTTTTTGCCATACGTTTTGACAGTTGAATTCGGTGAGTTCGAGTGTCTGTTCGTGGTTTAACATTTTCACCAAAGCAACAGCAAAAGATACATTTGTAGCTGAGTCAGGCTGTGAGATCTATGAGTTGCGTCTGGTGGCCATCAATTTTGCGTGTAACGATGTACAAACAAAGAGGGGCGAAAGAAGCGGGCGACGACGAGTGCCTGTGAGCGTCGCTCAACGTGCTTTATTGTAACGCTTTAATTTTTGCTGCATTATCCTTGCATTAGTCCTGCCACTTATCTCAGCCGTCGTTGCGGTGCTACCACTTCGGCCACTTGAACTGCACAATTGATGGGTAGTTTTTCGTACTTGAATGCCATGTCTTTGCTTTGGTGTGGGAAAACTTTAGCGTGTCCTTGTGAAGCTTAGCATATGCTTTTGCCGGTATGTTGATGTATGTGTGACTTGTGTGTGCGTGCGGGTTTGCATTTAATGGCTTTCATTCAAGAACGTGTGCACTATCAATTTTAAGGCCCAATGGCATCTTCAAATTGTGTATGCATGTTTGCGTTTTGGTCACGTGCCGACGTCGACGTCGCTGCCACGGGGACGCCTCCTCGCCACCACTCTGTTGTATGCTGTGCTGTCTGGCAGCATCTTTCATTCTGGTACCTGTCACAATCACACTTTGCGGCAAACGGACAATTGCAAATAATATAAATTAATATTTTTGCGATTTGTTGTTTTTGTTGGTTTTATTTTTTCTGTGCTGCCATTACTCTTGTTAAGTTTGGTGGTGATTTCAGTTTGTTTATTTTCGATTGTATTAAGGTTTTCGTACCGAAATGAAGATAAGTTGTGTTTGTCATTTTAGTTTTGGCGAATACACTGGAAAGTTTTATACTTAATTGAAAACTTTTTTTTGAGTGTGAATTTTAACCAATAAAAAATTTGCTTTTCAATTTAGTTTTCAAATTAACCATGTGATTGACACAGAATTAAACAAAAAGTTAAAAAAATAGATTACTCTATTAAATGAAGATTCTTTAAAAAACCCAGTTTTGATCCTTGAATATTATTTTGTTAAATTTTTAAAACGGAACCGAAAAACCAACCATGGAACATTTTTGACAAAATTACAGCTCGTCAAAAATCTATACAAAATTCGTATCTTTTTTCCCCCTTAATTGTTTGGAGTTAAAAAGTTAATATAAAAAGGGTATTCCAGACTTTCTACTCTATATTTGTAGTAAAGAAACGTAAAAAAAGCACATACTCCTAAGTTACAAAGAACTACAAGGCACATATGGTAGTTTAATACTCAAAATGTTTTTATGAATTGAATAATATTCAGAAAATAAAAACAATTCATTGCTTTTTAGCTTAAAAATGGTAAACAAAAAAATCATTAGTTAGCACTTTGACAAATATTTGAATTCACCAACTTATATAAGTACTTTTTTGTGATTTCAAAGCAAATGATCAACACTTCTAGTTGGAATACTATTGATGAATTTCTGGCAGTGTCGAAAGTACTTGTGCAAAATCTTAAATGTACACTTCGAGATGCTTTTAATTTGCCCTTCTTCTTGAGTTGGAACGACAACAAAGCGTCGTCGTCAGAAACGAATGCCTTCATTTCCGGTGCGTCTTTGGCAAACTAAGTCACGTGTCAAACGTCAGAGTAATAAATCGCATAGAAAAATTGGCAACTAATAAAATGCGAGCACAGAAAGCATTGCGATTTGTCAACACAGAAGTGCTCAACAAACGACAACAATGCATGAGGGATGCTGGGCCACTGTTGGGCACACAATGATGACACTTTGATGATGACTGGCGCGTTGTGCACTTTGTTTGTGAAATCAGTGCTTTTGATGTCATGCTTTGTCCGTGCCTTGCCGAGACTTGATGAGACGCATTAACGCCAATTGTTGTGGGTGTCAACATCAGACCAACAGCAAGCGGGTGGCTGGTGGCTGGTCGAGCGGCGACTGTACGACGACACGAGCATATCGAATGACGCCAACTAAACGAGCACTTGATACATTTCTTCGCCAAAATGTGAGCGCAAAAAAGAAAAAACTCATTAAAATAAATTAAATGCACAAAAGTCATAGCGCACATGTGTGGGTGTGAGTGTGCTGCAATCCAGACTCCAGAAAGGGCAGATTGTTGTGCTGAGTTGAGCTGAGCTGAGGTGCCAACTAATGTTTTGCGACTATTAACTGAGTTATGAACACACTCAATCCGAACGCACGAATGCAAATGAGGCGAACGTTAAGTGAGAAGCCAACATAAACAAAAGCATTAGACAAACGTCGCGTCGGTGGGTGTTGACTAGGAAGCAGTCGCTCCAGCACCAGCAGCAGCAAAGGGGCACGTCAAAGGGCTTAGACAGCGGCTGCGGCTGCGGCTGCGACTTCAAACATAAAGTTGATTGGTGTCAGACATAAAGTTGCCTTTTCTCCAAGTGAGGCACAAAGTGGCGCCAAAAGCTTTGAAGTGCGAGCTGCCGCTTTGGCTTCGTTAGACACGCAGGCGTTTCACTGCAGTCAAACGGCATACGCGACTTGATGGACATCTTGTCTGGTCAGTTGCGAAAGTGTCGCCGTCGTCGTCGTCGTCGTCGTCGTCGTCCCGAGCGAAGCAGACCAGACCAGACGAGCCTTAGCTGAGCCATAGGCAGCATGTGCGCAAGATAGCAAACTAACTGCGTTCCAGCTTGTCGCGGCTGACGGTTTGACTGCTTTGTTTGGCGTACTGGCCGGCGTCAAATGGTGCTTATTGCGGCACCCACAACAAACGAGGATGCAGATACTTATTCTCATACTTTGCGCTCTTCATTGTGCTTTTCTTCATTTGCATGTAAATGTGCGAGGGTGTTGTTGTTGTTGTTGTTGCTGTTGCTGGTGCCTGTGCCTGTGCCATGGCGTGGCGTGGCTTGAATTGGCCCTCTTGTTAAGATGAGTGTGACTCGAACTGTGACTTCGGCGGCTGCGGCTGCGCCTGCGTCTTGAAAACAATAGCGCAACACAAAATATGCAAAGCAAAATTTATGTGAAATTAAACTAAATTTATTGCGTTGCATTTGCTGTTTGCCGTTTGACGATGATTACAACGGCAAAGGCGACAACAACGACGACGACAACAACAACAACGACGACGACGACGTCGTGGAGATTAGTTGTCAAAACACTTACCTATATGAGTATCAAAGTGTGGCCTTTTTAGCAGTTTGTTGCCCTTTTCTGATTTGTGATTGATTAGGTACACGTTTTTTGCACGATTTTATAGCTCGATAACTTTCTCCATATGCAAATTGACGAACGCAAAGATTTGCATAGAAATGTTTATCAATTTTGATTAATTTTTTTGTGACACATGAAAAAATACAAATTTTCGGCGATTTTCTCAGCGCCAAAAATGCAAATAACCATGAGGTTAATATCGCACTAACAACATGCAAAAACACACCCAAAACTTAAAATCAAAATACTCAAACTTTTCAAACTACTCAACGTGCCTGTCAAAGTGACCAAGTGAAATTAGGTAATAAGTATTACGAACGGCACAGACCAATCGAGCGACCGACCAATCGACCGATCGACCGACAGACCAAATGAACGAACACACGAGTGGACAACAGCAAAAAAAAAGACCAATGGACTTATGTGGCAGTCACTTTTCATTTCGAAATGACGACAGCAAGTGCGCCATAATAATTTATAAATCGTAGCGAAACCATAAATGTCCTGCCGAACACATGAAAAGCGAACTAAGCTGCAATGGAGTGAAGTGTAGTGAAGTGAAGTGCAGTGCAGTGAAGTAAAGTGAACGAAAGCCACAACAGCTGAGCTTCAATGAGCAACAAAAATACATGGACAGTCGAAGGCGACATGCGGCCGCATGCCTCACGGCGGCACTGTCATTCCGACTGTCAATTGAGTGCAACACTTCGAAAGCTAAACAACAACATACCTAGCAATAATACCAAAACAACAGCAACAACACCAACAACAACAACAACTACAGACAATAACAAAAGACACTAAAATGAATTGAAACTAATATGCCAAAGTGGCTGCGATGCGATACGAAACGATGCAATTCAACTCAAGTCAACTCAACCCGATTCGATTCGTTGTGTATCGTTTCAATTGTGCCACAGCAACAGCAACAACAACACCAGAAGCAACAACGACAACAACACAGCATTTGCGGCAGGTTGGCGTCTCTGTACGTTGCCAATGATTCTTAAAAGCGCCGCCAGGCAAATCCAAATGAAAATCAAAAGCGCAAAAAAAACCAAAATCAAATCACAACAAACTAAATCAAAATCATTGGCAAACAAAAATCGATAAAGGAAAAGCAACAATAACAACAACAAAAAAACCATCGTTGCCGTTTTAAGCAGACGTCAACAATCGACGATCGACGATCGACTTTGTCTGCGCACACACAATAAAGGATAAATTCACTTAAGTCTAACAAAAAGTAAAGGAAAACTTATAAATATAAATATTATTATTACTTAATAGTTTGCACACTGCATTGACAACAACAGCAACAACAACATCAACAGCAACAACAACAAAAGAGGCAAATACGTAATTGTTAAACTGTTGTTGTTATTGTATTTATTTGCTTATTGATTTTGATTTTTTTTTTCTTTTATTTGTCCATTTTTGTTCGTGTGCAATTCGCATTGTCAGCTCATTCGACGAGTGGCGCTGGAAGTGCGACTGTATTGATTAATTTTTATCGCTGCATTTTAAGTGATTTATTAAGAGTTGAGATAAATCATTTAATAAAAAATTGATCGCAACACATGCGCAGTGCGCCTCATATCGCCGGCTGTGGGGTATTTTCATACCGGAATTTTTAGATCTTTTTTACTTTTTGCACAATTTACAAAATATTTTGCTCCTTTGTGTGTGTGTGAGTGAGTCTGTTTGCTTATGAAAAATATTGCTCACCATATTATTACTTTCAAAGTGATAAACATGCTGAGTTGGCTTTTTGGGCTTGTTTTGTTTGTTGTTGCTGTTGGTGTTGTTGCTCTGTACACAGTACACATTCGCTGTGTAATTACTTTAGGGCGGAAAGGTGGCATTTAGCAGTGAGTTAAAGGTTTTATAAATCGTTGGGCAAATGAAAATAATTTATTAATTGGGTTGTCTTTTGGCGGAGTCATGTGGCATGAGGCATTAATATTCATGCATACAATAAACACATTCTTGAAAAGCTTTTAGCAAACATGGAAAAAGGTGTCCCGAAATACAAAGAGTCAAGCTAAGGCGATCAAAAGTACATTTAGAGTGAATTAAGTGTTTTTAGTGTAAGTCAAGTCTATGTTGCACAGCGCTTAAGCGCACATGCGGCAGTCTAATTTTCACATTTGTTTCTACAAGTTATATAATTTTATTTTTACACAAATAAATAGAAAAAAAATGTTGTACAAACATTTACAATTTGTCGTACGTAATGCAGTTAGCAAGTTCGTTGCCTAAGTCTTTTGGTGACACATGCCGTGACAATAAATTAATTGAAAATCAATTATGATTTTTTCTAAAAATGCCATAATAAAAAAAATAGATTACTAAACCAACTTATAAAAGCATATAAGTAAATATAATTAATTTTGTGCAAAAATAGGCTAAAGTGGCCCAAGAAATATGACCAAAATTATTGTCACACATGCTGTGAATGTGGCGCGAAATCAAGGCGATATTTAAGAGACAATTTATAGCGAAGCCTTTTAACGCCATTTACTTTGCGCCAAAGACAAACACAACAAATACAGCAAATACAACAATAAATAGAACGCAAAGCGAAAATAAACAAAAACCGAAAATAAATAAACACAAAATCGAAAACACGAATTTGTCGTTATTGGCAAATGATTGCGAATATAAAACTTACCTGAGCACACAAACATAGACAGGATCAATAAAATCGACGGCGCGCTTTTGCAGCCTTTCCAATGCGGCTTAGCTGCAGGTGAAGTTGCGCCAATGAGCCAAACTAGAAATATGAAGAAAAAATAAATACAAATTATATTATTTGGCATAACATTAAAGTGCTTTGCAATGTATTTGAATGTTTTATGCATGTGAGTATTATATATTTGCCATTGCCTTTGGATTTGCATTAAGGCGTGTGGGGCGTGTGTGCCGCGCCGACCAATGAACGTGCGCATGGTCCTCGAACGAAATGTGCAAACACACAAATTACATTTATTAATTAGAAATTGCACAGTAGTCGCAGAAATATGTAACTAAACTAAGCGAATGAAGCCAAGTGGTTCGCTCATATAATTTGTAACACTTTTTGCATTTGCAACAAATCTGTTTTCATTTTCTTCTTTTCGGCAAAAACAAAAACAAAACAGAAAACGAAAAACAAAAAATAGGCGCTGAGGTGTTAATTGCACAGTGGGTAGCAACATTTGCTAATTTGCCTATGGGCTGAGTTATGGAAAGTGTGAAATTGTTAAACGATCACACAATTCGACTTGTGTTCAGGTTGATTACGTGCGATTCGTTAATAAATAAATACATTTGTATAATTTGCCAAAAAAAGATAATGCTAAATAAAAAATTCAAAATCGAATTGGAAACAAAATTGCACATTGCAAAAAGTTGTTAGTATTTGAGTATTGGCCTCAATTGATAGTTTGGGAAAGTCAAAAAAATATATATTCCAAACAATATAAATAATAAAAAATATGAATAATAAAAAATAGATAATAGAAATAATAAAAAAATCCCAATAATAAAAGATACAAATAATAAGAAGTGTAGATAATAAAAAAAATAAATAATATATAATAAAAATAATAAATAAAAGATATAATAAAAAATATTAATAATAAAAAATATATGTAATAAAAAATAGAAATAAAAAAATAATATAAAATACAAATAATAAAATATTTAAATAATACAAATAATAAAAAACACTAATAAATAAAAATATTATTTATAAAAAATAAAATAATTTAAAATAAGATAAAAACTCCAAAACAAAAAAAGCATGTTTGATAAATAAAAAATAACGTATTTAGAATGTGTAAGTCATTTTTAAAAATCTGAAAAACAATTGTTATACAACATTGAAAAGTCACAAACATAGCATTTCTAAGGCAATGCTTTAAAATCACACTTTTACGCTTCCAACTTCCAATTAGAATAACTGCGCGCGCTCATAGAAAGCAAAACAGAATAGTACAATCATGTTCGGCTGCACCCTTGTGCCAATCAGCACGCAAATTCCTGCGTTAAGCCTCAAATCATTTGAGTTTGCACAAACAAATAAGCAAGCAAGCAAATAAACAAACAAAGAAACAAACAAAAATACATAAAAAAACGATCAAACAAAAAAGCTAACAACACCCAAGAGGCAAAACAATAATTCTAACAAGAATACAAACACTTGTTACAACAGCAACAACAACAGCAACAACAATAAAAACATCGGCGACAGCAGAAGCTGCCACAGGATGCGAAAACTTTGTTCATATCATTATTGTTCTTGTTACAACATGTGTTGTTGCTCTTGTTGTTGTTGTTATTATTATTATTATTGTTGTAGTTTTGGTTGTACTTGTTGCTGTTGCTGTTGTTGTCGTTGTTGTTGGTTTAACAAACTTGCAAAGCCAAACATGTGCAAAACAAAAGCATTGATCATTGTTCAACATGTAAATTCGCTAATTTGGTAACGAAAAATAACTATAAATGGCAACAGCAACAACAACAAAATTAAAAAAAAACAAAACAAACAACAACAACAACAGAAAAATATGCGACAAAACTACATGTTGTAGTTACAATTTTTGCATATAGCTCAAAGCTTAGGCATAAAGCGAAGGTTGACTGTATTTTTTTTATTTATTTTTTTTTTGTTTATTTTTTAAATAAAATAAAAATTTGCATAAAAATAAAGCGAAAATTCAAAAGATGCCAAGTCAAGTCAAGCTGAGCCAAGAGCAACAACAACAACAACAACAATAAGAAAGGCAACCAGAACAATTCCAATAAAAAGAACAAGTGGCAAGAATCGCAAAATCGCAAACGTACGCAAAGGGAAAAAAATCAGAACAAAATGTCTGCAAAAGCGCGAACTTATTACGTTTGTTGCGACTGCAAAATGTCCGTCTGTCTGTCTGTCTGTCCGACCGTCTGTCTGTCGGACTGTCCTTGCGACTGACTGTCTGTTTGTTTGTTGTATGCTCATTGCTGTGCTCACTCGTACTTGACAAGGATCAAGGTTACCTTGAGGCGCGATCGTGCCCATAACCAATATGCCTGATTTGCTTCACTTCGCTTCGCTTGACTCTTTTCGCTCGCTCTCACTATTTTTTTTATTTGATTTTTGTTCTGGTTTTAGGTCGCTTACTTGCTTGCTTTTTATGCCTTTTGGCTTGTCACTGTGGTGTAGGCGACTTGGGCTGGGCAACTGTTCTGATTCTGTTGTTGCTGTTGTTATTGTGCCTGCCTGCCTGTTCTTATTGTATATGGAAATTGCTTTATGGCTTGTATATGCAGATTAAGCGTCTTCTAGGTATGCTCAGCAGCATCCTGCCTCAATTTTTGCTTACGGCTCACCTCGCTTGCCGCGCCGTGCCATGCCCAGACATGCTGCTAAGCTGCGCACCGCGACAGGTTCAACAAAATTCATGAAATTTATGCTGATTCTTATTTCTTGCGCCTTTAACAAGCAAACGTACATGAGCAACAACGCTGAGCCGCTGATCGCCCAAAATGTAACCGAGGCTGCCACAATTTTCTGTTTCTGTTTCTGTTTTCTGCTGAAAATTCAATTTGCTGCAAAATGCGACGATGACGATGACGACGACGACGACGAATGCTGCTTTTGCATATCTTGCAGCGAAATTCGTGATTTACAATTTTTTTGTTTTCTTTCGCCCATTTCGTTTCGTCTGCCTTTGGTTGCACCTACCACAAATGTTGTTGTTGCTGTTGTTGTTGTTTGTGCCTTTGGGTTTTGAGTTGATTTAATTTTTGGTTTTGTTTGCGATTTATTTCATTTCATTTCCAGTTTGCTTGCTCACTCGCTGACTTGCTTGCTCATTCACCTGTTTATGCCAGATTCCTGGCATGCGATTAAAATCACCTGCGCATGCGCCCACGCACGTTCGACGTTCAACGTTGCAATCGTTCGCCTCAGACATCGTCGTCAACTTGGCCGAACATTCGACCAACGTCTGATTTAACGTTTTTCGTCGTCTTCGTTCGTTTGCTGTTGCCATTTTTAGGCTTGGCAGCTTCATTTATTATTACGCGTCGTTTGGCATTTCTTTTTTTGCTGCTCGTTTTTTTTTTTTTTTTGACATTTTTCTTAACGTTTTTCGAATGCTTCACGTTCGATTATTCAAACTAATTTAATTTGCCCTCACTTTGACTTTTTCCATACGTGTGTGCGTGCGTGCGTGTGTTCGTCAGCCCGTGCATATACAAGACACGCAAAAAGTCACGCCTGTTATTGCCAAACCGTAAACGAACCAACGAACCATCGAACGAACGACCGTTGTGCATAACAAATAAATGCATGTTTGTCCTGTCGCATCGCTCTTTTGGTCAATTTCAGTGTGTTTCACTTGTGTACGCCACACGCAAGAAGTTGTTAAAATGCAAATTAAATTAAAGTTCAACACACACACACACACACAAAGGCACACGCATTCGAGTCAGCATGTTGCAAAGTGAAGCTGTGAGGAAGCGAACTGTTGCAAGTTGTCTCTTGGCATGAATATATGAATGATATATTAACTTTATTTGCAAACAAATTTGTGCCAAATTTAGCTTCAGTAAATAATTTCCAACAAGTTTCAGTCATGAACTGTGAAGCTGAGCAACTCATGCGTTATTCAGATTAAAGAGTTCTTCAGAAGAACTCAAAATTATTTAAAAGCATGAAAAATATATAAAATCTTTTATATTTACAACAATTGCAAAACTTTATTGCAATTTTTTATTTATTTTTATTTCCATCAACGGATCAGAGACTTCTATATAATTTATATAATTATTAATTATTATATAATTTAAAATTTTTTTATTTATTTTTTATTAATTTTTTTTTTGTTTAAGTATTTTATTATTATTATATTATATTATCATATTATTTTATTGTATTATATTACTATATTATTTTATTATATTAAATTATTATTAAATTTTTATATATATATTATTAAATTACTAGTATATCAATAAATTGTTATTAATTGAAATAAAATCATAAATAAATAATAAATATTTTTTTTTATTTTAATTAAACTTGATAATTTTGCCATTGTGGTCTTCAAACAAAAGACTTAGGCAACAAACTTGCCAATTTTAAATGAACGAAAATTCAAAACTAATTTTGATACAATTAATTTTCATTTTGCATAAATTTTAACCCAATTTTTCATACAATGATTCAATCAGTGTCATTAATTTCGCACACACACACACAGACACAGCACGCTCGAATTGGGCAAGTAATGAACATGCAGCAAACCGCAAACTGAAATGAAATACCACCTGCAAAGCTGAAATCAAAGCACAATTAATTGACGACAATTGCAGCAGCGACGGCGGCAGTCAACTCAAAATGTGTGGCACACGTTGCAAAAACAACAACAACAACAACAGCACGGCGATAACAACAATTACATACAATACAATTGCAACAACAACAACAACAACGAAAACGAAAACGAGAACCAAAACAATAACAACAAACGTCAATCGTCTAATCAACAAATTCAGTCAATAAATCGTAATTAATTAACAATTTCTTAAGTCTCGTCGACGACGACGTCGACGGCTATCATATGAATTTCAGTCAACTTGGCAACATTGGCAACTCTGGTCGCCCATTTTTGTGCAAGCGCCAAATTGAAGTTTTCGATCAGCGCAAAACTATCACAAGTCACCATCACAAACGGCGCGAAATGAAACAAGCATGAAAACAGCACAACAACAACAACAGCAACAACAAACCAAACCCCGAAATTCGAGACCACAAAAATAACACACGTTGATTATTTTAGTTTATTTCAATGAGTTTAACTAATTTTTAACAATCGTCGTTGCTTTTGCAAAAAGACATGAGCAAAAAAAAAAACCAACTCGGCTAAAATCGCAAGTGAATTGTTGGCGCAGTTTCTTTCTAATCAGCGTCGCACACGCCCCAAGTTGGCGCTTTCGGTGGCGCAAGGTGTGGGCAGCCGGCCAGGCAGGCAGGCAAGCCAGCCTAGTAGGCAGGTGGGTTGTACAATTGTACAATTCGGGATGGAAGGCACAAAGGCTGCTGCCATTGGAGTACCTGTGCCGCTTGTCGCCGTCGCTCTGTCGGCGATTGCAAACGTTGCTGTTGTCGACGTTGATAACATCATATTCTGTTGCTGTTGCTGTTACTTTTGCTACGAGACCGCTGCCGTTGGCCTGCAATGTGTTTATTGTCAAAAAATTGACTTGCAACAAACAACATGCGACCTTTTTTTGTTGTTGTGCCTTAGCACAGAACACTTGGTCGCTTACAAATTTTGCGTTCATTTAGAAACGTAAGACTTAAGCAACAAACTTGTAAATGTAATGTTGATTTTGGCGGTTTTTTTCGGTAAGCTTTTTTTTTGCTGTTTTGGGCGTTGAATTGCTTTTGAAAGTTATTACAAATTTTATTAGCGCACAATTGTTTTTGGCAAAGTGCAATTTATGCGCTAATTGTCTCAGTGGGCGCATACATATATTTTTTACTGCACAATTCTTATGTTATTTAAGTGGCAATCAAAGCGTTTTTTAGCAAATATTTAATATAACATTTTTGCACGTTTTAAACGACAAACAAACAAAAAATGCGCAAAAGTTCTTTAAAGCGTTAATTAAAGACTTGTGAAAACAGCGATTTATGTAGCGCTTTATTAATATTGTACATGTTGCTGCTTAATTTTTATTATTTAAATATATGAAACTAACAAGAAATTCATCTCTGCTTAAGAGATCAAAGCAAGCGAAACCGCCACCACAAGCAGTTAATCAAACTAATTGCTTTGAGAAATCATCATCATCGTTGTATGTTTAATGCCAACAAACGAAATCAAATCGAAATGTTTATAATAATAAGCAGCAACAATGAAATCAAATGAAACACTAATATGCATATTCAAGGCTCCATGACATGCCAGCACAGCGCAACAGCTCAACAGCGCAACACATCATAGTCTGTGCAACAAACAAATATTTACACAAAACGAATCGCATTTTTTGGCAGTTTGTGTTGTTGTTGTTGTTTAATGTTCTTGGAAGCGCAGCGGCGACCGCAGGCAAAGACCAAAAATTGTGGGATCAAATAAAACTAAGAAAACAAGTCAAGACAAAACTGAAACGAAAATTGGCTAAAACGATGCTCATAAATCGCAAACACGAAGCGGCAGAATCATTGACAGCGGAAGCATTGTTTCAACAAAAAACCAAAAACCAAAAAGACACAAAAAAAATACAAAAACGCTTCAAAGCTGCTGCTGCTGCTGAAGTTGATTTCTTGGTATTTTATTAAGCCACACAAATCAGAAAAAAATACAAATCAAAAAAAAAATGTGTGGCAACCAACAAAGTCAGCAGAATTCTACTTGACTCATGCGATACATGTCGTTTGACTGCGATTCATTCTTAGCGTTTAATGTCGTCTGCTTAACTGTGTCGCTGTTGTTGCTGTCGCTGTTGTTGTTGCTGTTGTTGTTGTTGGTGCAATAAAACAAAAATCGAAATAAATAATGCGCGAATTATAAACAGAACAGCATGAGACTTAAGTGTCTGATTAGCTTGGTAAACAAGTGTTAAACTTGCGCCCGTTTAAACTCCAACAAACTCAGCAACACCCCGCACCCACCCCTGGCACACACACACGCAACATATCCTTTGGCTCGGCGCGCCGCCCGCAACATGTTGCTTTGCCATTTTTGGGTAGCATCTTTTTGGCATTGTGAGATATTTTTAAGTTGCTTTGTGTTTTTTTTTTTTGTTTGCGCTTCAGGGATTTGCCAGCATTGCCTGGAAGGTGTTACATAAACGTTTCTTTTTTTTCAGTGTTTCTTTTTTTGCATTCTATTTTATAAGAAACCTTAAAAAGTATTGTGTATCGTTTTCAATTTGTTTGCATGCGCGTTTCTATAACAAACGTGCGCTTATTTGCCATTGTCGTATGCAAAAACACCGTTTACCTTTTGCCTTCTATGCGCTGTGCTTGCATTGTCAACGCTTGCAACTGTTAACGACTCAGGTGTTATTTTGGTTTTGTTGTTGCACAGTTCTAGTGCCGCGCGTGGGTGTGAAGAAGCGCAAACCAACTTAAATTCTTAAGCATGCTTTGGACATTGTGCAAATGCCAAACATTATTGTCGCTTTTTTTTCGTATAACTAAAAGTAGCTTAATTCAAACTAAGTTTCTAGCAATAATAATAACAACAACACACAATACGCAAATCAATCAAACGTTAACGGCGAAAAGAAAGACAAGCGACAATGATTAACATATAACGCCCGCATAAAAGTTGTGCCATGTTAAGCATATCTCTTTCACAAATCCGCATAGAATCATGCATAAAATGAAAGCAACTTACATGGCTTCTATTATGGCTCGTTCAAGTTCCCATGCTGTACTCAAAACTCGAAACTAGAACTACACAAAATCATACATCACATGCAATTATGGCCTAAAATGCTACAACAAACATTACGCTCGCCGACTAACCTTGGCCGTTGGTTAAAAGCGATTGTTGTTGTTGTGTTGTTGTTGTGCTTGTGATTGTAGTAAATGCCGCGCATGCATCATCATACCATCATCCCATTATCACATACCATGCTCTCGGCTTCGCTCAACTGAAGCTTCAACATCAAAACTCAAATTGACCGTCGCAAAACTGAATTTCGTATCTTGACTGCCACAGCCAACGAGCAACAGCAAGCCAAGCAACTTGAGCAACAGCAACGACTGCAACGCACTTGCAGCAACGTCATATGAAATAAATCGCGTGTTTATTGTGCCAAGGGGCAACAAGCTTTGTTGTTGCTGCTCTTGTTGCACACTTGCCGTGCTGCGAGCAGCAGACGAGCTTGCTATAAAAATTGAACGCAATAGAATGCCACTAATCGATCGAAGTAGGCGAGAGCGCTTGTATGAGAGCGAGTGAGTGAGTGAGTGAATCAGATGCAATGCGATGACTTGGCTTAGTCGATCGGTTGGTCTCTGATGTTGCCAGTCTGTTGCTGCCAGCAACAAAATGAAATGTTTCAACTGCAATGCAAGATACTAACCAAAGAACGATACTCATGATAAACATGATGATGATGATGCTGTTGATGCTGCTGATGATGATGGTGAGGTGTTGCCTGAGACAGACGGGAAAATAATCTAAACGATTTTGAGCAAATCACGTTCACGGCCAAGTGTAACAGTTGATGGTGTTGTTGTTGTTGCTGTAGTCGTCGGCGGCTATTATAGCTGTTATTGTTGTTGTTGTTGTTTATGTTGAGTTCGTTGTTGGAATCCACCTGTTTCATTGAGCTCATTCTTTGATTTATTTTCTTATTTCTTTTTTAATTTGCGAAAAACCCAAAGCAAAATATGAAATATTCGAGACAACAACAACAACAACAAAGGCAACCTGTTGACTTGACAAAAAGCAGCAGAAGAAGAAGCAGCAGCAGCAAGAATATGTTGCATTGAGCAAATTGCAAAAGTAAAATTCAACGAATGCCAATGTTCGGTTTGGCATAATAATGAGTAAAGCAATCAAAGGGTAATAATGCTTAAGCCAAAGCAGCGCAATGAGGAAGAGTTGTGCCCGAGCACAGATGCTTTGAGGAGCATGGCAAATCGTAGACGAAGAATCGAATGAATCGTAGAGCAAAGTTGTTGCACGCATTCAAAGCGCTTGCAGGTATTCTAACTATGAACGCATTTAGATGTGTGCGCATGTGTGTGTGTAGAATAAATTCAATGCTGCAAGCGATTGCATTGCTATGCAATAAAGCTAAACGCTAAGCGCGAAAACATAACAACAACAAGAACAACACGCTGCCAATCAATCAATCAATCAATCATTCACTTGCACACTCACTGCTTTTATACAAAACGGCGTCCGTCTTTGCAGTCAAACCAATTCAACTCATGTCAGTCATTCAGTCACCCGCACGTTTATATAAGAATATGTTGCAGCAGCAACAACAACAAGGCTAACACCAGCACAGACAGCAAGAACAACAACTACAAAGGCCACAACGAGCGCGCTGGTCAAGTGTAATGGTTTTGTCATGATGAAGCATTAAAGCTTTGTTTTTTTCTTAAGCGGCCGCAAGCGTTTGATGATGAGTGCATCAGCATCAGCATCATCAACAAGCAACAATAACAAAAGACATGCTGAAGACGTGCCCAAAAAGATGAAGAAAACTACAACAACACCAGCAGGTTAGGTTGGTTTGTATTTAATTGTCGCTGCTGTCCATCATCTAAGCAATAGTTGGCCATGCACGCCGCTGTCCTATACTACAACAATGTTCATTCGTTCGTTCATCATCATCTCAGTCGTCGTCGTCGTTGTTTTGTCGTCTTTTGTTGTCACACATTATTGAAATTTTTACTTGGCATTCCTTTGCTTGATTTCACTAATAAAAGCAATTAAAGGCGCATTGTGCGCTGCCGTCACCATTTTCAAAGCTCATTATGCGTGCCTGCTTTGTGGCAGCAGCAGCAGCAGCGGCAGCGGCAGCTTGTAATTGTTAGTCATTGGTGGCGCATTTCAAGTTCGTTGCTTCAGTCTTTTGTTTGTGTAAAGCATGTTGTGAGATGCCATGATGATTTAATGACTAAATGAGGTGTTTAGTGCCAGTTTTAGCAATAAAGCAAAGCTAAGCCACAACAACAACAACAAACACCTTTCACCATGCACATTTGTAAGACCTTTACATAATTTTCGTGCATTGTTTTTGTTGTTGTCGATTGTAATAACTCTTTGCCACTATGAGTCGACAAAATGAAGTCAGGAAGGTTGGCTGGCTGGTTGGCTGACTGGCTGGCTGGCAAACAAAGAAATATGTCAAATTGAAAAATTTTGCACATTTTTCAAATGATGACAATCTTTTGTTTTCACTTCTTGTGAATTCTTAAAAGCAAAAATATGCCACAAAAGACTTGTGCCAATCGACGAAAATCGTCGGCCAATAAAATGAGACGCGAAAAATGTATAGCAATGCAAGCACACAAGTGGCACTCGATTTAAGCAAAACAACAACATAGTAGCCAACAACAACAATAAACAACTGCCTACAAACAACCAACAACAACAACAATCAATGGCAATTGTTGGCATCATCACAGAAACGGCAGAAAATTCGCTGCCTGTTTTTTGTCGAAGTTGAACTTTTGCCACAAACAAGTGCACAGCGGGGCGCCGCCTTTTGTCTTTCACTCGAGACAATTTTCATTTCGTTCGAGCACAGGAAACAAAAAAGCAAAAAAAGCCAAAAACAAAAAGGAGCACATTTATTGGCAGCTTGGTCTGCTCGAGTGTTGTTGCTGCCAACAATTCGATCGATATCAGTTATTGTTTATGCTATAGTTGGCAATCGCAGCGGCAGCAAACGAAATTGAATTTGGCTGCCATTTTCGGGAGCCGACGACGACTCATATATGGGCCACATCGATATGAAATCCAATTGGAAATTTGCATATATATTTTTTTTTTGTGCCGCTTTAATGCGATAAATAATAATTGTGCTTATCGCATTTAGCATTAATGTATGAAAAACGCAACGTGACGGCGACAAAGCAACAAATGCAGCGGGAAATTTTACCAAAACGAGTTTTTCTTTGCGCTTTGTTGCTGTAATACAATCAAAACTATTTGTTTTATATACAAAAATAAAAAAGAAGAACATTATTCAAGTTTTCTCTGAGTCATTACATTTATGATTGATTGATTACAATTTTCAAAGCAGAGCCAACGAACAAAAGCCAAATATCTCACGAAGTGCGGCAAGCGAAAGGAGAAGAAATATTCTGAATATTCATACTTTTATAAGACTTTTGTGTTTTGGCTTTCAAACTGACATTGATGTGTATTGTTGTTGTTGTTGTTATTGTTTGCTGTCTTGTTGCTTGTTTTTATGCCATTTCGATACGGGCCTCAATTATTATTCTAAAAGCGCAACAGCTAAGAAGAAAGTCGAACGCATTTGCTTGAGGGTTATTACTCATACTGCCCTACAACCACGCCACACTGTCTGCACGCCCACTAGATCGTTGATCTTTCAACGCGACCTATCAACAGCCTTGTGCCTATTTGTCCAACATTCAAGCAAAGTCCAAATAAATATAATAAATGTATTGAAACCAAATTTAATTAACAACTCGTTACCAACTAATTAGCAGCTTAATTAATATCATTTTTCAAATGGCAAATCACCAACAATATACAAAGACAAATCCGCCAACAACAAACCTTTCACTACAACTAATTCAACAAATAGCAGACTCAATTTATAATCAAATAAAAACCAGAACTGAAACCGAAATTGAAACTAATAAAGCTGAAAATTACCTTGCAGCGCATGCCAAACCTTTGAACTTTGCCTGTTGTCGCCACTGTACACACACACACAGACACACACAAGCACAAGCACCCACACCCATAAACATGGGAGGCGTGTGGCAACAGTAAAATTCGTATAGAATCACAAGTTTCTCAAGCGGCAGTTGTAAATATTTAATAACTACATTAATAACAACAATATCAATAACACCCGAGACAGACAAATTACAAACGGACAAGCAAGCGCAGAGCAATTCAGTTTGCCCCTCAAACAGAATGAGAACGACTCAAGTGAAAAAAAAATAAAAAAAAAAACAAAAACAAAAAACTACCGTTTACATTTATACGTTTGCGAAAATGAATGAATGTCATTAATTTGACAACAGAAACCGTTAAATCACCAATCGTTCAATCGTTAACAACAATCAGCAGCAACAACAACAACAACAGCAACAACGACAACTGCAGTGAAACTTGACATTTGTGGCAATAACTATGCTGAGCTCAGTTGAACTGAGCTGAGCACAACTCCAATTGGAATCAACACCAGCAACGCCACCGCAGCAGTAATGCGAATTGCTTGTGCTTTTTTTTTCCTACCCCCCTACCACTTTTTTTACACTGCTTCGAGTTGTTCTAGAGGCGAACAAAATTGTTGCGTTGCCAGGTTGACTTGTTGCCTTGTTGCCGGCAGTGAAACGTTGCCGTATTCGTCAGCATTCGTTGTGTCGTTTGTCCTCGTCACTATGCGTCGTCGTCGCTCGTTGCTTCGCTTTTTCTCTTTGCCGCTTGTATAGGCGTGAGTCTTAAATTACCAACCTTGCCACAATTTCAATACATGAATGCGAATGCGAATGCGCGCATTCGAATTTGTAAGCCATGCTCGTAATTGGCATAATTCCGTTTTTGCCACGTTTACAAATCGCATTTAATGCGGCATCAGCTACCGCCACGCGGACAAGTTTACCGAATGACCCATGCCACTCAACCGCAACACACAACACACAACACAACAAAGACACCACAGCAGCCCACCGAACCCATCGACATTGGCAATTGCATACAAATGCTGACTGGCAGTTTGTCTCCAAGGCGGCTGCTGCTGCTGCTCCCCAAAAACAACAGCAAGCGGTACTTTGAAAGGCCCCTCAAAGCCGAGACTCAGACTCAGACTCAGCGACAAAGACAGAGACACACCACACAGGTGTCTCTGCTGAGTTACACAAGCCGCTTTGCCGCAGCTTAGCTCAGCTCGGCTCGGCTTGGCTCGACCCAACCCCGACTTAACGCCGGTTCGTTCTCGTGTCAATGACAGTTCAATGCGCGATCGACCAAGCTGACTACTTCACTTTACGCTGATTTGCTTTTGCATTTGTTTTGTATTTTTTTTTTTTTCTGTTTTGTTACTTTTCATACTGATTGTAGTATTTGAACATAGTAGTTGCGAGTAGTTGCTTGTTCCGCAGTCAGTCTCATTTGCAACATTTTGTTGTTGTTATTGTTGTTGTTGTAATCTCGTTTAGCGTTTAGTTGTCGCACATGCAAATCGTGACTTTGTTTTCTTGCCGCTCTTACAACAACCACAACAGCAACAAGTCGAACAGTCGTCAACAGTCCATCAGGCATTTAGTTCAGTTCAGTGAAGTTGAGTTTAGTTGAGTTGAGCTTAGTTCGATTCTTTTGAAAGCCTGCAATTTTTCGGGGAGTGTTTTCCAGCGTCAGTCAGTGTACAGATTTGGCAACGCGTGTGATTTGTTTCAGACATTTTGATTGATTATTTGTATACTTTTACTCATTTTTCATGGTGGTCTCATGTAAAATTTATTCTTTAAGTTATAAACAAAAAGGAAATCCTGCTTGGCTTCAAATAATTCTTATACGTATAAAGAAATTCTTTGTTCGTTTTAAAAATTTTGCTTATTCTCAAAAGAAATACTACTCTGCCATAAAGCGCCAAATTTTGTTGTCCAAACAACTACTCATCATCATCATTATCATTATTATTATTTTTTTCACAATAATTGGAACATCTTCAAATCGCCGGCATTGTCATTAAAATTGTTTTGTCATAAATATCAAATAAACAATATTTTTGCACATTCATTGCGGAATACAAAGATTATATATTTTCGTCGCGTTCGAAACCTTTATCAATCAAAACACAAGTATTAACCAAAACACATATGCATTAATTTTGGCTGCGTCATTTGACGTTGGTACGCTGGTACGTTGCTTGAATGCGCCGCCGCCCCAACGCACGAGCGTATGGCAGAGCGCACCAGCGAGCGACGATTCATTAATTATTTTGACCCAGAAAATCTGTTTGAGGCGCGACTTAAACGCGTTCGTTGTCAGCAGAAAATTTACCACCTGTGATGAATAACGTTACATTTCGAATTGATTTCGGATTTTTGGCTTTCCTTTGTGGTTGTTGTATTTGACGGAATTGATTTTTCAGGTGTGTTATGTGTTGGTTTTGAGGTACCGTTAATTAATTTGCAAATTTGCTGAACAACTTTGTTATTGTTTTTTTTTGTGCAAAAAATCGTACTATTAAGCCGTGGGTGGCAATTCATACATGAAATACGATGATTACGTCTACTTATGTAGTTCAGTGTTTGATATTATTAAAAAAGATAATTGAAAAAGCTTCTAAGATTTGCTTGAGATGCTACTCATTCTTTGCTCGTTGTTAGAATTGTACAAAGTAAGCAGTATGTGCCCTGTGGCATTATGCAACAAAGAGGTATTTATATGAGACTGTATAGACTGACTGAATAGAGTGATAACTTGGTCCTGAAGTTGAAAGAGACATAACCTACTGTACAAGTTTATCAAGAGATCAATATAACAAGACGGTTTGGTAAAGTTATGCCCTCATATATATAATATCCTTCCATAATCAACTCATTCGTCGGAACCGGCTCTTACAAAAATAATAGGAAATATTAACAAAATTAAAATTGAAAATTGAAAAACTTTTCTGACTTTTCAGATAGTGAGCTTAAATTTCAATGGACTTGGGCTATAACAAGGCCTAGTAAATAATAGTATCACTAAGGCTCAAAATGCCAAAAAACGAGTATATCCCAAAGGTAGATCTTGAAAACTTTTAAAATTTTGTATAAAAAACGTTTTTGTTTCTACACGAATTGACTTGAAACTTCACACTTACATATATTCTAAGTGAGGCATAAGAAATATTATGATTGAAAACTGAGCAAAGACAATCGAAATTGATATATAGTACACTATATTAAGATATACAAAAATGTGATTCCACAAAAAAATAAGCGTGATAATGTAATGAGGCGTGAAGATGCCGAAGATCTTGTTCTTTCTTTCGGTATTTTTACTCCTTATCGCACATGTGACGCAGAATACAAATCGTTCATGTATTTTGGTACACCTTTCGGTTTGTTCATTGCCACAATCGCAAGCCTTTGAAGCTTTGAGACGCTCACTGCACTGCGCTCTTCAAATTTTTGCGACAAGTACTTATAAATTCCAATCGTTGCTTTCACACTTGCCACTGGGCCACATCATTTGGGTGATTAAGGCCGCCAGCAACAGCAGCCGAAACATTTTTATGTTGCAAGCCAACAACTAAACGACAACAGAGCAACGAAACATGCAAATTGTGTCCATTGACTGCATTTAGCGTGTTCTAATTTCGCTTTTTGTTGCATGTTGTAACCTTCCTTGTGTGTGTGTTGTCATTTTTCTGCTTTTGCCGACCAATGCTGTTAAATATTTCATGCGAGTCGCCGAAACACGGCAAAAGGTAAAGTGCACATAACGCCAAATCCAAACCAATCACGTCACTTTGCAACAGAACACGCGGATGCGGGCGCATGCGACGTAACACGCTCCGAAAGGTTGCCAAACGGCGTTTAAAAAAAAAATACAAATAAAACAACTGAAAAACAAAATCAAATGGAAAACATCTCGCGCGCAGGTTACGTGCTTGTAAATTCAAATTTTTGACTGACCAGCAAACTGGCCAAAGAACATGAAGCCAGGCGAAAGGAGCAGAGCGGTGTTGTTGTTGTTGTTGTTGTTGTTGTGGTGGTTGTAGGCGCGTTGCTGCCACAGTGGCCAACCACGAACGCCTGCTTGCGCGTCACTTTGTCTTACGTCTTCTTGTGGTTCGTGGTTCATTGAGCCGATTCGTGCATAAATTAATAAAGTATGAAAGGTGTCTTTTTTTTTTTTTTTTTGTGTGTTATATTTTTGTATATCTGTTTTTTTTTTGGCTTTTTTTATGCCGTTTGCATATGCCAAAGCGGACCGCACACAATGTTTAACATGGTTTATTAATTCAATTTGTGCCTAAATTAACGTGTAAGTGGTTAATATTGAGTTACGGCACTTTTTTCCCCCCAACAAAACAAAATAAAAGCACACAAAATATTCGACATCATTTCAACAACAACCAACAACAACAACAACGATGACGACAACGACGAGAAATCAAATCAACTTCCTCTTTAAAATGTTTTCCTTAAGCTATGACATACGCGCCTGGAACGTTAAACGAGCGCGAAAGCGACACGCCATGCGATGCCATGCCATGCCAAAGGCTCCGGGGACTTCAGTTGACTTGACTTCACTTGGCTCAGGTGTCTCTGTGCCTCTGTGTCTCTGTCGCTGGAAAAGCACGCACCGCCGCCCGATGCCCGATACCCTCCCAGTGTTGGCCAACACGCTCATGGTCCGTTTTGTTGCGTGCACGTTTCGCGTTTAATTCGACTTTTGCGCGTTCGCTATAAACATGCGTTTTTGATATGAGCATTTAGATTATTACCGCGTTACTTCAATAAATATATTGGCAGCAGCAACAGAACAAGTAGCAGCAACAGCAACAGCATTCGAAAGCCGCCAGTCAGCAGCGGCAGCAAAAACAACAACAAATTTCGTGTCATGGTGCTCATTTTCATGTGGGCATAATACCTGCAAGACTAAAATCACAAATGTATCGTTTTAATAACACATTTTGCCAGAAAAACAAACGTTAATTGCTGCGCCAGCGATTCAAGCATAGATCGTTATCAGCATTGCGTTTAAGTCGAGCAATCTTTTGATCATTGGAAGTATCACATGTGATAACCGAATTAAATCGATGCGCTTAACGCACGATATGATTGCATAAATGGGCTCAATTTTGTTTATGTAACAGCAGAAAGAAGACCATAATTTAGTAAAGAAACACCCTTGAACAACTTTGTAGCCTTTAGTACGCTGAAACAGTCTTATTGCTTAACACATGTCGAACTCTTATGAAAGACTTGTCATTGGAGTTTTCAACAAACACTCTAGTCTTGCCTACTGAGCACATCAGCTCATCATCTAGAAACAGTTACCTTCAAGTAAGTGTCTTCTCTGACACTATTAACTACAATCAGGTACTTTCATTTTATCGTTGCTCAATCACTCATTCATCCTCTATGAAATGAAAAATCAATAAAATACCTTCACTGCACGTTTGTTACACTTTGTTATCATCATACAATATTTGCTATAAGTCAGTTTGCGGCAGGTTCCGCTTATCAAAGCCTATACAAATACCGCCATCAATAACTAATAACGTCGAAACGGGATTTTCACGCACATGCCGCAATCACTCACGCAAATGTGCGCATTGCCGTGAGTGCACACTTTCGAGCGGCTTAGTGCGCAAATAGATCAAAGTGTTGCGACAAAATCCTGCACTAATTAACCGAGGAAGCCGTTAACGTTTTGTCGCGCACACATTGCCGAGCGATCGATAAAAGCGTCGACTGCCGCGTTGAGGCGCTGCAGAAGGAGCGTAACGACATGATCAATTTTTATTTAACATAAGTGCAACCATGAGACATCAATCGCTGGCGCACAAAACACGACTCTTAGTCCTGTGTTCGCCGCTGTTGCCTCACTCGTCGTTGGCGTTATTATGGACACGCAATCGTTATGACATAAATTGTGACAAATTTTTCAATTTTTTCAATATTATTAATGGGACACATGACGTCGACGAATAAAAGACTGAACTGTAACTTGGCCGCAAAGTCAAGTCCCCAAAAAACTCATGGGGAATTGGTGGCGAGGTTACTTGTGCGACAAATCGGTGGCGTTGCATGTTAGTGTTGGCCACAGAATGTGTTTTTGTTGTTTCGCTTTGGCTTTGACTTGTTTTATATTCGTTGTTGGTCGTTTTGTTTCTGTGGCTTTTATGCGATTTTAACGTTACTAATGTTGCCTATTTAACTATTTCGTGCGCTTGTTAAATTTGTCCATTGCGCTTTTACAAACACGACAAAACAAAAAAAAAAACACAACGAACAACAAAAACAAAAACAAGTAAAAAAGCCGTCATAAAATATACGCAGACAAAACATTTTCGGACAACAAACAACAAAACGCATTTCGTTTGAGACATTAACAAGCGCATTTATATTTTACATCATTGAAGACAACATAAAAAAGACAAACAATTGCGGTCTTTAAACGTAGTGTTCGGAAATTATTCAATGAGCCGCCAAGCGCATATTAAATAATTGCCAAATTAAATAGCAAACGATTTTGCTTATAAGCCATAAGACAAGCAAAGTTGAACACTTTGAGAAATTCTAAAATTTTTGCCTTGTAAATTATAATTTCCGTGTATAATTCGTCTTCAACAAGTAAGCCAAAAAAAGTTGCCCTTATATAAATACATGTGACGCAAAGATGACCAAAACTTTCTATCACTTGTCGGCTACCAGGCAACACAATAGTCACACACACACACACACACACATGAACAATACAAAAAAAGAAGCACAAATTTGAGACAAATCCTCGGATAATGCGTCACAAAACAATATTTCAATATAGAAATTTCAAAAGTGTTTGAAGTTGTACCGCAATTAATGTGAATATGAATAAATCCCTCGACTCGACACTTCCTCATGGGCGCGACACTCGTCGAAGGGGGGCTGAGTGCACAACACAGTACAAGAGAAACAACAATGACACATGTTGCCGCCAATTAACAAAAAGCCAAAACAACATTTGAAAAAATATTTATACAAAAAACAAACATAAAGAAATGTTATTAATAAGCTACAACACGGAGATGATGAAGAGAAACCGAAATGGGTAAAAAAAAAAAAAAAGGATTAAAATTAAAATTGAGCAAACGCTTTCAAGCTAATCCGTGCAACATGTTCCCAAACTTGTGCGACTTTGCTTAGAATCTAAACGAAAACATGTACGATTTGAGGCGAGCGACTTGACTGGACACTTGACTTGTCGATCGATCGATCGTTCGTACGGTTGGTCGGTGGGACAAAGCGACATTTCTCACAACGTTAAAGATTTCGTCACGGCTTATTTTTTGAAGTTTTTGGGTTGGAGATGATGTTGGTTTTTTGTTGTTGTTGTTGTTGTTTTATTTATAATTTTGATTGTATTAAGTCATGCAGAAGACAATTGGATTGCACAAGCAACGCCAACAACAGGTTAAATGAGTGAGATCTCTTTGTTGTTGTTGTTTTGTTTTTTTTTTATTTTGCTGCTCTAAGATTTGTGGACAGTCGCGTGAGATCAACTGAAATCCGCTTAAAGATAATTAATGGCGGCTGTGAGTTATTGACAAGTCCATTAAAGGTTTTGCTGCTCTTACCTTTATTCTATGTAGACAACATATTTTGATTGACTGAGCGTTGATAATTTTGTATTCATATTTATTTATTTATATTTTTTTTTTTTGGGAAGCTTGGATACAATTTCAGGCAGCGCGTCACAACTCAACCCGTCAGTTTTGTCATTAAATTTCACTTGAAATGAACAGCTCCAATTTCAGCTTACAGCATCATGACCCAAATAGTTTTTGAAGTACACAGAAATTCTAATAAAAGATTTCGCTTTATAACCTTACTTGAAGTCAAGTCTAAAGACCTTTAATGTGTGCGTCTATGTGCGTGTGCGTGTACGTGTGTGTGTGTGTCCCCTTCAATTGTCATTCTGCCGGCTTGCTCTCATTCTGTTATATGTTTTGGTTATGACTAATAAAATGTTAACATGCAAACAGCACTCAAGAAATGTCAAAAGGCAATTTGACTTGTTTTGATTATGTCTTGTGGACTTGTGCACCGTCGTTGACTTACACCCCCGCTACCTTTATCGCAAGCCGACGATCGCTGGTGGAAGTGTTCGACGAAAGATCAATGGTCATTGTATGAGCCAAGCAGCGAATAAACCAAACCACCGGCGCTGTTGCTTTTGATTGTGTAAATTAAAGGAATTTCTTGCCATGATTCATGCTTGCCATTTTTTTACACTTTTTTTGTTGTTGTTTTTTGGTCTTTGCCGGCGTCGCTGGCGTATGAGTTACATTTGTAGTCGGTGGCTTTGCCGGTGTCATTCTATAGCCGGTTCTGTTCGAGCATGGTTTTTGTTTTTGTTTTTGTCTGTTGGTGTGTTTGTGTGTGTGTGTGTGTGTGTGGCTTGCACAGGCAAAAAAACAAAGTCGACAAGCCAAAGCCAAAATTATGGGCGTTTGCATTTTGAAAGGAGACAGTTTTGAGTCAAGCATTGATTTGCAGCCGGTCCTCAAGCCGGCTGCTTGTTATCAGTGGCACACATTTTCAGCTTGCAACTTAATGAATTAAGCGTGTTTCTTTTAGGCTCTGTAACGGTTTATGACAGGACAATGCAGGTACTGTTCAGAAATTGATAGCGTCATGGCAATGTCGTGATCATAAATTAATCAATGAAGGTATTTTGTTTTTTGGTTTTAATTTTGGTTTTTTTTTTTTGCATTTATTTTCGTTTCAGTTGAAGTTTAAACCATTTCAAATTTTAGAAAGATTCACATTTGCAGTTTGCATAACTTTGACTGAGGGTCGAATACACTTTCACTTGACTTGTTACTTTTACTTTCGAAATAAGTTTAAAATACCGCAGACAGACAACGTTTCCGCCCAAACAATAATTCCATTACATGTCCTTTGCACCGACTCAATTTTCACAACAAAGACAGTAAAAAAACCAAAACAAAAAAAAACGTTTTCAAGTGCTTTCAAAACATTAAAATAAGAAGAAAAAAAAAATAAGAAAAAGTCTTCCGCTTTTGTTCATTCGCATGATTTATTGTCATTTTGAGTCAAAGAATTCGTCGATGAAGCAATAAATTTTATTATTATTTTCATTCGTTTTGTTGGCATTTTTTATTTACTTATCTTTTTTTTTGGTTTCATATTTTTTTTTTATTATTATTAAATTTTAAGCATATCAGCTTAAAAAAAAAACATGAAAAAATCCCCCAAAAAGCGAAAAGTTTAACTCTTACAAAAACAAAAATGCTTGGCTTCATGCGCTCGTGGAGGTCAAGGGTTAAAATGTGGGAGTCACGATTCTTTGCTGTGCGCTTGCATGAAATGAAGTTACCGAAAAAATCAAAATCAAGTACCGTTTTACAGAAACGCTCCCCTACGCCCCACTCACACACACACACACACACACAGACACAGACACACATGGCAGTGGTCATGCGGCGCAGTTTAACTTCAGTTCGGACCGCTTGCCTCAGATTCATTTGGTCTTTCACCATGCTTTCTGCAAACATTTGACGGTAAAAAACAACAAAAACAACTCCTTCAATCGTGTGCTGCTTCTTCTTCTTCTTCTTCTTGGTTATTTCTTTACGAGAATTAAGGCGACGACCTGCCCGATTGTCAGCCTGGCAGTCTGGCCGACTGTCCGACTGCCTGCTCACTTGTCATTATGTTGCTGTTGTTTGGCTCTGAGTGCATTGTGTGTGTGCTCCGCTCGGTTTATCAATAAATTATTGAGCCATTATTATTATTACAATTTCTTTATAATGTTGGCAGCGTGCTTCAAGTTTCACCATTAGCATTAGCAAGCGACTGCGGCCGCAATGAAGCTGCCTTGGTTTATCATGTGCTCAATGGAGTTCAGGTCGCGGCCGGTCGTTGGTCGCCGGTCGTCGGTCGTTGGTCGTTGATCGTCATTGTTGTGCAGTAAGTTGGTCGTCTGGTCGGCAGGTTCATGATGTATGCATTACAGTGATTTTATTTCTCAGTTTTTTTTTTGATTTTTTTTTTGTATTATTTTTCCGCTTGTTTTGCTTGACTTGACTATTATTACATTTTGTTTTTTGATCTTTTTTTTCTTTTCGGTCGCTTTACTGTTGCAAGTCAAGTTGCATTTGGATAATGTTGTTTGGCATTATTATTGCTTAAATAGTAATTTTTTATTGTTATTTCTAAGTGTAATTTTTCCATTACTTTTCTCATTTGTTTTTTTTTTCAACGCTCTTGCATATTGTTAGTAGTTTAATGAGTTTTAATTGGAATTTGTGCATTTTCGGCTACATTCAAATTGGTTTGCTTGCATTGGAAAGTTGTGCACGAAAGTCATTGCATTTTTGTGGGTAATGAATTTAATTGATAGTTGGCAGACGCTTAAACTGTATAGACATGCGATATACTCATACACATGTATTTATGTATATCAATAAGGGTGAAAGTCTAAAATGTTGCAACACATCAACAATAAAAGCTTCAAATCACTTACGGCTACCAATTTTTATTGTATTTTTTTTATTAAAGCAGTCAAACACACTTTAAGCGCATCTCAACTTTCTATAAACACGTTTTTTATTTTCAGTCACTTATTGTACATTTAAGATGGCTTAATTTTGTGTAATCATTTCAAAAGTGCCAAAAACCAAAAGCCAAACAATTCGCTTGTAACACTCACAGGACTATTTAGTGAAACTGACAGACTCATTTATTGGACAAAACAAAGTGTTTACACAGTCAGTTGAAGGCGACAGGCAGACAGTCATAGTGAAGCAGTTAGTTGCACACAACTGATTTTGTTTCCCAGATCAAATGAAAGCGATAAACTTTTCAAAAAAATACCGACATCACGACAAGCAACAGAGCCAACCAGCAGCAAGAGCAGCAGCAGCAAGAGCAACGACAACTAGCGGTTGGTTTTGTTGTACGTGTAGCCTTCCACCAACGCTGACAACGTTAAATGAGTATTTGCAGGCGAGTAAATGAGCGAACGTAGCCAAGTTAACAAATTGTTCCCTTATTGCCAACGTCTCACTTAAGCGTTTAAGCAGCACTGATAGCTTAGATAGATGGGCGCACAGCTTTGGCCAGCCGAGCGGCCGATTTGATATGCCGCCACCGCAGCATTGACTCAATCTTGGCATGGCATTAGGATAACTATCAAAACTAAACTTTAAAAATTATAAAAAAAAAAAAAAAAAAACAATAAAAAAAAAGAAGTCTAAAACGAAAACGAAAGAAAAAGACCGCCTTGCGGTTACAGCAGCCGTTGATGATGGCAATGCACCGAAACGGACACAAGGAGGCGGCAGCTGATCCTGACTTGAAGATTTGCACCAAAAGAAAAACGCGATCATGCGGCAGCAACAACACCAACAACAGCAACCTGTGAGCAATAACTGAAGCAGCAGCAGCAGCAACAAGACTATTGGCAACTTTGTTCCGGCGACTACCTCAGGTCGCATTCGCATTCGCATCGCATGCTCTTCGCTGACGTCGATCTCGGCTAGTTGATTTTGTCGACGCGCATGCGCAATAAACAAACACGCCACGTTACCATTTTCACTCGTAGCAAGCTTAATGCTCTTCTTACCGCTTATCCCTTGCATCCATCCACTGCCAATGCATTTGCCACGTCTTATTGTTTTTGTTTTTGTTATTGTTTTCTTTGCTAGCGTGTCAAAGGCAGACACCAACTTGACTTTGCCGCCAAAGCTTTCAGTATTGAAAGTTGTTCTTCTTCTTCTGCTGCTACTTTTTGTGCTTCTCCTTCTGTTGCACTAACGGCCAAGAAATGAAATAATAATTATTATTAACTGTTACGGTGTGCGGCCGCGGTCGCCACTGCTGTTGTTGTTGCTGTTCGCCTCGTTTGATTGCCTGTGACCTCCTGAAGTTGTGTCGTGCCGCGTCCCAAAAGGTCATCATTAGTTGCGCGCTCAGTTGCATGGCTTATTTAAGGCAGACTTTTAAATTTGGCACAGCTTTGAACTTCTGTTTTGGTTGCTGCTTGTTAATGATTGTGCGCCATGTTTCTCTCTTGCCGCTTGCGCAAATGCAAAAAGTCGTTGAGTTTGCGCATCCTCCATAAATGTTTGGCGGCGTTTACAATTTCATTTTACCAATTTTTTTTTCTCTTTTTTATTTGATTTTATGATGTTTTAATTTGTTACACGAAGTCGTAAATTTTCGTGTTGATTGTCTGACAAGCGAAACAGGTACCAACAATTGACTTGCCTCAACTTGCATGCCTCTTGTTACGGTTCGCCTGACTTGGGCGAAATTTTGATTGTTATTGACTTTTATATTAATTATAATGAATTGTATTTGATTTTTAAAGGTGAAAAGGCAAATCACAAAAAAAAGAAACAAAAATTTATTGTTGCAAATATCAACTTTTATTTGAAAGACAAAAATTAATTGGTTGCATGTTCATTTTTCTTCATTGGCGAACTTTTAGCTTACAAACATGTCGCCAAATCTTACAATAAATAGCATTTAAGAAATAAAACGCTTCAAGTTATAAGTTAACAATTCACACACAAAAAAACAACAGCAATCAAATAGAAAAATACAAAATTCTACAATAATAATTACTTCTAACTCACAGGCAGAATGGTCAGCCTTAAAAATGTTGGACAGCTTAGAAAATTTTGCTACACCATGATTAATTGCCTGGCATTGTGCATATGACATGCCCTACTCCAAATACTTTGGCCGTCGCTTTGATATTCAAATTTCTCGTTAGACAAAGGCCGTCGTCTTAAGACAACCGAGCTGTTCAGACAAGGCAGGGCAACTCAAGACAACCTGCTGTACCAAGAAAAGTCGCTCAAAAGACAAAAAACAAAAAGAATAATTTCTACTACATTGAAGTGCAATTGAAAAAACGCTTCAAGTCTTAACACAATCAAACGTCAAGCGTCAGTTGGGCTAAGCGAGATTTCTCCATTAGAGGCGAACGAGTTGTCTATTCGTTACAGTTACAGATACATTTACAGATACAGATACAATACATACAAAGCCATAGATCACAATTATAACTGAGACGAACACAGTTCAGCGCACATGCACACGCACAACAATTACGCTGACAGTAGCCGAACTGATCTTCATCTTCATTAGAGCATTTTCGATTATATTTGAATGCCACCGCAAACCATTTGAAAAACACACATTGGCATTGGGCCAACAAGGCGTAGAGTGAGACAGACAGACAGACAGACGAGCGCTGGACGATAGACTACCGTACGAGAGACAGTCAGACAGACAGACAGGCAGGCAGACAGACACTTCACTTTCCAACTATGACATGGCAATAATAATTGCTCGCCGGCGAGTCATGGCAAATGGCATATTCCGAATGAGTCGAATATGAGCCGTGAAGCAGTAAAGTGAAATGGCCGCATTTGGTAGCATTTCTCAGTTGAAAAACAAAGTGGCAAACCAATGAGTTGTCGATAGTTTACTTTACCTGTGTTAGACATGAACGACACAGTAAGCACCTTACATTTGGTCATTGTAAATGGCAATGAAAAAGGAGAAGAGTTGTACATTATCATTATTGACCACCGAAGTAAAATGAGCGGTGTAGAGAGTTGACTTTATTGAGAGTGTTCTTTGCTATGCTATAAGAAAATCTATTTAATAACAAATAGACTTTTATAACATAGTAAATCATGCTTCCAATACCGCAATCTAGTGCTAAATTTTTCTGTGTATCTTTTTGTTTTTGCAAATTAAATGAGTAATAAAATAAAATAAAATAATAAATGAGTGTTTTTATTTTTATTTTATATTTATACTTATTCAAATAATAGAGAAATTAAATTTTTAATAGAGATTATAACAGCTTAAAAAAGCTTAAATTTTTAATGATGTCATGCAGGCCAACTCCCCACATTCTAATCAACCGAACGACTTTTTTAAAGCGCATCGTTACCAAAAAAAAAAAAAAAATAACCAAATATTATTAAAGTGAAACTATTTGCAAATGACAGGTACAAATAACATTTTATGACTTGCATTGTAAACGGACCAAGCTCAACTGAACTGCGCTGCGCTGCGCTGCGCTGCGCTGAGCTGAGAGGGGGCGTCGATCGTGCTGATATGATATTTTAATAAGATCACCAAAGTGGCATCGGTGCACGTTCACAAGGAAAGCAATACAAGAGTACGAAATGCTTGAAGCTTGTCGTTTGTTTGTTATTGGCAGTTAAACTGTTCAAATATTCAGTTAGTTATAATATACACGACTAGACTATATATAATGGCACTAACAACTATGACTATGACTGCAACAGCAATCGCAACAGCAACAGCAACAACAACAATAATAATAATAACAAGAAGACAACATTGGGCAACAACAATTGGCATTGCTGACGTTGTCGTCATTGTTGCTGTTGCTGTTGTCGATCGAGGAACGAACCATGAATGCGAACGCGAACGCGAACTGCGAGTGAGATATTTAGATTAACAGGTTGTTTTCATTACAATTCGTGCTTTTTAACAAGGAAAACGTGCACTTTCTCCGCACGCAGAGTCAATAATTTTTTCTCTCCTTCTACGTTGTCTTCTTTTCATTGTCTGTCTGTGTGTGTGTGTGTGTGTGTGTTGTGGGCAAGGGGGGGCAATAACTGCAATCTACTTAACCGCACCGCCCGCCAACTTAGCGTTCGTCAGCGCTAGTCTGATACCATTCATTTCGGCCATGATCTGCAAACCGCAGAGACTCAAAAAAAAAAAAAAAGAAAAATCAAAAAAAAAAACAACCAAAGAAACAAACAATAGATGGTTTTTTGTAGACATTTTGTGAAGTCACATTAACATTAACATTGACTTTACACGATTTGCGACGAAGAGCATCTCTTCATATTTTTATTGTCTGTTCATAGTCTCATAGTCGTGCCTTCGTCCTTAACGCTGACGCTGACAGCAGGGATGCGTTTCTGCGGCTTGCATCGTTAAACATGGCCAAAAACATAACGCATCTTTTTGTTTGCATGCAAATAAGATGATGCTTCTTCTACTTATTTTTTTTTTTCTTCTCTCCGTTTTCTTTGCTTTATACGCTTTTGTAAACTTGGTCACGTTTGGACTTTTATAGGCAACAAGTCTCGGCTTGCTTGCCGGCCTGACTGCTCACACGCTTGGCCAAGTTAAGTGTCAATTTCTCAGCTTTGGTTACTTTGCACACCCCGCCTCTTTTTTTTCTGCACTATTAGATCTCTCTTTCTCTCTCTGTCTCTTTCGCACTATGTCATAATACTGCGTTTGACTTGAGTCGCCTATCTTGTCTCATCGGTTATGCCCCCTTCGGGCTGTCTATGTTAGTGATAATGTGCGATTCTTCTGCTTGTTGTTCTTTAAGTGTTGTTACACGATTTTCAGTCGCTTATTTTCTTCTTCTTCTTATTGTTTTTGTTTTTCTTTTTTTTTTGCTTACCGACATTTTATGAGAAATGTGTGAGCAAAATGTTTTCTGACTTGTCGTACACAAAAACCAAAATGAATGTCTGGCGACGGTTTTTTCCCACATTTTCTTGCTTTTATTGCTATTGTCGAAGTCGTTGCTACTGTTGTTGCACTTGGTCAAGCACACTTGTTGCTATTGCTATTGCTGTTGCTGTTGCTTCGACTGCTGCTGCTGCTGCAAACAGTCTGCTGAGGCTGTTGTCATTGATGCTGCTTGCATGAACAATGGACAGTTTCGCTTAAATGGCCGTGACACTGACAATGATATGAGTGCTGATAATTTATGTAATTCTTACTTTCGAAATATGCTTTTGTTGTTGTTGATTGTACAAAATGTTGTTTACAGTGAAAAAATTTGTTAGATATTTTTCATTGACAATATTTACAAGTTTGAGCTTGTCTATTAAAAATGTATCTTGTATCTATTATATTAAAACTAACCACTCACAAACTAACATTTAAAGTTACACTGAACTAAATTCTTGCCTTATTACATGTCGTTCTGCCAAAAGTGACTGCAATGCCATCTATCGGCCATATTACTTAAAATATCACGCATACGACCCAAACAACTTTTCGTTTCTAACATTTTTCTTTGGCCGTCTTCTACTTTTACGTACAATTTTCACTTTTACGCAAAGCGAAATACAATTTTAAAATATCCCTTAAATGAAATTAAAAGCCATCGTCGGATCAAGTCAAGTCGAGCCAAGTCAAGGCGTGTACGTTGCTCACGTGCGCCAGTGCAATGCAGGCGACCCGCCAAACTGTCTCGAGCAAAAATTTCACTTAACATTTAAGGAAATGTCGACAAATGTCCATTTTTGTCGACAACATTTCCTTATAGGCTTATATTAAATAGAAAGAAAGAAAAACAAAATCTACAAATAAAATATAAACACAATGAACAAATGAAATTGTAGGTGAAAAGTTCAAATGTCAAGCAACGTTTAAGCGAATAAGCAACAACAACAACAAATGCAAAGATAAACAAATACAACAGCACAAAAGGCAGACCAAGAAGTCGAAGCACACAAAACAACAATTTTTTTTTGCAAATCATAAATCAACCGAAATTTTTATATTCACATTTGGAAAGATGATTTTGGCAGTGATTGGCTCAATGAATCGTACGAATTGAGCCGAATGCGCGAGCAAGTGAACGAGCGCGCATTTGGCTGAGACCATGAGTGATTGAATGACAGATTGGCTTTGGTCAATTTTGCACACTTTCCTAATGCTGACTTGAAGCAATTAAAATCGTTCAAGTGTACCATTTGGAAAAAAGTTATAGGAGAAAATCCAAAAATAAACTCAAATTGAGCTTAGAGCATAATTTCAATTAATTTCAACAACATAAGTTAATTTTAATATACACACACACGCCCCCTTCGTATACGCCGTCTTTCACACACCTGGCAACAAAAGAAAGCTACACAACAACATCAACGCTGTACGGCGGGTGGCGTCAATGTAAATACGAACTGCGAATTGGCACACTTCAAGTTGAGACCTGTTTTGATGATGTGATGTTGACCCAGACTGAACTGAGTCGCCGCAACATTGGCGTTGTCATCGACATACCGGCAGCGAGTATAACACATCGCCAGCGCCATCATCATCTCTTTCATCAAACCCATCATCATTGCCATCATCTTCATAAACATCATCATCGTCATCATCGTCGGCATCAACATGGCCAGCCGCCGCCAGCATTTTGCGTATGTGTGTGCCTTCGATAGAAATTAGCAAATGTGTCGCATCATTAGCCGATTGCGTTGACGTTGCCGCCTCGAAGTTGTGTGTTTCGTTGGATGCGCGCCGTTGAAAGCGGTTGGAAAGTAGTGAAACACTTCAAATTTTGCTTCGAAATTGGGTCTGTGCTCAGCTGACTGGCCGATTGTCCGCCTGCCTGCTTGGCGCCGGATTAGCTTGTTGATTGGATGATGGGCTTTGACAGCTTACGCAGAAATTTCACCTGAACTTCGAAGTGCTGTTGTTGTTGTTGTTATGGTGATGATTATAATGATGATGGTTGCTCGTTATATAATTGGGCGTTGTTTGCATACAAAGCCACACGCACAACATAAATGCTCATGGTGATGAATTGTTTACTTCAAGTTGATGGTAGGAAGTCTGCACTTGGACGTCAAATGGTGCAATAAATCACACCATGCTCGATATAAAAACGGTTTTTTCTTTTCTTTTTGTTTAAGAAATCAACAACTGACGAATTAGAAAGTGATCCCGTATAAAAATGAATGCGTTTAGTAATTTATTTAAATTCAAATTAGGCTAATTTGTTTGAAAATTGTATGTTTTTTCAAAGCCAGTGAAATGATGAAGTGTTCAAGATTTAATTGCAATGCTTACACTTTTTATTTGAATTTCTAACACAGCAACTTCTATTATAAGTTGTTTAGACAAGTCCCGACAACAATAAATTCGCCAACCGATAATAATCATTCATAAGCTCAATCAATTTTCAACACAATCACTGCAAAGCACCAACAGATAGACAAGTATTTTCGATAAAATATCTTCACACTTGGCACATACATCAAACTTGAACTAAGCCATAAAAATTTGCACTACAAATGATTTCAACGATCACCAAGCGGAGCATAAATCCGTAAAACAGATAAAAGTTAAGCAATGTTAAACATTCTAAGCCATTTCACCAAATCATTTTGGCCGTGTGTGAGTTATGAGAAACAACGAGTTGAGCATGTTATACAAATTTCATCTGCCTTAACAAAAGCACGATGGCGATAATAATAAAACCAACAACTACAACAACTACAAGAACTACAACAACACCAACACCAATAACAATAAGTACGTTGAAGGCATCACAAAGTGGAAATCTTCAAGTTTGGACATAAATCTTTTAACGCCTGCAAAATGCAAAACGCCTTTTTATGCTGCATAATTTCAAGCAACACCAACATGCACAAGCACACAGACATACACACACACATAACAACATGCCGCATTGCACTTGAAAATGCCAAATGTATTGTAATAATAATTTTTCATACGCCTGTGATTTACACACACACACACACACACCGACTCACTGAGAGATATATTTTGTCTATGCAGATTCCAAAATTCAGAACAAGTTGCGCCGCGAATAATATTTCATAATGCGCTCCGGACAGACGCAACGCCGGACATGAGCAACGGCAACGGCAACGATCGGCTACGACTGACTTTTCAATGAGCGAAGAGAAGTTTTACTTAATTTTTGATAAGCGACGCAGCAGAAGGTGAAATTGAAGATATTGGGTTGGGGCATGGCGCGGCAGTTGAGGCGGCAGTTTAACCCACTCACTTACAAGAACATAGTACGATAGGCAGCATTGCAAACAAATCATGACAATCATCATGATTATGTTTATGATTATGATTATGATGATGAAGCCTAAGCGAACACTTGAATGAGCGCCTTTCAGAGCCGCTGAGACGCCGAATGTCGAAGTCTGAGACTTTAACTTGAACTGCACGTCAACAACATCAGCATCATTATCAACAGCATCATCATCATCAACGTTATTATCATTATTATAGTCAGTCGAAGAACTCAGGCAATATGTTGTTGTTGTGTGTGTATTTTTTTTTTAACGTTAACCGAAGTTGTTCAAACAAATTTGCATTTGCAACAAAACCACTGACAAAATGTTTGCAGGCAACGCATCCTACAACGCTCCTTGGCAAGCACCGCGCGCCGCCCCCTTTACAGCTGTTTGCGTTGCGAGCGAGTAAGAAGAATTATTATGCTTTCTGCTAAATATAATAAAAACAATATTTTCTTTAAGCAACTTCCTCGCACGCCACACACTCACTTGGCTTGAACTTGTCTAAGGATTTTTGTTTTATTTATACTTCGTATTTTTTTTTTGTACACTTTTTTTTTGTTTTTTTTTTTTTTTGTTTTTTGTTTGATCAGAATTGCATTTGATGGACTATAGTCAAAGTCAAGTTGAAGTCAATATTTATTTGAGCTCTTGTATTTATGCGCTACGTTCTCGTTCTGCATAATCGTCTAAACTTGAGCCGGACAAGTTAAAGTCTTGCCTTGCAGTCATCGTCATCGACTATGTCTACGTCATTGAACGTCATCGTCAGTTTATGCAGTTCTCTTTGCCATGTCTTTTTTTCTGTTTTTTTTTTTTTTTTCATTTCTGTTTTGCCAATAAGAATAACGCATGAATTTCAAAATAGATTTATTGAATTATTGCTTTGACCGTGGCAGGTACAAGTTAAGTGTTCTAGAATTGTATACGTTTGTGTGTATGTGTGTGTGTGTGTTTAAATATATATATGAGTGTATTTGTACAGTTTGCATAAAGAATGATGAAAAAAGAATCTTTTGAGTGGGTGATAAATTCAAATTTAAACGTCTGCGTCTGTGGCTATGCCTGCGATACAAGTCAAGAAAGAAGCTGTTGATTTGTTGAGTGAGCGGGCAGCAACATTCAAGTGCTGGTCTGTTTAGTTGAAGTGTGTATCGTTTTCCGCGATTTCTTCAATATGATAAGTCCAATTAAAGTTGCTGAAACGTGGCTTAACCTCAAAAAGTTGCTATTAAATTTAATTTATAAATATGAAAATTTTTCAAAGATTTTTGATATGAAGATCATCAATTATATTAAACTTTCTCAGTAACAAACAAAACGAACCTTGAAACAAACGCGGTTAACTGTAATTGATGCTCGATCCGAAATTCACTAAAAACTAATTTCAAGCCTGAGTGCGCCAAACATCAACAGCAACAAACATCGAAGGTAAGAGAGAATCAATTGTACAGATTTGAAACTCGAATTCAAGATCAAAAAGCTTACGCCGATCTATTTCGTTACGCTTGTCAAAATCAAATTTGTATTTACATAAATTGTTTTATTTCTTTTGGAAGACTTTTTTCTATTAATTCAAATCTATTACCATTGTCAAAGAGTTGCCGAAGTTGGAAAGAAAAAAAAAACGATCTTCTGAGCCAACAATTTGTTGTCGGCGTCGATTTCGCTTCAAGCTGTTTATTTGTTTAATTCGGTTGGCCGAAAACTCAGCACAACTGAACCGAAACGAGTGTGACTTTGAGTGACATTTTTATAATGCGTTCGAATTTAATTTTTTTTTCTCCTTTTTTTTCTAGTTTGATATTATTTTTGGGTGTGCGTTCGAGCAGACTGGATACACTGGAAAATAAAACTAAAAAAAAAGAGCACAAGTACTTGAAAATGACAGCTTGAGTACAACAAACAACAAGTTGTTGAACGAGGCGTGTTCGAGCGACGGTTTGCAAAACGCAAAACCTCACCTCACAAAGACAAAACAAAAAGAAGCTATCAAAACAGCCAACGGTAGAAAAGTTAACACAAACATACATATAAGTTAATAAACCGAGAATCCGTCATGTTGTATGTGTGATTTATGCGTATCGCCAACACTCGTCAACTTTGCGACTTGAGTGGCTTTCTCCAAGCGAAACGCGGTGAAAAAATAGACTGTTAGAAAAACCATATTATGAGCAATAAATGCAAATAAATATTGCGCTTGCACAAAACCATTTAAGTTGTTTCCTTTTCTTCTTATATTTGTAGCTTTTAAGTTGCCTGCAAATGCAGTTTATCACAAGTACGCTTGTGCAGCGCTGTCAAATCACAACTTTCTTGACGCAAACTGAAGGTAATTCGATCTGGCAAGCGAAAGTCACTCGTAGGGTTTTTTTTTTTCCATTATTATTATTATTTTTATTGTTATTATTATTGTAATAATTTCTTTATTGTTAATATGTTGAATGTACTTTGAGCCGGCAATGCCTGGCGTAATTACAAAAGCTATAGGCAGTCTTCGAAGTCATAGTTGTCGGCTGAGGCTAAGGCTGCGTTGGTTATGCAGATGAAGTCAATGGCTGAATCAAGCGCAAATGTCTTCTTCGCCTTCAACCGCAAATCCACAGCCATAACAACAACAACAACATACGGGGCAGCACGCTACCCAACTGCGCCCGAGTGGCACTTGAAATTACGCGGCTCTTTGCTACCAGTTAACGCGATTGCTTCAAGCAATCAATCGAACGTATATGAACACAATCGATTGGACGTACATACAGACATACGTACAAACGTATGAACAAACGAATGTTCGTTTGCGGGGCCTTGCTTCACTAATAAGTGTTTGGTCCGGCGAAGAGACAGACAAAACGTCAGACGTTTGGTCGGCCAATTGAACTGGGGCGTCGATTAGTTAAGCCGACTTTAGCTGGCAGTCTGTCAGTTAACTTCATCATTGCCAACGCTATATTCACCATCGTCATTATCATCATCATCACCAACAACAGCAACATTACCATCGTTGTCATTATCGTCAATGGCAAGCATCAAAAAACAAAAACAAAAACAAAAAAAAACACGCCTGAAGTGCTCAAAGCGGGGGTGCTCTGCATGAACCTGCATCATGCCTTGAAGCCCCAATCGCTCATTCGCTGCTCTTCAATCAACCTTAAATACAATGCATTAATTTTTGTATAATTAACTTGCAGCAACTCCGGCTCCGGCTTCGTCAGTCCGTCTGCCCATTCGTCTGTCCACTAAGTCTGACCGAGAGCTATTTTCATAACGTGGCATGTGTTAACCTGTTCGAGACTCATTCACTCTCGTTGCAGTTAAATGCTAACGGTCAATAAACGAAATCAGTTTTTGCCCCTACAAGCTGGCGATCGAGGCCTATCAGACTGTGATCAACGTTGTGCAAAATCATAATCCAAATCATAAATATTTATTTGCAGCTCATAAGAGTCATGCGGTAGTAATCAAAATTATATAATCTCATGATAAACAGAACTACATGGCACATACAACAATTTAACTATTGAACTTAATCTTTAAGTTAAATATAAGAGTGATGTATGTCTACTATGACTATGGCCACTTTTAAGTCACTTTTATCAAAGTCTGCAGTGCATTGAGAGTTCGTATATTGCTTGCAATATTTATTTGATATTAGCTTTTTTTATTTGGTCTTTACGACATTCAATAGACTCGAAGCTTTGAGTCATTTGTTATTACTATTTTTATTGTTTGTGCTATTGGTAATATTCATAATCATAATGATGATGATGATGATGACGATGATGATGATGATGATGGAGTGCTTTGGCCCAGAATCTGTTGCTGCTTGCTTTACTTGTCGTCTTCCGAGCTTTAGGAATTCAAATTTCTTCTTTTCACTTGAAAATTCCAAAGCGCACATAAACAATGAAAACCAATTTCAAATTGCTTTGAATTGTTCAAAGTTTCGAAGTGCCGCCGGTTTTTTTTTTTTCGCTTTGTTTTTTATTTTTTGTTATTTTTTGTAGTTTTTTTTTATTTTTTCTACAAAATTTGATTGTTCCAATAATGAAAAGAAAAATAAACTATGAGTTTTTGTATAAATAATAATAAACTATTTATTTTGCGTAGCATTTTTTGAATAGCAAAAGTCAAAATGGACAGCAGCAAAGAAGAAGTCAATTAAGCTTAAAGAGGCGTTTGATTTGATTGAAGAAAGTTCAATTTAAGTGAATTTTGTAGCCGACATTTCGTTAGCCGCCGGGCAAAAGTGCTGCCAGCTTCTATGCTGAGCTTATGACACCCAACGCTGAAGGGTGAGTGTACCAACAATGAGCTTGGCAGTTGAGCTCAGTTTGGCAGCGACTCTGCAAGTGCAAAGCGATATGAATCATAGTTCAGATGAGCGTTTGGCAGTCGTTGCCAAATGTCACATAATCAATTCATTTATGGCAAACAATAATGCAAAAATATTGCATACAAACGGTAAAAAAAAATCAGTGGCTGACATTTACGGATCATAACAATTTGAATTTACTATATTGTCGGCCAAATGAAACCATTTTTGGAAGCGCGCGACGACGACAACGACGAATACGAAATTGCTCACCAGTTGGCTAGACTGCGATACGTTTGCCAACAACAACAACAACTGTCAGTACACTTTGATTGTGGCTAACAAAAAAAAACAGCTATCCAGGCAGCAGCCAAGCCGCGCAACTTTGAGTCAAGACGCACGCACCGAAATGCCCCAGGGTATCAATTTAGACATGCGCTCAATGTTTTGAATATTTTTCAATCGTTTGCTGATTCCGTTGATTATTATGATCGTTATTTTGTCGAAACTATTTTAAGTGGCTCAAATGCAGTACTCACATACACCAAAACAACAATAACAGCAACAACAAAAACCAATAAGTAAATCAACAAAATTAGCAAAATATTCAGCTGAGTCGAAAAACCAAAAATTAAAAAAAAAAAATAAATAAATAAAAAATATGTTAAACTCAATTTTGATCTCACACACCAAAGATTGCTTACATAGACTTCACATAAACAAAAAATGACAGATTCATGTAAGCCAAAAGGCACATTATCCTTAATAGTATAATTACATAAATCAAAGTACGACTTTCTTGCAATGTTTGAACTTTTGCTCTCACACTAATTTCGTAAATGAATATGAATTGCCTCAGCCAAGGAAAGAAAGCAGCTGCCACTTGAATCTCTCCATTCCATCCATCCTCAGAGACTGATCCCCAGTCACTGTCCATTTCAAGGTGTCTTAGATAAATCATAAAACCACCAAAAAGTCCTGTTAGCTGCGAGCATACAAACAAAACCAGCTGAATTATTATTCAATCATATGCATTGCAACATATTTAAAAATAACCGCACACACTCGTCTAAAGATATCCTGTTGATCTGGAATACATTTATGTACAAAACGGTTTCACTTCCGATTTCAACGCCAACAAATACCATGATTTCCTCCCTTGTCTGATCTTGAACCGCACCAGTTTCACATGACCCCATGATGACAGCTCCCAGGGTAAGCAAACATTATGAGAACTCGGTCGAGCACGTTGATGTGATCTTGTCAATGAGATATCATTCGGGTGCTCTTGCCAACAAACAGTTATGCATGCACACGTAGCACAAAAACAGAAAAAAACAAAAATGATATTAAAAAGAAACTGAAAGAGAAATGAAGAAAGGACACATACAACTATTTGAATAAACACGGAAAAGAAACGAGCGAACAGGTACTTTTCCTCATCCTCATCCGCATGCGCATTCATCAGCTGTAATTGGAGACTTTTGTGTTAAAAACATTGGTTTTTTTTTATTTTGGGGTAGTAGAAAACATGTGCTGTTCTTTAGTGTCTTTTGAGCCGAAGACATGCTTAGACTTTATTATATATTTTTTGGTGTTGAATAAAAAATTTTAATATGAGATTTACTCATAATTTTTTTAAGGTTCAATGTCCTTCTTCATTTAGCGTGTTTAATTGTAGCGTGTGAAATGTTTTGTTAGGGCGTGTCAATGTTCTAGCCTTGTAGCTTGGCGGTCGCCTTGACAGGATGTATGGGCAATGATTGGCAGCTAAATATAGATCAGTGCGCGTATAAATTGTATGCTTATAAGAAAACTCACGCTTGAGATCTCTGAAAATTGGCAAAGTTTTTGATACACCAACAATAAGATGCTTAGTACAAGCACTAAAAATGTGGTCAAAAACGTGGCTAAGCGCATACCAACTACGCACATTAATGGCCATAACCAACAGCACACACACACACACACACATACATATACACACAATGGCAAAGCTGAGAAAAAGAAAAACCACCCACAAAATAATTATCAACGCATGTTAATCTTATTGTATGACCAAAAAAAAAAAATACAAAAATAAAGAAAAAAAGAAAAACGTAATACTTTGTTGAAAACGCAAAATTGCCTTAGGCCAAAAAGTGGGCTGCAATACTCGTAGTTAGATTGAGTTTATGGCTGACGGGGTGTGTCGGAGGAAGGCGCACATTTTTCACACAAAACGTGCAAATAATAACACCATCTTCGCTAATGATCTACGCCATGTTTGTGTGCGCAAAAATTGCAACAGTCAAGCCTACCGCCCAACACAACGCCGCCCCCCCTACGGCCAACGGAACCTTTCTCTATTGTACACACTTTCGCAGCAGCGCACACTTGTGTGTAGCTGTTGGCCTAACCGAGTGGCATGACTAAAAACAACAATAAAACACGCAGTCGAGTCGAGTCGAGTTGACTTGTCTTTGACTTTGGTTGGTTCGTTTGTTGCTTGTTTGGTTGGTTCGTTCGTTGGTTCGTTGGTTGGTCGATTTGCTCGTTTGGCGCTTTTGGTTGGTCTCTGCCATCATCATCGTCGTCGTTGTCGTCATCATCATACACATCAGTGGCAACAGCAACAGCATCAGCAGCAGCAGCAGCAGCAGCAACAACAGCCATAGTGTCAACAACAACGACGACGAGGAACGACGACGACGACAGTCATTGCCAATAGTGCACGTTGGCCATGCAACAGCCGCAGCGGCTACCAAACGAGCGCAGCCACGCTAACTAATTGGCGAACGAGCTATGAACGAGCAGACTCGACTCCTTCGCAACGATTTTGGCCAAGTGTCTTTGTGAGTTGGTTAAGATGATATCGGCTCCTTTTTGTTGTCCGTCTTTATGCTTTTCTTTATTTCACTTATTGCTCACGCATGCACGCACTCACTCACACACACACACACACACGCGAGCTGCTGCTGGCACACTCACACAAATTAGCGAAAATTGTCAAATACAGGAAATAAGCCACGACGACGACGAGCAGGCAAAAAAAACAACAAAAACAAAAACAAAAAAAAATCAAAATCATTTCTCACTTGGCTTTTGTGTTGTTTGTTTTCTTTATTTGTGCTTTGCGCTTTTCTTTCTTATCTTAAGCTTTGTCTGCCCGTCTGTACTACCACTTGTTTTATGCATGTGCTCTGTGTGTTTGTGTGTGTGTGTGTGTGCGCGTGTGCATTTGTTTCTATGAGTGCGTAATTTCTTTTCTTTATGGCGTTGTGGGTTGTTAATAGTTGTTAGTTGGTTAGTTAGTTGCTTGCTTGGTTGCTTGGTTGCTCACCTGGTTGGTTGACTGTTTGACTGCCACGCTGATTTCAAAGCGCTTTCCTTGCTTGCTGATTCGTTTATTTTGCTTGTTGCTTGAGTCTGTTTTATTATTATTGTTGGTTTTGTACTCGTTTGTTCATAAGCGATGATTTACAAATGATTTTTTTTTTGGATAACAGCAAACATGCACTGAAAGAAATGAAAAAAAGACATTTATTAAGTAAAACTTTATGAAAACTTAACTATAAATGATGTTACGTTCATGGAAATTGTTTCATATATACGTACACACAATAATTTTTCGCAGTGTATTGCGCTATTTGCAAATTGGAGCATTCAACCTAACGCCAAGTTCAATAATATTGTCATTTGTGTATTGTGTGTCGATTGTTGGCACCACCACAAAAGAGGAAGCAAACGCCTAAATGCAAATGCAGATGACAACTGCCACGACAACAGTAATGAAATTTAAGCTGCACTGAGACAACGCGGTTATACGTGCAACAACTCTTGGCAGCTTTTATGCATTTGTGCTACAAGTGCGTTTGTCGTTGATGCACTACCACTACCACCGCTAACACAACAACCACCAACACCGCCACCACACTCACTATCTTGAACATCAACACCACCCAAAGGAAAACCTTCAAGATGCAACGGCGGCATTTGCTGCACAAGACTTTGTGCTATTTTGCATCGACTTGAATTTCGTTTGACGTTTCGCTCCTTTAAATTTGAGATACTTTTACATTGCGATACTTTCAAGTAAAGTTGGCGAGTTAACCGCAATGAAAGGAAGCAATGCCAAATAGGCCGCAGCGCGAGGGCAAGAAGCGACGACGGCCGTCAATGTAGTCAAAGTGAGCGATCGCATTTTGTTAGAGGCGACATTTGAAACTGAAAAGCAAAACAGAATAAAGAGTTCGATTAAAGAAAGGGGCAAGCAGGCGACTGCAATTGTTAATAATGCCTAAAATGATTCGCAGATTAATGACTTTTAAAATTAAACTCTATTTAGTGTTGGAAAGTGACAATGATTAGTGATGCCAAAGAAAGTTATTGAAAGCAACAAAATTGTGCACGAAAAGGAAAATTTTGTTGCAATAAAATTATTGAAACTTATAATCAAAATTAAAGACTCATAAGCATAAAATATATTATTGGCAGCGAAATTACAAAGAATATTTGGTTTATTTGCACTGCGACAGTGCTGCCAACATAGCGCCAAGAAGTCAGCTGCTTCAGTTATTGTTACAGTCGTTGCCAAAAAAAAGTGCGCACTTTTCGCAATGTGACAACAAAAACAAAAAAAAAATGGCAAAACTGATAAAACCAACTGACGACTGAGCCAAAGCGACACAAGACAAAACATATATATATATATATATATGTTTATTTTTTTTGTTTCCTTTATAACAAAGCGCATTGGGAGAAAAGCTGATCGAACTTTATGAATATGCAAAGATAAAAATTGTATTCAACGTCGACATAGAGAAGTCAGTGTTGGTGGCTGACATTTTTTTTTTTTGTCTTTTTTTAATTTCAAATTTTTATTAACGAGGCGAAGACGATGAAGAAAACAACAGCCACAACACAACAACGAGAAAACAGTAACGTTTTCCAAACAAAAGCAGTCGAATAAAACTTTGGCTTCAGTCTCATTTTGCTGTGAAGTGGGGGGTGAAAAAAAGGCAGATCTTCGTTTTGCGATAATTTTTGCGCATTTGTTTGTCACGAAGTGTGGCCCAACGCGATGTTGTCTTCGGCAGGGGGGGGTTGGCCAATCATACGAAAGAAAGAGCAGTTCGTGAGCCAAAGCGCCTTACAAAAGTGTCCAACGGGAGAAGTACCTTAGCGGCAGCGCTTCGAAAGCGTTGCCGAAGCTGAGTTGCACTTTTGATACCCTCATTTTGTTGTCCCGCCACACACTTCTGGAGTTAACGCGCCCTAAATGCGCATCTGTCTGTCTGTCAGTTTCGTTTTGTTACAATTTAAGCCATTTATTAGAAATCGTTTGCAAATTGTGCAAAAAAAAAAAAAGCAGCAACAGTGAAACTTTTTGCACGAGCCAAGCTCAAAGGTATTCGTGGCATAAAACTTGTTATTGTTAACGGGAGAACGGGCATTGAAAAGTCCCTCGCAAAGGGAAGCAAAGGCGTGATTATTAATTTTTTGCTCTTATTCTAAATTTCACACATGAACGATTTCACCATGAGCGTATCAAATTAAGAAATAGAGCTGTGAACTTATGCTTTAGTTTTACACAAAATAAAATACGTATTTTATTTAAGATATTCATTAAAATCAAATATCTAATAAGAATAATGTTTGTGAGTCCCTAAATCCAATTTCCAAACGTGATGATCAAATTAGGCTGCACGCCACGCGCTTTATGCAGCTTTGCCACACTGTCTTGTCCTACAAGAAGGTACGAAAACAAAAACAAAGGAGACGCGACGTACACACATGTGTGTTGAACTGAGTTCAACTGCTAAAACTTTAATAAGTAAAAAAAAAACAAAAACTGAATCGATGTGATGTGTCGACTGCGGCTGCGGATGCGAGCGCGCTGGCGATCGATTGGCATCGATAATGACTTTGTTTTTGGAGCAAAACGCCAAATGCTGAACCCGAAGCCCAGGCACAGCTGAGGTGCGCACCCATATTTTTATTTTTTACAACCGTTTTCGCTGAACGCTTTCTTGGCGACGTTTTTCTTTTTTGTTATTGATTCCCTTAACTTTATTTTTTTGCGTCGTAACTTCTTCAACCAAAATAAGTTCATTTTTAATAAGATAAACGCGTTGAACACAATACATATGTATATACATATATGTATGTGTGTGTGTGTGTGTGTGAATCAAAATCTATTGAAGCATGATTTAGGTAAAACTTTGATTTGTTAATGTCCAACTTTTTGTTGGATTTTTTTCTCTCATGTTATTTCAATTTATTGTACGCTTGACTACGTGCACAGAAATCTTTAATAAAATTTATGAGCCAAACTTACGAACATTAATTTTCGATTGAATAAATACGCGCGTTAAATGAGCATGGCAATAAAATTTGTCGCTTTTTGTGTACATGACTCGATTGGACGCCATTTTTGATTTTTTGTTGTTTTCTTTTTGGAACACTTTCTGTTGCTATGAGCGGGATTCTTCAATTTAGTCTTGTCTGGAACAAATTGGTGCCCATTTTGTACGTACAGTTTTTTTTTCGAAATTTTCAAACAGAAAAAGATTTTTCGCTTCTTCTTTTCACAAGCAAAAATAAACAGTTATTTTTTTATATAAAATTCATATATATTTTCATGTGCTTTTTATAGTATTTTCATTTCTTTTTAATAAATAAAACTTAAAAACTAGAAAACATTTCCAGTATAAAAAATATTCTTTTTTTATGTTGTTCTTTCATTCAATTACTTGCTAAAAATGCATCAAAAATGCTTATCAAAAATACTTCTTAGCTTGAGATATAAATTGCTTAAAATTAAGTATTTCTAAATGATTGTCTTCCATGTTTGCTTGTTTGTTTGTTTGTTGCTTACTTTTAAGTAGTTTTATATTTAAAAATTACAGGCTATAATATTATTATACATTGAATATTTACATGCAGAGTTATACAAAAAGAAAAGATACTTTATATGTACATAAAGATTTTAGTAATGGAATTATTTTATTTGAGGCAAAACAAGTAAATGCTGTTAAATTCACAAACATATCTTTTTTCGTAGTGTTCAAAATGAAAAATTTAAAAGAAAATTGAAAAGATTAAATCAAAGATTATTTTCCAAGAAAAACTCTGACTAGAGGAACAAAAATTTCAAACAAATAATTAAAAAAGATAATTCAACATTTTTTTAAAAATGTATAAACTAAAAAAGGAAATATGTAAAAATAATATATAAAATATTTTGTTTGTTTGTGGCACTGGGTGTGTGTATTTATATATATATTAAAGTGCGTGTGCGTTATTGGAACTTGCGTTCTTTTCTTTTCTTTTATGAAGATCATCATCAGCCAGCCGAGTGCTCTTCTACTTCTGATTCGTTTTCGCCAACTTTTGCTCAAACTGCAACATACTAGGAACTAATTTTTGGTGGAACATGGCGTGAATGTGTGTGTGTGTGTGAGTGGTGGAGTGTGCGCATCAATGCTCAGCATAGGCAACACAAGATGACTCCTCCGGTGTTGCGAGATTACTGCTCTGCACATTGCCGCCAGCACAGCCACCCTCCGAGTGCTTTGTGAGCAACGACATGCGTGAAAAGGTCTTGGAGCAGTTTGTGCACGAATACTTTTTGATATCCGAGTGCGTTTGAAGATGCGCACGTAGATTGGAACGATCGGCAAAGGCGCGATGACAATGCTGACAGCTGAAAGGCTTCTCACCGGTGTGTGTACGTATGTGTCCTTGTAGCAGCCATGGACGTGAGAATGCCTTGCCGCATGTGTTGCACTTGCAGGGCAGTGTGTGTGTACGTATGTGCATCTTGAGCGCGCCCAACGAGACATAAGTCTTATCGCAATCCTTGCAGCTGAAGGACTTCTTCACCTGATTGCCCTCAGCTGCGGGACAGTGGAACTGTTGATGCTTGGTCAGACCGGAGAATGTTGAGTATGATTTCTGACAGTCGGGGCATTGATAGCGTGGCGGTGAGTTTTTGTCCTTTTTGTTGGGCGATGATGTGTTGGACGATGATGATGAAGATGATACGGACGAGATGGCGGATGACGCAGAGGAGCTGCCAGCTAAGCTGTTACTGTTGATTTGTTTTGTTGAGTCGGCAGCACTGGCAATCAGCGACGAGTTGTTGCTATTGCTGCTGATGCTTAAGTTAGCTGCCTTGTGCTTCAGTGAGAGATCCTCGGGCAATGATGATGAGCAACTTGATTCTGGCGTCAGTGAACGCATCGAGTAGTAGGAAGATTCTGAGTAGGCTGGCGA